>CM038715.1:6239762-6327262 GCA_021613375.1 Megaleporinus macrocephalus | reverse complement strand
TAATTCAGTTCGGAACTGAAGAAGAGATAAGTACACAACATTTAATCCTAAACAAGTTCCACACTTCTATTAATACAGATTTCTGCTGGTTAGGCGTGTTGAAAACGTGAATTCTAGTTTTTCTGGGCTTATGTGAGTTCAGTGGGCGGGCTCTGGTTGTAGCGTGGACGCTATTGGCTGGGAAAGGGCCCCCGGCTCCAGATCTCGGTTGCTGATTGGTTTGCTGACTTGTCAGTCAAGGAGGCGTCACGTCACTTTTAAACTAAGCTGCGTCTTGACTGTGTTCGAGACTTCTTAAGAGTTTGGGGACGAGGGAGTGTCGGTGCACCTCACAGCGATAACAGTTCACTTGAGAATATTACTTCGAAGCGTCTCTGTTCTGGTTCGGAAAGGTTTGGGTTTGGATTCCGGACGTTGTCGTGTAAATCTGTGTCGGCTCAGTTCTGTGGACTCGCTCTTGAAAGTTAGACAGTATGTCAGGCGACCTCAGGCCCAGACTGTGTGCTCTGGAGAAGGGCAGCGATGGCTACGGGTTCCATCTGCATGGGGAGAAGATGAAGGTGGGTCAGTACATCCGGCTGGTGGAGCCCGGTTCCTCGGCTGAGAGATCGGGTCTCCGGGCCGGGGACAGAGTGATGTTCGTGAACGGGGAGAGTGTGGAGGGAGAGAGCCACCAGCAGGTCGTGTCCCGTATACGAGCAGTGACGACCGGGCTGGAGCTCATCGTAGTGGACGCCGAGACTCAGGAGCTGCTAGAAAAGCTCAGCCTGAAGTGCCAGAAGGAGTTCGTCACTGACGGTATCCCTTCAGCTAAGCCGGAGCCCCCCGCGGAGCTGGAGAACGGCACGCCGAGACAGGAGAGCCCAGCGCCGGACACCAACGGAGACTCCGCCGCCGACAGGCTGAGTGTCAGCTCCAAGGTAAACTAAGCTGCTGGAGTCGTTAGTTACATTAGTTTTGCTCCAGTTTAAACATGTTCGAGCACAAATATGAAGAAACACAGTATAAATATTATTACATACATTTTAGCCAAACAAGATAATCCCTGTTTTGGAAGTGACTGAATAAACGCTTTAATGTACTGAAATAATTAAAGCAGTTAAAATGTGTGTGTTTTTTTTTTTTTACTGAGTTTAGTTGATAGAGACTAAGGGTTAAAGGAGAATTCCACCAAAGAGACAAAGTTTTTCAGAGTTATCTGATGTGAAATAGTTAATTTATTGTTACACTTGCCAACTTCTTTTACAGTGGTGGTGATAGGAACCCACCACCACAACAAAAACATATCCATTTTATTTACTTTGCAAAATTATGAGTAAATCCAGACGCCTTCTGAGTATTTATATGTACGGTTGATGATGCTTAAATAGTGAAAAATCTAAAAAAAAAAAAAAAAAAAAAATTAAATAAGAATTAAAAAAAAAGTTTCCTTTGGGGAGCATTTTTCATCACAGAGCCCTGCACGTACCTCTCCATCACGAAATAGATTTAAATAAAAGCACTAACAAGATATTTTAGGCCTAAACGTTATTACAAAACTATAATATGACAATATCTCAGACATCAGGCAGCATAGTCTGGCCCATTGTGTGAGGTGGACGTCTGGTTCCCATCACCACCACTGAGAACAAGTCTATGACTTTGTCAACATCATAACTTTTTGATTGAACATCTGCAAAGTCCCCCTTTAAGTCTCCACAGATTAAAACCCCACCCCCAGGCTCAGGCCTTTACTGAAGGATGTGTAATAAACTCGTGTAAACGGTGGGCTGAAGCAGTTATTCAGTGTAAGCTATGACATTAAACTTGTTATCCTGCCAGAAAACCTGTAATTGGGAGTCTTGAGCATAAAAGATTGAATCCAAGTTTAGTGAAAGTAGTGACTACCAGTCAAAATGTGTGTTAATGCATTTAAGCCATTGATACTCGGCGTCCGGCCCTGCTTTTAAAGTTGTAATTTAAGAAGTTTTCTGTTATTCAGACTCCTTAATCCATTTCTTTCTGCTGCGGCTCTCGTCAGTAATAATATGGGCCTTATTGTTTGCACAGGCTCCATTACTCAGCAACTAAAACCCAAAAGTGTGACTCTTCTGCTCTTCCCTAATCTCCAGTTGTCCTGCAGAGGAACATGCATAGTAGGGCTGTGTAGAACCTGGCGATACAATACATATCGTGATACAGCGGTCAAGATTCAATGTATCGCGATATACTGTGATACTGCAAGCACAGAGATATATTGTGATTTTTCAATCCCACTATTAAAACACATCACTATATAAACAGGTTTGCCAATACTTACAATAGCACTGGGCCCTGTCTATTTAACGGTAGATAAAGATAATAAAATGAGATAAAAATGTACTAAATATATAAAGTATAATAATATATTGTGAGTTGAAATAAATAAAAATAATATAAATATAAAAAAATAAATAAAAATAAAATTTGTATTAAAACACATCACTATATGAACAGGTTTGCCAATACTTACAATAGCATTGGGCCCTGTCTATTTAACGGTAGATAAAGATAATAAAATGAGATAAAAATGTACTAAATATATAAAGTGTAATAATATATTGTGAGTTGAAGTAAATAAAAATAAAATTTGTATTAAAACACATCACTATATAAACAGGTTTACCAATACTTACAATAGCATTGGGCCCTTGTGCTGCTTGTTAATGTTGGAGTGGTGTTGAAAATGGATTACAACACTGCCATCTAGTGGTCAGAGGTTCAAACACAACACACAATGATTCACCGTCTGCCAGGAATCTGTGTATCGATACTGTGTTTTTGAGAATCGATACAGTATCACTAAATATAATATCCCGATATTTGATATTTCGATATTTTCTTACACCCCTAATGCATAGAGAGGAAAAAAAAGATGATGATCAGAGATTACGAAGATTAAAGTGATGATATTTCACCTTTGGGCCCTCCATAAAGATGTTTCTGTTTGATAAGTGTACAGCCTTCTCATGCAGTGCTATTACGTAGGTCAGTTGTTTTGTTCAGATTGTGCAATGTGTGGAAAAAGCCAGCAGCTTTTTTGGCAAGAAGCAGGTTCGATTTTTCCCACCGATCTTCCCCGGGTGCATCGATCACACAGTGCTTTCAGTTTAAGCCCTCGCGTTTCTAAAGGAGTGGGCTCCAAGTTATTTTTTCAAGAGATTCAAGAGTTTTATTGTCATATGCACAGCAGAAACAGACAGTCACGCTGTATAATGAAATTCTTACTTTGCTGCTCCTCCATTTAACGGTAGATAAAGATAATAAAATGAGATAAAAATGTACTAAATATATAAAGTATAATAATATTTTGTGAGTTGAAGTAGATAAAAATAAAAATTGAATTAAAAAATAAAAAATAAAAGATTATAAAAAGTTTAAAGCCTTATTGACACAGTATCAAGCTGACATTGTTATCCAATCAGCTGAACTAATTCACGTTCCTGACATCTTGGTATGCTGTCTGTGGCTGACCTAGTAAAAGAATGTGTTGCTGCTGTGGCACTTGTGGCTAATTAGGCTTCTCCGATACCGTGTCTACAGCGTGATAACATGCTGCATGAACACACAGTAGGGCTGAAACGATTCCTCGAGGAACTCGATTACAAAAAAAATTATCGAAGCAAATTCTTTGCCTCGAAGATTTATTTTGTCCATACAAACATATACAGCGCACTGTTTACACTTTTACTTTTGACTTTTACTGTTGCACAGCACGCTTACGGTGTTGCCAGGTGACACGAAGAAGACGTGGTTTGATGGTGCGGATTGTAAAATAGAGAAAGAGAGAGAGATAGAATAAGGACAGACTGGGTCAGAGAAAACCATACACAGTGTCCAAAGTTTACTGTACAACCGAACTAGCTAGGGCTACGTATTGGCCAGAACCTGCGATACTGTAAGCAAAGTGATATATTGAGATTTTTCAAATCCTACTATTAAAACACACCACTATATAAACAGGTTTGCCAATGTTTACAATAGCATTGCGCCCTTGTGCTGCTTGTTAATGTTGGAGTGGAGCTGAAAATGGATTATAACACTGCCATCCAGTGGTCAGAGGTTTAAACACAACACGCAATGATTCACTGTCTGCCAGGAATCTGTGTATTGATACTGTGTTTTTGAGAATCGATACAGTATCACTAAACATAATATCCTGATATTCGATATTTCAATATTTTCTTTCACCCCTAGAACTAGGGAGCCGTTACTGAGCATAAACCTTGGCTGAAGTTAGTTTCTTATGTAAATTCCGCCTTTCCACCTTAAATAAAGCAGCAGTTAGAGGCACCAGAATGTAATTTCTATACCATTTAAGGTGGAACGGGGAATTCAAATAAGAAGCTAACTTCAGAGAGCAAGCAACTGAGCTTTCCCAGCAAACTGATAGTGAGTCTGAGTTTTAAGGTAACCCTCAGCAAAGCACCACACCAGTGTTTCAGCATCTGAGCAGAGCGGAGCGACTAATAAATTTATAATAAATTTAGTAATACATTTCAATAATAGTAATTATTAAAATATTTTGTTTTAAACTGTACTATATGCAATTTAAGCAATAAAATGTTAAGGACCCTGTATTACTTTATCTTATATTTACTATTGCTCTTTAATTTAAAAGAAATATATTTTATCCGATTAGTAAAATAAGCGATAGCTGCAGCCCTAATACACAGTACAAGTTCTTATTTAATATTTATGTATTTTCTTGTCCAGGCATGATAGAATGTGTTGTTCTTGACCTTTTTGAAATTTGAAGTTTGTGGTGGTGCTAACACAGCGTTAGTCAGTGCCAGCTCTGCACTTTTCAACACGCAGTGTTGGTTACTCTTTTACAGCCTGGTGTTCAGACTGCAGGGGAACTGAAGGCTTGACCTTAGTAGCCAGAGTGTTAATTCTCTAACTGGAGTCTTTAGTGTAGGGGATCTTAAAATTTAGATGAAATTGAAAGACTCAGGAAGTGGTGAGGTTGCGTTTTGCAGTTCTAGCAATTTGGTCTACCATCATCCAGCAGCCCTAGCTAACACGCTCAGATCATAATAAGCACAGTGTAGTTCCAGAGAGTTCTAAATGTTTTGCTCTGCTTTTAACTTGACTACCTAATAGGCTATAAAAACATTAAAATTATTCTTTTAATGCTGGTAACAGTTTCTGATATGGACCTTTGCCAGCATCTTATATGAATTTATCCATTCCCCCTTAAATGGTGCTGCCAGTACTTAGTGGTGCCAGAGGCGTTGCAATGATTGTTGCACTATTTAAGGTGGAACAGGAAAGTTCTAACAAGACGCTGGTGAATAAGAACCTGAATGCCGGCACTGGGTTGTAAATGCTGCGCCATTTAAGGTGGAATGATGAAGTTGAATTTAGCCTCATATTTTAAATGAGGATAAGGAGTCCTACTAGGGGTGTGCCATATCGTATCGTACACAATAATATCACCAACATTTTTGAATATCGTAAACGATATTGTACCCTGAAATATCGTACCATATCCCTAGTTATGACATCAGGTACTACTTTTACTGTTTTTAGCAAAAGAAAAATTCACACTTTTCTTGTTTCCCATTATATATCTACTAGAGACAGATTTTATCTTCCCATTATTGTTCACTTTACTTCAGTCCTGGATATATGGAGATATTTGGAGTGCATTATTTAGTATCATAACATTCTGGATCATTGACTTCTGTTACAATCTGATTGAAAATTCTTGTATTTTTTAATATCTCAGTTAGGGGTGTGCCATATCATATCGTATGCAGTAATAAAATAAAATTTCATTTTGTTGCGGTAGTGTATTCTTAAAATATATTTTTTTAATTCAATGTTTTGTCATATCGCCAAGAGTATCATTATCGCAAAAATACCAAGAAATATTGTGATATTATTATAGGGCCATATTGCCCACCCCTAACTCCTACTTGGACTTTAATGCACAGAGCTACTGATTAAAAATTAAATCACGTACGTCTTCTAGCAGACACTGTAGTACCACCAAACTCAAGATGCCACTTCAGTGTAAAACTACAGTCAGCGTGCTCTCAACATTACAACTCAACTGTGTTGGGCAACAGCCTGCTCCTATGTAGATATGCTGGGCTCAAGTTAGCAAAAGTACATTGATTTGTAGTTACAGGTAATTATATGTGAATAAAAACGTAGGTGTGTCTCAAACCCCAGTGAATGTCTAAGTAGGCTGTCTAGGTAGTGAGTGTGTAAGTAGCAGCGTTCTCTCCTCATCTCTCCTCATAAAACAGATTACTGAGACGCTCTAGTTAGAGAGAGACTGCGTCACGGCTTGTTCCCCCCACTGCAGCACGAGACCGGTGGTTTAGCTGGTTGCTAAGCTACCAGCCAGAATCCAAAACAATAGCCTGAAAAAAAGCCTTAAAAAATCTGCTAGCATAAATGCTAATGGCTCCAGTATAAAACTGCTAAATGGTGAAGGACTCGTTACAGAGTTGATAATAAAATACTGTTTTGTGTGATTATATGACCAGAAACACATTAAAACTCCAAAGAGAATCAAAATAACTCACATTTTAAAACCACTTCACTCCTCGTAGCTTCGCCTGTGTTGCATCATTGGATTGTCTTAGAGGCTGAGGAAGCGTTCAATGCTTTTTTAAAATCAGGTCTAAATAAGGTTCCTCAGTAGACAGCATGTTTAAGGTATGTAAGTATTGTGACAGTCTACATGTCAGGAGCGCATACTATGAAGTAAAATGCTGCCTATGTAGGAGCTCAGTAGGATTTGAGACACACCCATAGTTTTGTGCTTATAGAATAACCTAATGTTACACAAAATATAGAATATAAAGATCTAACTCCTGACCGGCTGTTTGCATATTATACACACCCAACAGTAGTGGTATATATATTCATATACATCCGAGATCGATCTTTAAAATTAGGCAACCTCAGACCACCTTTTCATATCATCCACCCACTGTGTTATTAACCTCGGATGAGACAGTGTCCTCCCATTCAAAGTTCTTATTACTTCTCTGGTCTCCTCCCATGTAACTGTATTCATTTTGGTTAGCTGAGCAGAAGTTCTAACACAAAGGTGGAAGAAATACACGCTTGAAAGTGGGTGTGGCCAAATACAGTGAATATAAACATATAAATGTTTTTAGTAAAGGTAGGTTGAGTGTTCCTTGTACATTTACCACATTAGTTCACTGAAAATATCTTTTCATATTTAAAAAAAAACATATTATTGTAACTTAAATATCCCTAAATGAATCCATATTGAATTGAATCAGACATCGAATTGAATTGAGACCTTGTGAATCGGGATGGAATCGATCAGTGGTGTACCCAGCCCTACCCAACAGTGTTCCTAGCCCATCTGCTGATTATTTCCATTAACAGAATGAACACTGTTCACTTGGTTTAGAGCTAGAAGCTTTGGGCAGATATGGATTATAATCACATTTCATCCAAACAATTATCGAAGTGTTTTTGAAGCCCTGTTCATCTGTGAATGACTCCTCTGTTGTGGAAGGAGCCTCCATCAGACTCAGACGCATTTCATGGTTCCTCTCAGCAGTCATTCAGAAGCAGTGCCATTGAATGGAGGATCCTCAGAGTGGCTGTCCAGTTGGCTAAGACTATGCACCCTTTGTTCATGGCCCAACTCAGAGGGGTGTTATTTGCAAACTGAGATGAGTTTTTGGAACGGATTACTCATACACAGGCTTTATTGTTTGGTGGCTTGTGAGGATTTTCAGAACAAATATGACAGTAATAGACCTGTAATAGCGTAGTGTTCTACTGGACTTGTATCACCATGCTTTGTTCTGTGTATCGTGAAGTGGGTAAAGCATTAGTCCCAGGTAAGTGCTGTATACACAGAGCGAGTGCTATGTTAAACACCCGGCAAGGCTTAAATGAAGAACGTAAGATATAGATGTGATCAAGCACATCTTAAAAAGAGAGAAATGTGGGGGGTGTGGCTGATCAACAGCTGGATTGACCACTCTTTGTTCAGCATTCATGCAGAACAGAAACCATCATCCAGATTTCATGTGATTGGGTGTATATAATATAACTGGGTGTATATAAAAGTCATAGTTGAGGACATGGATGGATGTACGAAGAACTGTTGGAAAGAAGAACCAGACAAACCGTGTTGGTTTAAGAGACTGAATGAGTGACTGGCAGCTGCTGAGAGGGGGTGTAAGAATATATCAAAATATCGAATATCGGGATATTATGTTTAGTGATACTGTATCGATTCTCAAAAACACAGTATCAATACACAGATTCCTGGCAGACAGGGACTCACAGTGTGTTGTGTTTAAACCTCTGACCACTAGATGGCAGTGTTGTAATCCATTTTCAGCTCCACTCCAACATTAACAAGCAGCACAAGGGCGCAATGCTATTGTAAGCATTGATAAACCTGTTCATACAGTGGTGTGTTTTAATAGTAGAATAAAAATAAATAAATAAATATATATAATATATATATATATATATATATATATATATATATAATGTATATAATCACTTTGCTTGCATTATTTAGTTTTGTGACCGCTGTATCACAATACGTATTGTATCGCCAGCTTCTTGCCAATACACAATATACCCTGCTGGTGATGCTGGGTTAGTATTATCTTGTTATGATTCTCTGCCTTGTGATTGGTCGTGAAATTGAGAGACATTTTGTTAAATACAGCAGACGTTTATTAGATGTTGGGAAGATGTTTATAAGATAAGAACAAGATGAACTCCTTTAGAAAGATCTCAGATTTAGGTTTCTCTTTGTCTATCATATTTCTGTATTTAAAGAAAGAAACTCGAAAGAAGGGAATACAAGTAAATTATTAATTAATGAAGAATAATGAATAATGAAGCTCCACTCCAACATTAACAAGCAGCACAAGGGCGCAATGCTATTGTAAGCATACAGTGGTGTGTTTTAATAGTAGGATATGAAAAATTGCAATATATTGCTTTGCTTGCAATATCGCAATATATCGTGATTTATTGAATCGTGACCGCTGTATCACGATACGTATTGTATCGCCAGGTTCTTGCCAATACACAGCCCTGCTGGTGATGCTGGGTTAGTATTATCTTGTTATGATAGGTTGTAAAATTGAGAGACATTTTGTTAAATACAGCAGACGTTTATTAGATGTTGGGAAGATGTTTATAAGATAGGAACAAGATGAACTTCTTTAGAAAGATCTCAGATTTAGGTTTCTCTTTGTCTGTCATATTTCTGTATTTAAAGAAAGGAACTCGAAAGAAGGGAATATAAGTAAATTATTATATAATGGAGAATAAACATGATGGATAACCAAACACGTGTTGAGTGCATCATTATGAGTGAGAGAGTGGATTACAGCATTCTGGAAACTCCCCATGTTGCAGCAGTGTGACTCATGATGCAGACTGATCTGCAGAGCTGGGGCTGTAGACTCTGAGAAATTCCTCAGATGGTTCCTCGTGCTGTGCAGGTAGTTACAAAGGTTGAGCGAGACGTTCCTGTCTTGTGACTTTAGGTATGTTGTACAGCCTACATGGAATGAATGTATAGTTAGTTCCTGTGTGAACTCTATAGTTCGTGTAAAACAGCTGGAAACAGACTATTTAATAACAAATGAAGGTCTGTATACTAAAAACTGGTCTTTCATGATAATGAATAATGAGTGTTGTGCTAACTTAGGGAGTGGTTTTCATATTACACACCCTTAATCACAGTGTTCTTATTTAGAAATTGTACATTTTATTTTGCTATCAGAAACTTTTATTAATCACTCTGTATGATCTACTTTATTTCTTTCTGTATTGGTGTGTGCAGCATTGGTGTGTCTGTTTGTCATTACTTCTGTTGACACATGCTCTGTGTGATAGGTCAGAGGTAGAGTGTTTTTGGTTTTATAGCTAAGAGCATAGGTCGCCCCTTATTTTATTTAAAATGTCAGAAAAAAACATGTTTACCACAAAGCTAAACATAATATAGAGTTTTTTAGTATTTAGTTTGTCCATGCTTTACCTTTTTAATAAAACTTTTCTTTTTAGTACCCTTGTTTACCCACATCTCCGAAGTTCAGTCTTCAAAGTTGGTTGCATTTTCTTCTTTTGACGTCAACCCGGACACATTCACCAAGGTTAAGATCTGATGGTCAGTCCATCCTGTTCTGAGAACACCAGCAGCTTCTTATTTTGATTTTATCTTTTCTTTCTTTTTCTTTTTTTTTTTTTACTCTTAAAGTGCTATTTATGTGGTGGTTTACTAGGTATTGCATGGGTGCGTTTTCCAATTCCATGTACCTTTTAATACTTTTTAATTTAATTTTTATTTTTAAAGCTCTTGCTTTTGCACATATTGGGTTATCTTGTATGTAGTCTCCTGAGAAAAATCTCCTAAAAATATTGGGTGTGTCTCAAAACCTAGTGAGCTCCTACATAGACATCACTTTACATCATAGTATGCACTCCTGACATGTAGACTGTCCCAATACTTACATACCTTAAACATACTGTCTACTGAGGAACCTTATTTAGACCTGATTTTAAGGAAGCTTTGAAACTTCCTCAGCCGCTAAGACAATCCCATGATGCAACACAGGCTAATCTACGAGCAGTGAAGTGGTTTTAAAATGTGAGTTATTTTGATTCTCTCTGGAGTTTTAATGTGTTTCTGGTCATATAATCACACAGAACAGTATTTTATTATCAACTCTGTAACGAGTCCTTCACCATTTAGCAGTTTTATACTTGAGACATTAGCATTTATGCTAGCAGATTTTTTAAGTCTCAGGCTATTGTTTTGGATGCCGGCAGGTAGCTTAGCAACCAGCTAAACCACCGATGGCGTGCTGCAGTGGGCGGGAACAAGCCGTGACGCAGTCTCTCTCTAACTAGAGCGTCTCAGTAATCTGTTTTATGAGGAGAGATGAGGAGAGAACGCTGCTACTTACACAGCTGCTACCTAGGCAGCCTACTTAGACACCCACTAGGATTTGAGACAGACCCCATAAATGTTTGGTAAGGAAAGGCTGATGTAAATTAAATGAGTGGAGGGTAGTCTTATAGACTTATACCCTGTACTCTAGCCTACTGGTACAGCTGAGTTACACTTAGAACAGCTGATGTGCTTTAATTTAAACCAAGTCATCAGCTTTAGTCTACTGTAGGTTGCAGAACCCAGTTTCACAACATGGCCTAGTCATTTCCCCCTTGTGTCCTCACTTAGTTTATACATGTGGCCCAAAGCTACGTCATTTATGCCCATGTCTAAATAAATTGATCACAAATGTGCTCATGCAGAAGTCCACCTCCGCGGTGTCTCTGTAGAGATGCTGCTGGCGGCCCCACCGACTAGATCGAGGCTCTTCATGTAGAAACTGAACAGCAGAGCAGATGTCAGTTGGAGTATGTAACAGCTGCCGATGGTGAAAGGCTGCGTGCAGATATGAAGGAGTGAGAGGTGAACGCACATTTGAATAAACCACTTCCTGTCTTACATGGCTGTTGTTTTCCTGCTGATGAAGCCTTTGTTTTGAAAGACAAAAAAAAGGACAGAAGGAAGAAAGACAGTCTGCAGAGCGCGTCTTCATAGTGAAGAGATCAGAGGCCTTTTATGACACCTGTTTTCAGAGCGTGTGTGTGTGTGTGTGTTCTTGTAGAAGTATATTTTATATTATTATAAAGATCACATGTCCTTACTAGTGTAGGACAATCTGAATTTAGTTATAGTAAAACAAAGATCAATAGAAACTTATGGATGACCTCACTAATATAGTAAGACAAGTGTGTGTGTGTGTGTGTGTGCGTGTGTGTGTTCTTGTAAAAGTATATTTGTGAGGATCACATGTCCTTACTAGTGTAGGACAATCTGATTTTTTGGTAAAGACATTTTGCTGGTCCTCACTTGAGCACATGTTATTTTATCCCAAAATTATTTTTTTAAAAGAATTAGTCTTTTGGGTACTAAGGTTAGGGTTAGGGTTAGGTTTAGGTGTAGTACTATTTAATTATAGTAAAACAAAGATCAATAGAAACTTATGGATGACCTTACTAATATAGTAGGACAAGTGTGTGTGTGTGTGTTCTTGTAAAAGTATATTTATGAAGACCACATGTCCTTACTAGTTTAGGACAATCTGATTTTTTGGTAAAGACATTTTGCTGGTCCTCACTTGAGCACATGTTATTTTATCAAAAATTATTTTTTAAAAATAATTAGTCTTTTGAAAATTAGGGTACTGAGGTTAAGGTTAGGGTTAGGTTTAGGCTTAGGTGTTGTACTATTTAGTTATAGTATAACAAAGATCAATAGAAACTTATGGATGACCTCACTAATATAGTAGGACAAGTGTGTGTGTGTGTGTGTGTTCTTGTAAAAGTATATTTGTGAGGATCACATGTCCTTACTAGTGTAGGACAATCTGATTTTTAGGTAAAGACATTTTGCTGGTCCTCACTTGAGCACATTATATTATCCAAAAATCAAATAATAAAAAAAATAGTCTTTTGAAAATGAGTCTTTTGGGTACTGAGGTTAAGGTTAGGGTTAGGTCTAGGCTTAGGTGTGATACTATTTAGTTATAGTAAAACAAAGATCAAGAGAAACCTATGGATGACCTCACTAATATAGTAGGACAAGTGTGTGTGTGTGTGTGTGTGTGTGTATATTCTTGCAGAAGTATATTTATGAAGATCACATGTCCTTACTAGTTTAGAACAATCTGAATTTTTGGTAAAGACATTTTGCTGGTCCTCACTTGAGCACATGTTATTTTATCAAAAATTATTTTTTTTAAATAATTAGTCTTTTGAAAATTAGGGTACTGAGGTTAAGGTTAGGGTTAGGTTTAGGCTTAGGTGTTGTACTATTTAGTTATAGTATAACAAAGATCAATAGAAACTTATGGATGACCTCACTAATATAGTAGGACATGTGTGTGTGTGTGTGTGTGTGTTCTTGTAAAAGTATATTTGTGAGGATCACCTGTCCTTACTAGTGTAGGACAATCTGATTTTTAGGTAAAGACATTTTGCTGGTCCTCACTTGAGCACATGTTATTTTATCCAAAAATAAATATCCAAAAAAATAGTCTTTTGGGTACTGAGGTTAAGGTTAGGGTTAGGTTTAGGCGTGGTACTATTTAGTTATAGTAAAACAAAGATCAGTAGAAACCTATGGATGACCTCACTAATATAGTAGGACAAGTTTGTGTGTGTGTGTGTGTGTGTGTGTGTGTGTGTGTGTGTGTGTGTGTGTGTGTGTGTGTGTGTGGCAGTGGGGAACCATCATGGCCCTCTACGCTAAAATGTTTTTCACACACACACACACATATGTATATACACATAGTGGAGAGGGAGAGGGCCGAGGCTTAAGGGTCACGGTTCGCTACTGGTGTGTGTTGGGCCATTGTCAGTGCGGGTGTGTTGTTAAATCTCCAGTCTCGTGTCTTTGTGTCTTTGTAGGTTGATCATTTATCTTTGTAGGTTCACGTGGTGGGTTCAAGGCCTCAGCGTGGAGCCTATAAAATCTCCAGCTCCTCTTTACAGATAATGCTCAATAATCCTGCGTGTGTCGTTTGGACCATCGAGGAAAACAGTATGCTGGACACGCTGAAGTGTTTTGCTGTTTTAGATGAGAATTGTGACCGTGATGCGTGAAAGTCAACTCTTTTTACTCTACCTCATCTCCACCTCTATTACTCAACCATCCTCTTGAGCAAACCATAGACAGGACCATGAGTAAACTAAGTAAGCTATAAAGTCATTAACCTTTGGGATGTTGCGTATGATAATAGCTGCTGATTGACCGATGAGCTAAAAGAATACAGGGAGTAAGCCTGGTCTGAAAGCGACTGCAGTCTAGTGCTGTGGTTAAGAGCTTATATGCTCTTATATGTGTATATATAGCTCAATGTTATTTTTACTACTTATGCTAGTGTGAGGTAGTTGCACAGATGAGGTCTGTGGATTTGAATGGTGAAAAGTGGTGGAGATTATTTTAATGAACTTTGTTTTGCTAACAGGCTCATGGTTTTCTGCAGGCATTTATCCAAAGCCATCATTGATAGGAATTCATCTGAAGGTTCTAGTGTTGGATCTATCATTACAAGACTATTATATATATATATATATATATATATATATATATATATATATATATTAGGCAGGGAATAAGGTGAGTCACTTTTAAAAATAAGGGTGCCAAGAGGAACTAAAGGACTATTTATAGGTTTCTGTAGAGAACCATGTTTTGTAAATGTGACGTGTTAAGCACTTGAAGAATGAGTAATGTTATGAACTTCTACAAAGTTAAAAGAACCCCTACTGAAAATGAAAGCTGTGCTATAATTAGGTTGAAAGAAGTAGAATTGCTGACTTAGGAGAAATAAAACACGCAACATGTTGAGCGTGTGCTGCTGCGTGTCACCCTGTAAAGGTTAAAATAGTCCTTTATCCAAGATTATGAAGATTTAACACAAACATACAATCTGTCCCTCCACACTAGGGCTGTGTGTTGGCAAGAACCTGGCGATACAATAGGTATCGTGATACAGCGCTCACGATTCAATGTAACGCGATATACTGCGATACTGCAAGACAAGTGATATACTGTGATTTTTCGAATCCTACTATTAAAACACACCACTATATAAACAGGTTTATCAATGTTTACAATAGCATTGCGTCCTTGTGCTGCTTGTTAATGTTGGAGTGGAGCTGAAAATGGATAACAACACTGCCCTCTAGTGGTCAGAGGTTTAAACACAACACACAATGATTCACTGTCTGTCAGGAATCTGTGTATCGATACTGTGTTTTTAAGAATCGATACAGTATCACTAAATATAATATCCTGATACTCGATATTTTCTTACAACAATGAAAAAAGAAAACTTTTGATGAATTTGAACATTGCAGTTGATATATATATACATCTCATCGCTGTCCAATGACAAACATGTCCAATTTTCATTTATCTACATAATGTGAACACAACTGCTGCCATTGACATTGTCTACACTTTCTATGGACCATTAGAAATGCTTTGAAATTATTTGGAAAAAATTCTGTTTCCATTAACTTACATTGAAAGTAAAGACTGTTTTTGGCCTCTCCTGTAAAGTTTCTAATTTGTAGGTACTTATTTTTCGTTGAACAGCGACGATATAAACACCCACACGTGTCCATTACACGTGCTAGATCTTTCCTCTCTAGGTAACCTATGAAGACTCAGGTTATGGTGAAATGATAACATCTGATTGCATGTTTAGATATTCAGTACTCCTTCTGTCCATACTCGGCCTATGAGTCCTTTTACAAGATAGAGCAACTGTATTGGCCAATAATACCTGTTTCTATAAACCTCGTCTAAAAAGCTTTGGATCTACAGGTAGTTAATAAGTCCTAGACAGACTCTTGTTTATTTGAGTTCAGTAGTGAAGACGGTGTTGAAGTGGGCAGATGTTGGATTTGACAGCTGTATTTCGAGCTGCGTCATACGTCTGTATGTGTTAACCTCATACACCCAGGTTTAAGGTGCTGGTGTAGGTCCTGCTGACTAGATCTACTTTTATGGCGTCACATTGATGTCAAAACTCGAGAACAACTAAAGAGTTACGACGTGCTCAGGTGTACAAGGGCCCAAAGAAGCAGGAAGGCGGGCCTATAAAAGACAATGAAGTCAGAGACCAGGGTAGACAAGGGAGCTCATAGAGAGCAACGCCGCTACCGCAATCCAATGGATAAAAGCTTTTCTCTGAACTGGTCTCCCTCTTCATTCTGACAGCAGAAACGAAGTTTCCGACAGTCCTAAAGACAATAAGGATTTGCTGTAGAAGCTTTAAATACTGTGGAGGCTTATTACATTTATATAAGTTCAGAAACATGATTGTTATAAAACCCGTCCATTGGGAGCCAAAAGTGCTTCTTCTGTGGAATCAGTCTGGCTTTGTTTGTCATCCATTATTTTTAAGAATGGTGAATGATGCATTGCTGCGCTGGAAGGTTGGTAAGGTCTAATTACTCCAGTGATGAATGTGCTGAGAATAGTGCTTTGAAGTCCTCCACCACATAAGCCTTTGTCACACACCGTAGCACTGGTCAGACTGGTTCCCAGGCGGTGGTGAAGGGAGCACAGGGATCAGAGCACGCCGGCTCCGCTGTCCCCTGCTCCCGATTGGACGATGTTGAGTACAATGAGGACAGAAATGACAATTATGGTCAGAAAGTGTTGCAGCATGAAGGATGATTCCTTCTGTGGTTTTCATGAAAAGTTTAACTGCATGTTTCAGTAACTCTGCTGTTCAGATTTTCACTGTAGGGTTTCTCGTAGTTGGTGATGCACCACAGCTTATTAGAGCTTATTAGTAACACAGATTCACTTCCACATAGAGATGAACCGATCAGCGTTTTTGAGGCCAATTCTGATCAGCAATCACCTTTCAGCACGATCAGCCGATAGCCGATACCGATAGAGGGCGGGGCTATATGCCACTGCAGGGCTACATGTAGTTATTAAAGCAAGCAAGTCATGAAACATGGTCTAAACTGGTTTATTACCATTTTTAACAAGTTCATATGAAACAGCATAATATTTTAAACAAAATTAGCAGAAAATAAACAAATAAATCAAACGAATATTGCCAATCGTTACATTTAGACCCTTAATTTAAAACTAAAAAAGTTAATTAAATAAATGCAGTTAAAGCTGCAGTCATTAAACACAGTTATTTTAAACGACAATCTGTAATCATTAAATGTAGATATTGAATTGTTGCTGTTCGTACCGGTCAGATCTGGTCTGTACTGTGTTCTGCTAGCTCTGCTGTTTGCTGATACTCACTGTATTCAGACACGGGTGTCTCTAAAAACCGTATCAGGTTAGTGTGTTAAATGTCTTTGTCTTGGTTCCCCAACGAGACACGGTTAAATTTACAAATTTTAAAAACGCTCTGGATGAGTCTGCATCACATACGGCAACAAGCTGCCAGACGGAAGCAACGCGAACTGTTCTCGCGAGGCCACTGCTTTAGTCAGTCTGTGGAAAATTAAAGGGTATGTGTTTCCACCTAGTGGTTCAGATAGGAATTTCAGGAACCTGGCTGGAGGGGGTTTCAACGAAACACTAGCTGGAAATACAGAAATTAGGCTCATTTGTTTAACGCCATCGATCGACTCTCGGGATCGGAGAAAGTTAACCAGATAGAAGATCTCCGATTAAAAATCGTCCGATACCGATACAAAGCCGATAGGGCTGTGTATGGGCAAGAACCTGCCGATACAATATGTATTGTGATACAGCGCTCACAATTCAATATATCGTGATATATTGTGATTTTTCAAATCCTACTATTAAAACACACCACTATATAAACAGGTTTGCCAGTGTTTACAATAACATTGCGTCCTTGTGCTGCTTGTTAATGTTGGAGTTGAGCTGAAAATGGATTACAACACTGCCATCTAGCGGTCAGAGGTTTAAACACAACACACAATGATTCACTGTCTGCCAGAAATCTGTGTATCAATACTTTGTTATTGAGAATCGATACAGTATCACGAAACATAATATCCCAATATTCGATATTTTCGATATTTTCAACACGTTCACCAGATATAATAAAGAAACACTGATTAATACAGTACAAGCACATGTTGAGAAAGTTCAGTCTTCCTCGTCATTGTTTGTTAAGGAATGTCTCGTCTTTGTGGCCCCTTAGTGGATCGTCCTCAGCCTTTCTTTCGTTCTTTCTTCTTTTAATACCAGGAGCCTTCCGCATTCCAGGAGTTCAGTCTGTACTTTTTTTATCCAAATAATGGTTAAAAGTTTGTGGAGTCATTCAAAATATTTCTTATCCTGAGTAATATTTGCTATACTTTTGACCCCAGAAGTTTTTATAACTATTATCTACATAGAAAGGAACATTCCAGAATAAACTCCATGACTGATATCACTGTTCCTGTGTTCTCCAGTGATCTGAATGATTAGGAGATCAAACAGCTCTCTCACAGTTCTTCTTCTCCTGTGTTGTTTGCTCTGGGTGCAGCAGGGGCTGTTCTTCTATCTGGTTAACTGGGATTAAACCCACAGAGGAAATCCTCTCACGTGACTCTTCTTTTCACTGTGATGCTTCTACAGCAGGATCACAGAGCCAGGACAGAGACCGCCTAATCAGACCCACTGTTTCTAAAGCCCATTATACATCAGGCCCCTCACTTAGACACTGGATCACAACAGCCTTCAGACTGAGAGGCCAGCCTGACTGAGAGGCCAGCCTGACTGAGAGGCCAGCCTGACTGAGAGGCCAGCCTGACTGAGAGGCCAGCCTGACTGAGAGGCCGTGCAAACTGAGGCTGAACATGATGCAACTTTCTCACTATAGAGGTTAATACTCTGCACCAAACAGAAAACACTTCAGTTTACATGGACAGTACCTGTCAACACACCTTCATCACACACCTACTTTTAATCGCCTTCGTAACGTTTTAGCATAAACCTTTACATCTGAACGTATTTAAGTTATTATCTATGTATGAATTTGAAATTAATGTAAAAAAAAAAATTATTGTAATGTTTCATACTGCAAAGTCTTGAGTTGGAAAATACTGTCGTACTAGGATTCATCAGTACTGCATGTAGATCAGGTGTAGTGTTGTGGTGTAGTGGTTAGTATAATGGTGTAGTGGTTAGTATGGTGGTGTAGTGGTCAGTACGGTGGTGTAGTGGTTAGTATGGTGGTGTAATGGTTAGTATGGTGGTGTAGTGGTTAGTACGGTGGTGTAGTGGTTAGTATGGTGGTGTAATGGTTAGTATGGTGGTGTAGTGGTCAGTACGGTGGTGTAGTGGTTAGTATGGTGGTGTAGTGGTCAGTACGGTGGTGTAGTGGTTAGTATGGTGGTGTAATGGTTAGTATGGTGGTGTAGTGGTTAGTATGGTGGTGTAGTGGTTAGTACGGTGGTGTAGTGGTTAGTATGGTGGTGTAGTGGTTAGTATGGTGGTGTAGTGGTTAGTATGGTGGTGTAGTGTTTAGTACGGTGGTGTAGTGTTTAGTATGGTGGTGTAGTGGTTGGTGTAGTGGTTAGTATGGTGGTGTAGTGTTTAGTATGGTGGTGTAGTGGTTAGTATAATGGTGTAGTGGTTAGTACGGTGGTGTAGTGTTTAGTATGGTGGTGTAGTGGTTGGTGTAGTGGTTAGTATGGTGGTGTAGTGTTTAGTATGGTGGTGTAGTGGTTAGTATGGTGGTGTAGTGGTTAGTACAGTGATGTAGTGGTTAGTACGGTGGTGTAGTGGTCAGTATGGTGGTGTAGTGGTCAGTACGGTGGTGTAGTGGTTAGTATGGTGATGTAGTGGTTAGTACGGTGGTGTAGTGGTCAGTATGGTGGTGTAGTGGTCAGTATGGTGGTGTAGTGGTTAGTATGGTGGTGTAGTGGTTAGTATGGTGGTGTAGTGGTTAGTACGGTGATGTAGTTGTTAGTACGGTGGTGTAGTTGTTAGTACGGTGGTGTAGTGGTCAGTACGGTGGTGTAGTGGTTAGTATGGTGGTGTAGTGGTCAGTATGGTGGTGTAGTGGTCAGTATGGTGGTGTAGTGGTTAGTACGGTGGTGTAGTGGTTAGTACGGTGGTGTAGTGGTCAGTATGGTGGTGTAGTGGTTAGCGGTGGTGTAGTGGTCAGCACGGTGGTATAGTGGTTAGTACGGTGGTATAGTGGTTAGTACGGTGGTGTAGTGGTTAGTACGGTGGTATAGTGGTTAGTACGGTGGTGTAGTGGTTAGTACGGTGGTGTAGTGGTTAGTACGGTGGTGTAGTGGTTAGTATGGTGGTGTAGTGTTTAGTAAGGTGGTGTAGTGGTTAGTATGGTGGTGTAGTGGTTAGTGCGGTGGTGTAGTGGTTAGTGCGGTGGTGTAGTGGTTAGTACGGTGGTGTAGTGGTTAGTACGGTGGTGTAGTAGTTAGTACGGTGGTGTAGTAGTTAGTACGGTGGTGTAGTGGTCAGTATGGTGGTGTAGTAGTTAGTACGGTGGTGTAGTGGTTAGTATGGTGGTGTAGTGGTTAGTATGGTGGTGTAGTGGTTAGTACGGTGGTGTAGTGGTTAGTATGGTGGTGTAGTGGTTAGTACGGTGGTGTAGTAGTTAGTACGGTGGTGTAGTGGTCAGTATGGTGGTGTAGTGGTTAGTACGGTGGTGTAGTGGTCAGTACGGTGGTGTAGTGGTCAGTATGGTGGTGTAGTGGTCAGTATGGTGGTGTAGTAGTTAGTACGGTGGTGTAATGGTTAGTATGGTGGTGTAGTGGTCAGTATGGTGGTGTAGTGGTTAGTATGGTGGTGTAGTGGTCAGTATGGTGGTGTAGTGGTCAGTATGGTGGTGTAGTGGTTAGTACGGTGGTGTAGTGGTCAGTATGGTGGTGTAGTGGTTAGTATGGTGGTGTAGTGGTCAGTATGGTGGTGTAGTGGTCAGTATGGTGGTGTAGTGGTCAGTATGGTGGTGTAGTGGTTAGTATGGTGGTGTAGTGGTTAGTACGGTGGTGTAGTGGTCACTATGGTGGTGTAGTGGTTAGTATGGTGGTGTAGTGGTTAGTATGGTGGTGTAGTGGTTAGTACGGTGGTGTAGTGGTCAGTATGGTGGTGTAGTGGTTAGTATGGTGGTGTAGTGGTCAGTATGGTGGTGTAGTGGTCAGTATGGTGGTGTAGTGGTCAGTATGGTGGTGTAGTGGTTAGTACGGTGGTGTAGTGGTCAGTATGGTGGTGTAGTGGTTAGTATGGTGGTGTAGTGGTTAGTATGGTGGTGTAGTGGTTAGTATGGTGGTGTAGTGGTTAGTATGGTGGTGTAGTGGTTAGTGTGGTGGTGTAGTGGTTAGTATGGTGGTGTAGTGGTCAGCACTGTCTCCTCACAGTAGCTGATCTGGGTTGGATTCCTGGTCCGGGTGGTTCTGTGTTTGAGTGGGTTCCTCCGGGTACTCCGGTTTCCTCGCACAGTCCAAACACATACATGCATATTGGTTCTGTGGTCATAATCTTATTCTAATAACTTTGTCTGTCTTGTTAATAGTTTATGGAACGGGATGAGTAAGGTAGGGTTTGTTTATTAGTTTTGTTGTCTTCATCATCCAAAAATGTGCAAAATTGAAATAAAAAATAAATACATGTGTATTTTAAATGAATAAATAACTTATCATAGAAAATTGTATGTTGTGTTGAAATGTTTGACTGGTGTACATTACAGCAGTGAGGGACACCTTACTAAATGTCTAGACCCTGGCACACCTTTGCTGTGACATGATTACAGACCAGCCTGCATTATGTCATTAATGTTTGTGTGACCACATGATCACTTTGCTTCGTCTAGACTGTAAGATTTGCATATTACAGGTTTTTGTGATATCAGTACTGCAGTGACCCAATATTACGATTACAATAACAATCAATATACTGTGCAGTCGTGTACTGTAATTGCTTGGATGCATTTTTACAGGGCCTTTAATTACTTTTAGTGATCATCAAAGGTGTTAAAAGTATTCACATTCGTTACTCAGGTAGAAGTACAGATACTAGGGTTTAAAAATACTTCTGTAGAAGTTGTAGTATCAACTCAAGCTTTTTACTCCAGTAACAGTGTAAAAGTACTGCTTTCAAAACTACTTAAAGTATAAAAGTAAAAGTAATGTAAGAAAAAATGCTAATAAGGACAAAAGCTTCTAGACAGGGGTCTATAGTGCACTAGCCCACCTCCCCAAAAACCCCATTCTTGTAAAATCCATAATGACTATAATGTTATATTAAAATGTTAATGTTATTAAATTTGGGATGCGCTAGGCTTCCTGTTAAAAGTAATTACTCCAGTAAAGAATAATTAACCAAAATTTAGGTAACAAAGTATTGGTACTTTGTTATTTGACACCTCAGATGTTATAATATGTGTGTTTATGTTTGATACTCCAATCAGCAGGTCTCCACACCCTTAGGCACTTACCCATGCCGGTGCTGCCCCCTTTCTCAAGCATAGCTGAGGAGACACGGGGTGTGACTTATCAGCCCATTACACCCATATCCGTCCATTAGGTTTATAATGGAATGCCTAAAGGAGTGGAAAGCTGTAAGGTGTCTTCTGAAATGAAATATTTTGCATTTCTACAACACAGCTCCGATACTCCCAGCGCCCCCAGTAGGTGACATCACAACGGGAGTCGCATTTTAGCTGCATCCGTGCAGACCGTCCCTGTCTTTCAGGAGTGATAAGGGTGCTGGGCTTTATCATAGAGGGCAGTATAATCTTATCATTGCCTGAATGGACCATCACTGCATTTATTGTAGGTAGTGTCTTTCTTGCTCTCAGACTGAGTGGCTGCCTGCTTTTTCCGGCAACACCGCACTTGTTATAAACAGTAGTGAAACATGGAGTTATTTTAGGATGATTTTTTCTCACTTATAACCCATACACCATACACTACACTAGATTCTAGCCTCAGGCAGAACCTAAAAGAGATATATTTTATTATTATTTCAATTTATTGAAAATTGTAATTTTGACTCTGTGACCATGACTGGACCATTTTTAACTTACCTTGGTAAACAAAACACGCAGAAAAAATATAAACACATTCTAATTTGTTGAATATCTATATGTGTTTAAATATTTAAACTAAATATTAAAGATGGACCGATCAGTGTTTTTGAGGCTGATTCCAATACATGCAATTATTAGCGCAAGTCATGAAACATGGTTAAAACGTGGTTATCTAGAACTATAAACTCAATCACTCTGGCTGTGGTTCTTTAGCTCTCTGGCTGTTTCTGCTGCTGTTCTGTTCGTACCGGTCAGATCTGGTCTGTAGGTGTTCTGGGTTGTTTGTTTTGTGTTAGCTGTGTGTGCTAGCTCTGCTGTTTACTGATACTCACTGTGTTCAGCTGTGTGGTGTCTCTGAAGTGTGTATCAGATTAGTATGTTAAATGTCTTTGTCTTGGTTGCCGCGAGAGACGCTGATGTTACTAATTTTACAGATGTTATAAACTGTCCTGGATGAGTCTGAGTCACATACGGTAACAAACTGCCAGACGGACGATGTTTTCTATCCGCACATGTGGTGAACACTTTAACTGTTCTCGCGAGCTCACTGCTTTAGTCAGTCTGATGAAAACGAAACGGTATGTATTTCCACCTAGTGGTTCAGATAGGAATTGCAGGGAGCTGGCCAGAGGGGGTTTCACGGAGGGCTCCTCTTCCTGGATGAAACGCTAGCTGGAAATACAGAAATTAGGCTCATTTGTTTAACGCCATCGATCGGCTCTCGAGATCGGCTAAATTGGAGAAATATCGGCTGATCGCTGATCATATATTTCAATTAAAAATCTGCTGATACCGATACATAGCCAATCAATCCTTCCATCTCTACTAAATATGATTAGATATGCAACTGCCAGGTATATCATTAGCTTGGTATAACTTGATATAGAATTATTTTCCATTCACTAATAATAATTTCTCCCAGTGTGCTCTGATTGGTCAGCTCACTTACTCTGTTTTGACTGGTCAACCACTAGTGGGGCGTCCTGCTACAAGTTCTGACCCACATCACTGCGTCTGTTCTTACAATGGCGTTGGTTCTGCTGTGTCAGTTTTAATCATAAAAGTCAGATTGGACAAGAGAGCAAGTCTTTGCAAGCTGGTCCGGTGCAGGTGGTTTCATAGCTGTGTGTTATTATGTAACGAGATGATGTCACCTTGTTACAGGCTGGAGTTCCAATGGGGCAGCTGAGAAAAATGGTTTCTGTGGATGGGAGTTTCTCCCTCTGGCATGTACTTTGGGCTTTATAACTTGGGAGATTGTTTACATGCACAAACATCTACATAACACACTAAAGGAAGGGGAAAAAGTATAAAAGCCCCCTTAGAGTTTATTCTCTGTTGAGAATACGTTAATTTGATTTTACTTCTGTTATTTCATAAGCACACTTGGTGAAGCCAGGTCTGTGTTGATCTCCAGGCGGACTGTGTGTTTGTTTCGATAAGCGCTTCTGATTGAGTTCCTTAAAAGCATCTGTTGCACCACCAGTAGTATGTTGCACCACCAGCACTGAGGCATTTCCCAAAACAACCAATAAGCCTTCATGTTTAACGTCTACGATGGTATAGAAATATACAGTGATGTAATATTACAAGCAGTAGTTTGTGGGATAGGTGATATGGTGAGAACCTAGCTGGTGTCGGACCACCGTCTATGTGCACGCAGTAACCTAATGCTCTGTCTCTGTGGGATTAAGCTTTTACTGCAACATATGGCCTCTGCTGGATTAGGCTGTGATAAACAGTAGTGCACAAAGTGGCCTCTCACTTCCTCCACGTCCTCACTTTCAAGAGTGCTGAGTTTCTACCGCGGTCACAGCTAGTTATGATGGTGTGTTGTTCGACCAGTGACACTTTTCACCCCTGCAGAACTTTCTCTACACTAGGCTTCACTTTTAAAGGTGTTCCATTAATGATTTCAGGGTGTGAGTGCTACCTGTGAAGGAGACCGGAGACTGGTAATCTCAGTTAATCCTGACGCTAACGCTGACCCTGTTGTCCAAGTCCACTGTCCCTTTTACATATGAAGAGATCTACTTACACATACAGAGCCACTGTACTGTCCTGATAGGGTTATGGACCCTGTGAGGTATAGTCCTTAATTCTCAGAACATCAAGAGCATGCAGTCTTAGACTTTACTTTGGGATGCTGGTTATGACTCCTGCATAAGTGTGTTATAAACCAAAATAAATGTTTATAAATTACGATTTTTAATCAAAATATGTGATCAGTGATCAGCCGATATTTCTCTAATTTAGCCGAACCCGAGAGCTGATCAGTGGCGTTAAACCAATGAGCCTAATTTCTGTATTTACAGCTAAGAGAAGAGAAGAACCCCTTCCCTGCAATTCCTATCTGAACCACTAGGTGGAAATACATACCCTTTCGTTTTCGACAGACTGACTAAAGCAGCGGCCTCGTGAGAACAGTTTTCGGCGTTCACCACATGTGCTGACAGAAAACATGTCTAGCAGTTGTTTACCATGTGACGCAGACTCATACAGGACGCTTTTAAAATTAGTAAAATCAGCGTTTCTTGTGGGAACCAAAACAAAGACATTTAACACTACTGACCTGATACAGCACTTCAGAGACACCACGTGGCTGAATACAGTGAGTATCAGTAAACAGCAGAGCTAGCACGCACAGCTAACACAAAACAAACAACCCAGAACACCATACAGACCAGATCTGACCGGTACAAACAGAACAGCAGCAACAATTCAATATTCTACATTTAATGATTACAGATTTAGTTTAAAATAACAGAGTCTGCGTTTAATGACTGCAGTTCTGACTGTATTTATTTAATTAGCTTTTTTAGTTTTAAATTAAGGGTCTAAATGTAATGGTTGCAGTATTTGGGGATATTTGTTTGATTTACTTTGTTTATTTACTGATAATTTAGTTAAAAATATGATGCTGTTTCATATGAGCTCGTTAAAAATGGTAGTAAACCAGTTTAGACCATGTTTCATAACTTGCTTGCGCTAATAACTACATGGAGCCCTGCTGTGTCATACAGCCCCGCCCTCGATTGGTATCGGCTATCAGCTGATCTGTCCATCTCTACTATTTATAGGTGTCGACTTTAATAAAGCTTCAAGAAACTTTAGTTAACTTTGGCAAATATAACCTTTATAGCTAATGATGACTAATCAAATAAAATAAAATAGAATAGAAACTGTGTGTAGGGTTACGTCAGTTGTCATAATAAGCTTATGCATGGGTCTAATTCTGTAACACTTCACTGGAGGCAGCATTCATAAAGCTACATGGACTTATATGCTTGTATAAGCTCAGTTTAACAGCTGATATCATCCTGTACGTACGTTTATAAAGGCTTATTGAGCTGAAATTGCATGATAACTAGCCAAACAGTCTTCGTGACATCTGGTGTTTGCTGGAATGAGCCTTTATCAGCATGTAGGTTTATGGCTATGAACATTAAGGGCTTATGTAGGTGTCGTGCAGTCTTATGAAGCATGCTCTCTGGCGAAGTGTTAGCGTGTTGTTAAGATACAAGCACACACATTGTTTGCCCTCAGCAGTTCATTTCTGTTCCCTCCTGTGTAAAGCATTTGTTTGGACAGCTTTGCTGGGTCGTATATTATCATGCGTTGCAATGAAAAAGGAAGTAGTCATGACAAGGTAAGATCAGTTCTCATCAGATCTCTTGAAAGCAGCACACAGGCAGAAGGTGGACCTGCTCAGTTCCTACTGCTTCAATGGTAAAATGTTCTTAAGTCTTCTTAATCGTTTCTGTTTAACAGAGTGGGGGTGTTCAGTACTCTAGTGTACCAGTTCTAGTATCCGTTGGTGTTGCCATTGTTTTAGCTTGTGTGTACTTTTTCAGGGATCTTACTTTTCTCGTCTTCTTATGTTGTTTTTTAACTGATGACTGAAAGAAAAGTGGATTTTACATACACTTACATACATTTACGTTGAGGTTTTGAGGTCGATTCCAATTGCCGATCACCTTTCAGTGCAATCGGCCTATAGCCGGTACCAATAGAGGGCGGGGATATATGCCACGGCAGGGCATATAGCCCTGCCAGTATCGCTCGTGTTAGTCAGGGATAATCATCATCTGCTATATAGCAACAAAAAAGATCTGGAAAAAAGTGGCTCAGCTTTACAGAACTGTATATCTTTGTTATGGGTGTCTATTATTATCATCTATCTTTTTCATCAGACTCTATTACGAAGTATAGGCTCTCTAAAGAATTACACTTATTCTAAAAGCTACTGTGAACACTAACCATCGAGGTCTGGTTTAGGATAGATGCCTGTACAGGATACTAGAGATGGACCGATCAGCGTTTTTGAGGCCGATTCCGATCGCCGATCACCTTTCAGCGCGATCAGCCGAGAGCCGATACCGATCGAGGGTGGGGCTATATGTAGTTATTAGCGCAAGCAAGTTATGAAACATGGTCTAAACTGGTTTATTGCCATTTTTTACGAGCTCATATGAAACAGCATCATATTTTTAACAAAATTATCAGTAAATAAACAAATTAAAGTATTGAAGTATATCAAACTAATATCCCCAATACTGCAATCATTCAATTTAGACCCTTAATTAAAGCTAAAAATGCTAATTAAATAAATGTAGTCAAAACTGCAGTTATTAAACACAGACTCTGTTATTTTAAACTAAATCTGTAATCATTAAATGTAGAATATTGAATTGTTGCTGCTGTTCTGTTTGTACTGGTCAGATCTGGTCTGTAGGTGTTCTGGGTTGTTTGTTTTGTGCTAGCTGTGCTATTGGCTCTGCTGTTTACTGATAATCGCTGTATTCAGCTGCGTGGTGTACTTTAAAAACCGTATCAGATTAGAGTGTTAAGTGTCTTTGTCTTGGTTCTCCAACGAGACACGGTTAATTAAAAAAAATTTAAAAACGCTCTGGATGAGTCTTCGTCACATACGGCAACAAGCTGCCAGACGGACTCAACGCAAAGGAAAACCGTTCTCGCGAGGCGCGCCGCTCTAGTCAGTCTGTAGAAATACCGATACCGATACATAGCCAATCGATCTCTACATCTTTAGTTTACGTATATGATCTTTTGCTGTTTACAGTTCTCTCCCTTATGCAAAGACTTATACTTTACTGAAATGTGACCCACTGTTCACGTCATCCTTTTTTTATCTTCCAGTCCCCGGTCTGTGGATTTGCTTTAATTACTGTTATGGAATAAATCGGGTCCATCATCACCTGTCGCGCCTTCACGCTCACACATTTCTCATTTCTGTTGAAGGACTCCAAGAGTGAGCTTCGTCCCCGTCTCTGCCACATGAAGAAGGGAGCCACAGGCTACGGCTTCAACCTCCACAGTGAGAAGTCCAAACCGGGACAGTATATCAGGGCAGTGGACGAGGACTCCCCTGCTGAGAAATCCGGACTTCGACCCCAGGATAAAGTTGTGCAGGTACGTCTACCTCTTTCAGGTGTGCGCTTAGATAATGGTGATTTATTTTTATTATTTTATTTTTTTAAATAAAAAGTTTTAAAATCTCTTAGGTATGTTGAGTGTAAGGTTGTAACTAGGGGTGGGCGATATGGCCCTACAATAATATCACGATATTTCATGGTATTTTTGCGATCACGATACTCTTGACGATATGACAAAACATTGAATTAAAAAAATATATAATATTTTAAGAATACACTACTGCAACAAAATGAAAATTAAATTGTATTATTGCATATGATATGGCACAGCTCTAACTGGGATATTAAAAAATACAAGAATTTTCATCAGATTGTAACAGAAGTCAATGATCCAGAATGTCAGGATACTAAATAATGCACTCCAAGTATCTCCATATATCCAGGACTGAAGTAAAGTGGATGATACTGGACAGATAAAATCTGTCTCTAGTAGATTTGCAATGGGAAATGAGAAAAGAGTAAATTTTTCTTTTGCTAAACAGTAAAAAGTAGTATCCTGATGTGATAATTAGGTACGATATTTCAGGGTATAATATCGTTCACGATATGATTGTACGATACCATATGGCTCACCCCTAGTTGTAACTTGAGAAGCACCAGTTTTCAGCTTTGTGTTAACATTGCATTGACGGTACAGCTCAGTTTTCAATACTTCCAACCTAGTGAAGTATTAAAACAGTGTTTATCTCGTTACCCATCGGAACAGGCGTAGTGAGTGTAATTACTGCTGCTCTCGGAGCTCAGGGATTAGAGCACACCTCTCCGAGGGTCAGAGAGCGCTGATTTTGTTTTCCAGCCTTCCCACAGTGTGTGTGGTGAAACGCAGTCTGGCTTAATCCACTTATTGTCTCCTGGATGGAGTTACAGAGTTCAGGCAGCTCGGCCGTTCTGTAAGGCACAGAGAGAAAGACCTGTGCTCTGTGTCGTGGGAAACAGGAGTTTCATTCCGTTTTTCAAATAAAAGAGAAAACTAGTGGCACGCTGATCCCGTGCTTTGATTCTGATGCCCTGTCACGCTTTGTTAGGAGGGGCTTTCATATCGAAACGCTGCAGTGCTTTTCAGAAGAACACGTTTCATGTTTGCAAAGAAACACAAGTTTCATCTTCCTAAGCAGACAGGTTTGCTTGTAATTCATAATTCTTACTTGTATATAGAGAATTAGGTGTTCATTGCACTTTGGAGCACTATAGAAAGTCTACTGTGCCTAAAAAACTCTCATATCGGCCCAATAACTACCAGTGTTTGGTCAGTGAGGAGCAACATAAGGTAGCCAATAAGAGCTGAAATGATTTACATATAACTGTTTCTAAAACACAATTAAACCTGTTAGCTGTTTGGCCAAACGGATGAAGAGAAGTTAGAACAAAAAAAGTTAGAAGTGGTGTCAGAAGTGGGATTGCGCCTCCAGTGGACTGAAGAGATGTATCGATACCTCCGACTCTAAAGTGGATGGTGCGGAGGACGTCAGAGCCTGTCTGTAGGCCGCAGAAGAAGAAGCAGCGTGGCGAGGACTGCAGAGGAGCAGGCTCAACAGCGGAAGACGGCAGCAGTGAGGACACTTGGATGATGGCCAGCCGCAAAAAGACCAGCTGGCGCCACAACATGGCAGCCTGATGGTGTTGACTAAGGCCCTGTGCCGGGACAGAGGCGTGATGGGCCAAGCAGCTGCTTGCTGAGGAGCGGATGAGAGAACTGGTGGCGGAGCTGAGAACACTCTTATTTATTTATTTATTTATTTTTGTTTTTAATTTTTAATTTTTCCATTGTACACTTCCAAGCATTGACATTCACAATATAAATTTTTCCTTTTGTTATCACTGCTGATATCACAGTTATGAGTTTTTATACTTTTAACAGAGGAAACATTTACAAAACAAGAAACTATTAACACGGAGGGTGTCTTCATATAATGCAATCAAAATGAAATAAAACAAACAAATATGAGAGGTTTGATATATATGTGTTATGAGTAGTAGTTTATTCTATTTGTGTTTAATAAAGTCTGGTCTTTTACTTTATCATCTGCAGCCTAATAGCAAATTAATTTTTTTCTATTACTGGAAGATCAGGTATACGCTATCAGGCCTTGTTAGGGCTTTTTTACTTGCAATCAAGAGAATATTCCAGAGATATCTGTTTGATCCTTTTTCTTGAGGACTGATCTCTCCAAAAAATAAAATGTCAAATCTCAAGCTAATTTCTAAGTCCAATATTTTTTGTAATGTATTATCTGACCAAAAAGCCATTAATGTTGGGCCCCCCCAAAATATATGCCAGTGTCCAGCTTCCTGACCAGCATTCCCGGTTGCTGAGAACTCTTTTAAAGTTAACTTGGCTGGAATGAGAGTTGTTGTTTTTGGTGCTATTCGGTGCTGAGCTGTTGGGGAGATTTTAGTATTTACTGCGAAGTGAAAATATGTGGCTGCTTGCTATTTTGCCCATGTCGGGAGCGCTAAGCAGTGGTGCTCCCCTGCTGCTCCTGCTTAATTAACTTAAAATGCTATTTCTGGTGTCTAGTTGTACCACGATACCATGATTTATAACCATTTTTCAAAGTTAGGATTAGAATGGGGTGCAGTACACGTACAGTGAGATCTTCAGAGATCTTTTCCTTCAAGGCATTGCACAAGCGGTCAGATATTAATGGAGATTTGAAGAGACTATAGCCGTCTGGTACTGCCTCACCCTGGGTTTGCACCTTCCACTTCCTTCATGTAGCTATAACTCACTGATCCACCGCTCTGCCTGGCTCCGGTGCAGTACACCACCTCTAATCTGGAGGAGGTTGCTTGTTGGGAAGAATAATGGTATAGCCTGTTCAACCAAAGACCTTGAATAGTTTATTTGTTGAGCACTTTGATGAATTCCTGTTGTGCTCTGTGGTGTCAGGCTGCTCTATGTCCTCTCGCAGCAGGGATTTCCATTTTAAAGACACTTCTCTGACCCACCAAATGGAACAGCACTGAGGCAGAGCAGTCATTTGAATGTTGGCAGTCATTAAAGGCAAAGCGAGCTTTCACAGCATGCATTACGTTTTCTCTTCTGCTTCCAGCGAGGCCCTCCCTTCCTTCTGGCGGTCAGGACTACGACTCTTCAGACATTTAAACGTCACAAATGAGGGTTTTCCCCGACTAGAACATGAAACTAAGCACAATGCATACTTCGCCCGCACAGTCTCACCTTTCTGGAAGCACGGCTTTCAGCGTTGGTGTATGAGAAAGCGTTTGCGTTCGCGTGCGGATTTGTATGTGTGTGCTGTGAGGAGGGTGGGGGTATCTCCTGAGTTGACGAGGAGACACATAAGGGGGCTGTTGTTTGCCTGTTCTTTAATTGCCTGGGCAATGGGAGGCTGGGATAAGCATTCCTTAAAGCCCACTCCTACCCTGGCTCTCCTACACACATTCCTCAGCCTTGCAAGCACGGACACAGACCCCCAGTGTTTCCACAGGTGTCTCTACACCAACCGATAAATCATTTTAGCAATAAAAGCAAACATTTTACACATTCTGATTTGTATATGAAGGTTATGTAGAACTAATAAACTCGTATCCAAAACAGCAACAGCAGAGAAAATCACTCACAGTGCTCAGTCTCACAGTCAGAGCAGACCCTCACCACTCCACGACCCACTACACTCACAATGCTCAGTCCTACAGTCAGAGCAGACCCTCACCACTCCACGACCCACTACACTCACAGTGCTCAGTCTCACAGTCAGAGCAGACCCTCACCACTCCACGACCCACTACACTCACAATGCTCAGTCTCACAGTCAGAGCAGACCCTCACCACTCCACGACCCACTACACTCACAGTGCTCAGTCTCACAGTCAGAGCAGACCCTCACCACTCCACGACCCACTACACTCACAGTGCTCAGTCTCACAGTCAGAGCAGACCCTCACCACTCCACCACCCACTACACTCACAGTGCTCAGTCTCACAGTCAGAGCAGACCCTCACCACTCCACCACCCCCTGCACTCACAGTGCTCAGTCCTACAGTCAGAGCAGACCCCCACCACTCCACGACCCACTACACTCACAGTGCTCAGTCCTACAGTCAGAGCAGACCCTCACCACCCCACGACCCACTACACTCACAGTGCTCAGTCTCACAGTCAGAGCAGACCCTCACCACTCCACGACCCACTACACTCACAGTGCTCAGTCCTACAGTCAGAGCAGACCCCCACTACTCCACGACCCACTACACTCACAGTGCTCAGTCCTACAGTCAGAGCAGACCCTCACCACTACACCACCCACTACACTCACAGTGCTCAGTCTCACAGTCAGAGCAGACCCCCACTACTCCACGACCCACTACACTCACAGTGCTCAGTCTTAGTCAGAGCAGACCCTCACCACTCCACCACCCACTACACTCACAGTGCTCAGTCCTACAGTCAGAGCAGACCCTCACCACTCCACCACCCACTACACTCACAGTGCTCAGTCTCACAGTCAGAGCAGACCCTCACCACTCCACGACCCACTACACTCACAGTGCTCAGTCCCACAGTCAGAGCAGACCCTCACCACTCCACGACCCCCTACACTCACAGTGCTCAGTCTCACAGTCAGAGCAGACCCTCACCACTCCAAGACCCACTACACTCACAGTGCTCAGTCTCACAGTCAGAGCAGACCCTCACCACTCCACGACCCACTACACTCACAGTGCTCAGTCTCACAGTCAGAGCAGACCCTCACCACTCCACGACCCCCTACACTCACAGAGCTCAGTCTCACAGTCAGAGCAGACCCCCACCACTCCACCACCCACTACACTCACAGTGCTCAGTCTCACAGTCAGAGCAGACCCTCACCACTCCACCACCCACTACACTCACAGTGCTCAGTCTCACAGTCAGAGCAGACCCTCACCACTCCAAGACCCACTACACTCACAGTGCTCAGTCTCACAGTCAGAGCAGACCCTCACCACTCCACCACCCACTACACTCACAGTGCTCAGTCTCACAGTCAGAGCAGACCCTCACCACTCCACGACCCCCAACACTCACAGTGCTCAGTCTCACAGTCAGAGCAGACCCTCACCACTCCACCACCCACTACACTCACAGTGCTCAGTCTTAGTCAGAGCAGACCCTCACCACTCCAAGACCCACTACACTCACAGTGCTCAGTCTCACAGTCAGAGCAGACCCTCACCACCCACTACACTCACAGTGCTCAGTCCTACAGTCAGAGCAGACCCCCACCACTCCACGACCCACTACACTCACAGTGCTCAGTCTCACAGTCAGAGCAGACCCTCACCACTCCACCACCCCCTACACTCACTGCGCATGCCCAAAGCTGCCGCTGACCCCGCCCCCTATCTACAGAGCAGGGTACAAAAATTAATGTCTTAGATTGATAGATACTTTATTGATCCCAGAGAGAATTTCTTCCGATTTCAAAGGCAACAAAAAAAGAATCCACAGAAGAAGTTCATTTATTCAGAGTTAATTTGTAGTTATAACACATTTAGGGTGTTTTTACTCACTTTGTGTCTCTCCCACAACGTTATTCCTTCAAATACACATGCAAATTAGGCGATTACGTCATTTAGCGACTTCTAGCAGCTTTTAGGACAGCCAATAGCTACTTTCCTCACTAAGGAGTTGGCAAAAGTGCTCGGTGGAACCAAACAGCCCACCACCCTGCACTCTGCCTTTAAGCTCTGTGTGTATACCTGCAAGCAGTTATGTGGGAAAAGTCATATTAACAGTGAATCACTTGGAGTTATGTTGTGGATTGAGCAGCTCTGTTATACTGAACTTCATGACCTCTTTGCTGACAAGCATTCACTATACTGGTTCAACCACTCTCACGGACAAAGTGACATGCACCTGTGCTACTGGAGTCCTCACTGATCCGGCTGGTTCTCTGTGCTGTTTTGCAGGTGAACGGCGTGTCTGTGCATAACCTGCAGCACTCGGAGGTGGTGGCCGCCATCAAGGCCGGAGGGGATGAGCTTCGGCTGCTGGTGGTTGACCCTGAAACAGAGGCTTTCTTCAGCAGCTGCCAGGTTTTCCCCACCGAGGAACACCTCTCAGGTGAGCAGGAGCCTATTAAACACTATTTCCAGTGGCTACAGACTTTGCAAGCCTTAAAGTGACAAAACATGCTTTGTGTTCAGAATTAGCTTTTTCAGATTTGCTCTGTAGCTGCAAAGTTAAAGGTGATGACCACCACTATCTATAAAAATGGACTAAAGAACATAAAACATTCAGGCGTCAACAGGACTGCCAACATTGTTAGCTATGTGAAGTTCTCTTGCTCATTTTGTAGGTAACAGTATAGCATGCAGTGTCTGAAAAATGATATGAGCAGGTCCTTGGATGACTTTGTAACTTGCTGTGGTTTGATCATAGCGTGTGATGATGGAGGCATGTTGTTTGCACAATGTCAGTCCCACAAGCCAGACCTTTGCATCGCAGATCCTGGTTACCACCTGTCAACCACCGATTCATAGCTTACCAAGGCCAAGAACCATAGACCAAAGGGTTATTTGACTAAAATATAGCTAATCGAGTTTGTATTTATGTGATATGTAGGGCCGGGCTCCTATAACAGTGAGGCTACAATGAATACATGCCTGCAGGGAACAGATCGGCATGTGTGTTGGCAAACGTGCAAGAAGATCTTGCTTAGGAGCTTCAAACAAATCTCTTGAACAGCATTTAACACTCTCACTTGAACTCATATTGAGTGTGTTTACAAGCACTCAATAATCAAATTGTATTTCAATTGCTGCAGTACTCGTACTAGATTTTGTAGATTAAGGCCTTCAGATTAAGGCCTAGAAATCTGATTATGAAATAAACAAAGCTGGATTTTAATGCAGTGTTAGCTGTGGATTGTGGCTAGCCAGTGCCCTGGAGAAAATAATAGCCATTTTTTAATATTATAATTAAAATTTTGCATATTTGTGGGTTTTGTCTTCTCTTGTAATCGAATTTTAAGAAGCATTCGCCTTTTATTTACCTATTCTCTGTAGGGGTGTGTTTAAAAAATCGGATTATTATTTGAAATATCTGATATCGATTCGTATAAACCCGAGATCGATCTTTAAAATTAGCATGTGTTCAAGTGTTCCTTGTACATTTACCACATTAGTTCTCTGAAAATCTCTTTTCACATTCAAACAAAACATATTATTGTAACTGGAATATCCCTAATTGAATCAAATCGAATTGGAAATCGAATTGAATTGGGACCTTGTGAATCGAGATCGAATCGGTCCGGGAAATCAGTGGTGATAACCAGCCTTAATTCTCTATATATTCATTGTAGGTTATTTTTGTAGCATGTGTACAGTAAAAGTTATTGTTCTTTAATTAACTGTACACAGATATAAGGTTCGTTAAATCATGCGTGTGTTATCTAACAACAGTGAACTCCTTTAGCACTGTCAACTGACACAAACCCAATAGTTAAATAGTAACTTGGCTTTAAATAGTAGGTAGACCATCTGAGTGTGAGGCTAGTTTGATGATAATTGGTGGGGTATAAGCATCTATTACTTACTAGTTGCATTAGCCTATGCAAAATTGTATATGTTTTGTATAGACCTTTATATATTTCAGTTCTTACTAAATGTATATATTATAGTTTATTTTTTTACTTCAATATTATCTATTTATTGTATGTTTGCACTGTTTTTACTACTATATATAATGCTGTCCTGCTGTAGAGTTTATCTGAGCCTCACCCCAAACATTTTAATGCATGTTATGTCCTGACATGATGTGCAAATGACAAATAAACTTGAAACTTGCTTGAAACTCCAGCAGATCTGGACACTAATCATGCTCATGAACTGCATCTTCTTCTCAAACTGTTGCTTTAAAAGCTGGCTCTGTTCATAAGCGTTCAGTGCCCCCGCACAGACACAGCGAGTATGATCAGGCCACTGTTTAAACATTAACCTGCAGCCTTCACAGCGTCTATCTTGACATGAGAATATCAGTCAAAGTCAACAGAGGTATTCCAGCTGGTTGTCCTGGCAACCATGACCATAGTAACAGCACGGCGTCAGCGAGGAGAATAGACGAATCTTTAAAGCGTCAGCCGTGGTGGACCCTCACGTGAGCAGCCTAGCCATCACCACAAATATCAAGTCCAGCTCAGTTTTATAGCTTTCAGCGTCAACCAGTTAATGCTTAGACATCAGTTACCCCTTAACATGGGTTTACATCACATGTGACCAGCTGTTAATACGCAGCGTCCATAACTTTGGACTTTGCTTACTGACCTTTTAGTTAATAGTTGTCTGATTTTGCATTGTCACACAGATACTGAATGTTTAACTCAGAAGAAGTCATTTATTCACAAGTGCTCCCTCCCTCAGTATGAACAGTATTGATATCATGCCAGAAGAACAAGCAGTACAAGAAAAGTTCGACAGCTATCGATTTTTCAAGTCAAGTTTATTTATATAGCGCTTTTTACAACGATGTTGTCTCAAAGCAGCTTTACAGAGTTTTGAAAACAGACAGTTACAACATATACCCCCCAGTGAGCAAGCCAGAGGCAACAGTGGCAAGAACACCTCCCTCAGACTGGAGGAAGAAACCTTGGGAGGAACCAGACTCACAAGGGGAGACCCGTCCTCCTCTGATCAAACAGTATTTACAATTTAATAAACTAAACACCAAAGAAAAGAGTCTCTGTTTGAAATCTGGATAGCAAAGCTTTAGAAGCTGCACAGGTAGAGGCAGTCTCTGACTGAGGCAGTCTCTGACTGAGGCAGTCTCTGACTGAGGCAGTCTCTGACTGAGGTAGTCTCTGACTGAGGCAGTCTCTAACTGAGGTAGTCTCTGACTGAGGCAGTCTCTGACTGAGGCAGTCTCTGACTGAGGCAGTCTCTGACTGAGTCTTTATGTAAAGTGGGCGTGAGCTGAAACAGTCCCATCCAATCTCAATGCTGGTGCATCTGGATGGTACAGTGATGTAACTGAGGGTGAAGCAGTTGACACAGATGGACAGGAGAGCTGGCAGGTGATGGGTGGGGTGGAGGCCCTGATGATCAGTCCTTCAACAGCGTTCAACAGACGGGAGGACAGTTGTTACCTCAGGAAGAGTAAAGAGAGAGAGTTAGTTGGACTCAGGAGTAAGACTGTAGAGAATATGAATATTCAGAATTTTAGAGTGTGGCTGGTGACTCCAGCAGATCTAACATGATTTTGATTGACGAGTGAGTCTTACTGGATTAACTCTTTCCTCTTTCTCTTCTTAGGCCCTCTGCCCGAACCCTCCACCAGTAGACAGAGTGCAGATGAAAAGGTACTGTTTTTCCATTTTCAGACTTTTAATGTACATTATTACTCACATACCTGCCAAACAGCACCGCACTGCACATTTTTCTTTGTTTACATTTAACTCAGAGTATAATTTGTCAAAGCCTGCATGAGGCAGGTGTTAGAGTACAGAACACAGAGGAGTATGAAGTGCAGTGGAACAGCACAACACTATTCCACACTGACTAAACCATGTCCTGGATGATATTACACTGTTAATAATGATTTTTCATTATTCATTAAGAATCAGACCAGCGTTCCTCTTAATCTCCATCCCAGAAACCAGTCATTAGAGTTCTTTGGTGCTGTTTCAACCTAAATCATGAACTTAACAGCTGTGAGATTTCATTTCATCAGATTTAAAGACCACTTATATCCAGTTTTCACTGAAATTTCATGAAGGATCAGACAGGCTGGGTTAAACTGGGTTAAACTGAGGAGAAAGCAGTGGTGCACCATAGATTTCCCACAAGGTTCTGCATTCTTTCACACAACACTTCTCTATCAGCCATGGCCAGATTACACTGGGAAGCAGAGAAGGAAGGAGTAAGATAGAGACAGGACAGGGATCTGCTTCTCTGTGGTCTTCTTCAGCAGATAAGGCAGCACTGGGTGTGAGGAGATGGGTCTGGTTTTTGTATCTGTATTAGAAATACGTGTAGTGTGTAGAAACTAGCCATGCCCCTACAGTGAGGTTACTCAGTATGTGGGAAAAAACACTACACTGGTGTAGATTATACAGTACGCAGCTGTAACAGTGTTCTGGCTGTTTGTTGTTACATAACAGTGACACTACCGTCAGTAGTAGATCACTGCAAGTGGAGATCACTTAAATCCTATATTTGACTGAGTAGTGCAGAGACAACAAATCTAATGTAGAAACTATGAAATTGTATTGATTTTTGAAAAATAAATGCTCATTTTGAATTTGTTGCCATGTTTTATAATATGGTGATCACTGTATACAAGGGATAAGGTTGAAAACCAATACTGGAAGGCCATGATCTTCAGGCCCTCGGGCAGCTCTGCATTAGGAACAGACACAATTCTGTAGTGGGAAAGGGGTTTCATGGGTTCAGGACCACCCATATTTTAGATCACTACCAAAAGAACGTTGGTCTGGTAGTGTACTAAAACATTTGACGTTAGAGGTGATGAACACTGCAGTACACATGAACCTGTCCCAACCTTTTTAAAAACATGTTACTGGCATCAGAGTCCAAATTAGCATATATTTAACAAAAATAAATAAATAAATAAATAATATTTCTGAGTTTCAACATTTCTGAGTTACATTCAACAAATGTAAATTTACAACAACCTTACTTTGTTAAAGAATGTCACAGAAACATATTACACATAATTTATGCTCATTTCTTTATAGCTGTATAAAGTCTATGGTATGATCACACAGTTGAATACTACATCATAATACTGTTTTGGAAGCCAATCTCTGAACAGGACATGAAGAGTTACATACACCTGAGACACTGGCAGTAAAAGAAAATGTAGATGAAGAAATAAAGGCTAAATAAACTGAATAAAACAGATAGTAGCTTATAGTTTACAGTTTAATAAGGAATTATAATTATAATTAAAGGAACTTATAATTATATTTGTATATTTTAGTAGGACAACAAAGTCTCTCAGTTATCTCTATGGTAAGCCAGGTTTGCTGTGGCCTTGCTATCTTAGGAGAAGCCTTAAAGTATGTCAGCATTTTGAACTTTCGAGCAGGAATGTGGACGTTCTGTAATTATCTACTATTTACTATTACTGTTAGCATATCGTCGCTGTCCAATGAAAACCAAGTATATCCAAAATTGCAACTTCACAGAAGAGACCAAAAACATACTTTACTTCTAATGTAAGTCAATGGAACCAGAATTTTTACCAAGCTATTTTGGAGCATTTCTATTGGTCCACTCATCATGAAAATTTCGCACAATGTAAACGAAGATGGTTGTGTTTAAGTGATGTAGAAAACTCAAAATCAACAAAAATGGAGATACATGTTTCTCATTGGACAGCGATGATACAGACGTATAATACAGGCAATATGTCTGTTTCATCATATTTCATATCATTCTTCTGTCATACGCAACTTCATCACGTCTTCACATTGCTTTATTTTCTTATTTATTAATTTAGGACTTGTTTATTATGTTTAAAGACTAGTACAGTAGCCTAATAAGCCTGTTTTAAAAGCGGATGATGCTGTGAATTCCTTTCCAGGCCTGCTGTTTCTGTTTTCATCAAAAAAAAATGACATTAATTTTATTAATGTATAAATTAATGTATGTGTTTAGTTGGACTCATTTGAGTTTTATACTTAAAGAGAAATAAAGAAGTAGGCCGGTCCTGTTGAAGAAGAGATCAGTTGTTTCATAATCGTCACTTGCTTCGTTTGTTTGTTCATTTACATGTTGTTGCACGGAAAATAAAAATAGCCTTTAAGAGCTTGATTGAAACAGAAATACACATGGGCTGCCTGTGTTATGATACCCCAAATCCAAACGATGGTCCGACATTATATGTTGGTATTGGAAATAGGCTGCAATACAAATTTTACATCATATGCAGCGTCGTGTATTGATTTTGTTCTGTGCAGTGAAACACCCACATATACACACACACCAATGAACATACACACTAGGGGGCAGTGAGCACATGTGTCAGGAGCGGTGGGCAGCCCTATCCACGGCAACCGGGGAGGGTGGTTAGGGGGCGAAGGTGGGGTACACCATTAACAGGTCACCAGTCCATCGCATGGCCAACACTCACTCACACCTAGCATTTTTGGATGGCCCGGACCTGCAATCGAACCCCGATCGTCTTGCTGTGAGGCGACAGTGCTAACCACTACACCACCTCTCTGGGGTCTCAAGGGGTCACTAATAGGCGGACCGCAGTCCTGATCTGGACCCAGACGTTGTCCAATGTGGACCCAAACCGATAAACTACTGAAAATGATTTAATTTTGACTGTGTTTAGTTTAAAGGGAACCCCGGCTGGTAACACTTAACAGCTTTAATAAGGTGTAATGACTCTAAATTGTTAAGAGGTGTTGCAAAAAGATCACATTTATTAATAAATTAGTGTTTTATTCTAAATATTTAACATGTGGGCGTAGACATGATTTCTGATGCGCAATACCTGCTGGGTAGATGAGGTCAGATGGTTTCAGGTCTAAACTGGACTGTGGTGTGAAGGAGTGAGTGTTAGTTACTAACCTAGCTTAAAGAAAACCATGTACATTGTGTTGTTGATGTTGTTTCAGTGAAAGGCAGTGTGAAGACTGATATTAGTCTAAACAGCTTCACAAACATAAACAAGGAGAATAGTTAGTGAAGCAGCGTGTGAACCAACACAGCTACCCAAAGACCCCCGCTCTGCTCTCCTCACTTCAGTCTGGATGAGTTGGAGTGGTTCAGTAGACCACCACTGGTGAGAGACTTGACGGAGGCTGTTGGTTTTAAGCGTAGACTAAAACACAATGCAGGGCCACAGTTTCCCCACACAGGAAGTCCAAAAACTCCAGATTATGAAGAACCACGAGAAGAACCGTGAACGTGAACATGTGCTGGATTCTCTCCTGGCGTCCCACCAACAACGTTTACCGTTAGCGTCGGCTGCTTCTCCCTCGTTTGTGGATCCTAAACATGAAAGTACAGCCTTAGTAGTCAACATTCACTAATAAACAACTTTCGAAGCTAAAAGAAACTCCCGTTCAGTGTATCTAGCTGTATATTGACCGTTTCCTGCTAGAAAGCGGAGCATTGGGGCGTGTGACACGCGCACACAGGAGAGGTACGAAGCGAGGAGCAGCAGCCGGAGACTAAAGCGAGTCAGAAAGAATAAGGAGCTCTAAAAACAGAAAAGTGAACAGAGAAAACTGAGTGTTTAACAGGAACGGTTCTGGAATGGACCTGCTCGTCTAGTTCTGGAGAACACCGCTCTGTACAACCAACATGTTAATCTGTGAAGCTGAGTTAACAAGAAGACACACGTTTTATTTACTTTCTCTATAAATAAACACCTTAAGATAAACTTTTTTTAAAAGCATTCTGTTTGTTAAATGTAGCACTTGTTTTTGAGGAAAAACATTTATTAGAAGTTTATAAATAATTCATTCAGTTCAGCATTTAAACAGTAAATATACTGAAATATACTGAACGGTATGTGGGATGTGTTGGTGTTTCAGTAGCTGATGGTATAAGATGCTGATACTAGACTACTGCAGTAAACAGGATACACCACTGAATCAGAACAGAAGTTAGAAATGATGATGGTCCTTGGCCTGAGGAGTCTCTAACTGGACCTTACTGAACTCTAATTAAATTAAATGTACTGTTACATTACTACAAATTGCGAGTACAAACTAATCATTACAAATCAACCTGTATTTGTGTTGGATGACCTGGATTCATCAAAACACCCACAAAAACACTGCAGCTCTAATTATATGCTCATAGCAGAACAGAATGGCTGAACTACTTATTTCCACAAAGCAGCAATCTGAAATATCAGTACTGCAAAGCCTCACATCATGGTAACTATTAACAAACAATATCTTGTGTGGCACAATTGGTTTTTTAGACTCATCATTGTGCGACCCAGACCTGCGATAAGTTTTTAATACTGAAAGAAGGTGTGAGACATGCGTAAGGCCTCAGCTGAGAGAATGCACCATTGTGCATCTGTGCTTGTTTTTGTAGGAACATGTTTCGGGCAGTGACGTCAGTTAAGTTGCAGACACTTTGGAATGAAAAGAAAGTTAAGATAGCGTGGATGAGATCAAATCGTGAGGACGGTGGTGGTTAACCGGAGTTTTTCTTCTCAGCATTAACGCTGACTCACAGTCAGCTTCCATGATCTCTTCTGATTGCTGCCACTTGTTTTACAGTCCAGACGGAGGTGTGGTGATAGGTGTGTTCATTAGATTTTCATTAATAACACCAAACAGCACATGATAAGTTGTAATTATAAAAAATCCAGGGTTGGGATTGTAAGATTAAACACCTCCAAGAGATTAAGAGTTAGAAAAGTAGGTTATGTGTCATCTAAGCTCAGAATTTGGCTGTAAAAGCTTTTAAAAAGCTGTGCTCCTGGATCAGGTCTGGTCAAAACTGTTGAAGAGTACAGCGGAAAACCACTAGACTGTGGTTGCACTATCTGGGTGGAGTTGCATGACACATGAAACATGACTGCTTGAACAGATAGCTTTATATGTTGGGCTTAGAAGCATTTTTGGAGATCCAGAGTGATGTTTAAATATCTCAGTTAAAAAAATATATCTAGAAACTGCAACTTTATAGAAGAGGCAAGGAATGTTCTTTACCTTTTCCAAGAGATTTTGAAGCATTTCTATTGGTCCATTCATTACACAATGCAATGCATGTTTTTTTTTTGGACAGCAACGATATATATATCTAAGATTTCCCATTTACTGATTCACTGATACATCTGAGAAACCGTCCTGCAAACAAAATGGGATGCAGTTTGAAATCTTTATATTTGTTATTTCAAAGCCAGAAGATTAAACATCACCAGGTTCATCTCAGGGTCGCCCTCTAGTGAACAGAGATGAAGAGCATTTAGTCGTTGCTGTGACACAAGCACGCAAGCGCTCGCCATCTGTGACTTGAGTACTTTGCACACAAGATACGATCAGTGAACCTAGAGTTGGCAAAGCGCTATCAGTGCTATTATCATCTAATCCTGTTTTTGATACATTAAACTGCTTCATCTGCTGATACAGCCTCCGTCTGAAACCTGTTCTGACTGTTTCCTGCTCAGGTGAAGGAGGAGGCAGTTCAGGAAGCCAAACCCAAAGTATCAGCGAGCCCCTCCACGTCCAGCACTTCCTCGACTGCGTCCATTCCTGCTGCAACGCTCAGCAGTCCACCCTCTGAGGTCTGTCTTAACACACACCACACACACACACACCCTCTCCTTTGTATCAGATGTGCTCCCTCGTGTGGTTCCTAACTGTAAGACCGTAAGATATGTACAGAGGAATCCACAAGTCTGAGGCCACGTTACAAATCATTAAAAAATTAGTGATGCTAATAAAGACGGAACTGCTTCTCTCTTTAGTCCCTTCAGGGTGAAAAGTCGCTCGACTTTGTTGAACAGTTGAGAAACTATCCAGAGTGAAATATGCAAAGCAAACAAACAGCTTTGAATTGAAGTCTAGGGGTTTTTTTTTTTGGGCCCACCACCACCCCCTTCTTCGGAGGACCAATTATTCTTTATTATTTATTTCATAACAACAGTCATTGTATTGCAACATTTTTTTAAATTTTTAATCATTTTTTTCCCACGCAGATAGGGTTGGGGGGTCTGAATTGGGGGAACCAGGGGGGTGAAATGCAGAAGAAGGTGCAAGGGGGGGAGGTAAAGTGGAATAGAGAGAATCAGAAAGAAACTCACAAAAAACAAAACAAAAAAATAACTATGTATATACACATATATCCATTTATACCTAAACAGAAAACAGAAACAGTCTAGGCTCTTAAAGAAGAAGTTGGCTTCCTGTTGGCCAGAAGGGCTGTGTATTGGCCTGACGATACGATACGTATCGTGATACAGCGGTCACGATTTAATACATTGCAATATATTGCGATACTGTAAACAAAGTGATACACTGTGATTTTTCAAATCCTACTATTAAAACACACCACTGTATGAACAGGTTTGTCAGTGCTTACAATAGCATTGCGCCCTTGTGTTGCTTGTTAATGTTGGAGTGGAGCTGAAAATGGATTACAGCACTGCCATCTAGTGGTCAGAGGTTTAAACACAACACAATGATTCACTGTCTGCCAGGAATCTGTGTATCGATACTGTGTTTTTGAGAATTGATACAGTATCACTAAACATAATATCCCGATACTCAACTATTGGCCGCCACGTTTTGCTAATGTTCAGTTTAAAATGGTGCTGCAGTTCCATTCCTGCACCGAGAAAAGCTGAAGAATTTAAGGTGGAACAGAACATTCGATTAAGAGGTTGGCGAATAGGTCGGGTTTAAAGACGAGCATCATCTTTCCAACAGTTTTCCATCCAACAAGCAAATCTGGGACGAGGTTAATGCATCTGTATGAAGTGGTCAGGTTTATTGTGATTCTCATTTCGTCCACTGAAGAATGTGTTTAGATGGTGGTTCTGAGCTACTCAGTAGAGGCTTGTTTGATTGTGTTAAGATGGACCTACACTACACAGCATTGAGTTGTAGATACTATGATTTGAAATTCTAATTATTATGATAATCAGTTCATTCTATGCTTTTGTTATTGTTATTGACTTTGTCAGCATTTCCTCCTGCATTTACTATATTCTATATATACTACTATATATTTACTATACTATATATATATAAGTTATTCATGAGATTGAGGATCCTTACTGACACAGAGTGCACTGTGATATACAGAGGAGTTTAAAATATGTTATTAAATATGTCAATGTATAAAAACTAAGTGCAGCTATGAAATTATCAGTAGTTCTTAGCAATATACAACACTGCAAGAGGCAGCCAGGAAAAAAACTTTAAAACGATTGATCTTGTAATCTAATGTAATCAAATGTAACCTGAAAATCAGATTTCAGATTTCATCAGTAATTTGTTCACGCACTTAAATAATCTTAAATAATCACATAATAGGTCAACTCGGAGACTGCATGACTTCGGCAGTAATCATATTTCTGCTTTGCAGCCGGACACTTTTTATTACGTGTGTAGACTAAAGAGATCTGAAAGAAATCAGAGTCAGGTCAGAGTATACAAGCGTTCAAAGGGGTAGATTTGCTCTTGACATTGGTGGGGACCTACAGGGGTTGGACAATAAAACTGAAACACCTGGTTTCAGACCACAATAATTTATTAGTATGGTGTAGGGCCTCCTTTTGCGGCCAATACAGCGTCAGTTGGTCTTGGGAATGACATATACAAGTTCTGCTCAGTGGTCAGAGGGATTTTAAGCCATTTTTCTTGCAGGACAGTGTCCAGTTCACTACGTGATGCTGGTGGAGGAAAACGTTTCCTGACTGGCTCCTCCAAAACACCCCAAAGTGGCTCAATAATATTTAGATCTGGTGACTGTGCAGGCCATGGGAGATGTTCAACTTCACTTTCATGTTCATCAAACTAATCTTTCTCCAGTCCTGCTGTGTGTATTGGTACTTTGTCATCCTGATACACAGCACCGCCTTCAGGATACAATGTTTGAACCACTGGATGCACATGGTCCTCCAGAATGGTTCGGTAGTCTTTGCAAGTGACGCGCCCATCTAGCACAAGTATTGGGCCAAGGGAATACCATGTCACAGCCAATCACACTGGCCATATGTGTTACAGGGTAGATGGACTCGAGTAGGCAACGTGATTTAACCCTTTCTGAACCTCCAGGTTAATGAGACGTTGACAGATTGGGTTTTTTTGGAGGGGATCAAATTATTGGTGGGGACAATTCAGTAAACGCTGGATATTGGGGACACTTCACTTCAGTCCATGCTAATTTTACACCCTTGCAAGTGATAGAATTCTCATTAATAATAATAATAATAATAATAATAAGTTAACCTTTCTCATACCCAAGGACGCTTTACATCGAGAGAGAAAAAAAAAATATATCAGAGAGAAGCAGAGAGAAAGTACTGAGAAAAGAGGTAAGTTTTAAGTTGAGCTTTGAATGAGGAGAGTGAGTGACAGTCACGAAGAGATTGTGGTAATGAGTTCCACAGTTTGGGGGCCATGATGCTGAAAGCTCTCCCCCCCAATAGTGACTAGTCTGAATTCTGGAACAGACAGGCAACCTGCGTCAGAGGACCCAAGAGTCCGGACAGGGCAGTACGGGTGCAGGAGCTCAGCTGAGTAGACAGGAGCTAAACCATGAAGAGATTTGTATGTTAGCAGGAGGAGTTTAAACTTGATCTGAAGCTTGACAGGTAGCCAGTGTACCTGTAACAGAACTGGGGTGATATGAACTGATTTTTTAGAACGAGTGAGTGAGTGAGTACTCTAGCTGCTGAGTTGTGTGAGTATTGAAGGGGACGGATAGCTTTGCTTGGAAAGCCAATAAGAAGAGAGTTACAGTAGTCTAATAGGGATGATACTAACGCATGGACCAGAGTTTCAGTATCTTTTATGGAGAGTAAAGGACTAAGACGAGAACTATTACACAGATGGAAAAAAGCTAATTACTGCATTTCTAATCCTTAATCTGATCTCAGAATCCACATGTGAAAGAAGCAGAACAGCACGCAACAAAACAAGCTGCGTCAGATTCATAAGATTTCTAGCAGAGCAGACAAATCCCAACACGGTGGTGTATGTGGTGGAATGCTCAGTGTGACAGATGCTGCTCATTTGTGTCACAGGAGCCAGTGGAGAAGCGTTTGAGCGGAGAGGCGAGTTTGGATCTGGACCTGAGCGTGTCCCTGCAGCAGGCTAAGGAGCGCGCTCACCAGAAACGCTCCAACAAGAGGGCGCCCCCTATGGACTGGAGCAAGAGGAGCGAGCTGTTCAGCAACCTCTAAAGCGGCAACACCCCACTGCGTTTCCTCCTTCCTTATCGTTTTTCTTTTTATTTCATTTATTTATAAGGTTCCAGCTGATGAGCCCCGTTCCTAAGATTCTGTAATCGGCGATTAAAGCGAACGGGCTGTAAGAAAAAGGGAAACGGATGTGAGAGAAACAAACCCTGCACGTACTGCTCTGAGGAGAGAGGAAATCACTGGAATGTAAACGTTGTCAGATCTTCTTGGTTCTATGCCTCATTGTTCAATCTCTCGTCTGTCTCATCCCTCTCTCTCTCTCTCTCTCTCTCTCTCTCTCGCCACTCAGACGAACATTTCAAGCCAGTGTTATTTTGCCACATTCCAGCTTTTCACACGTTGATCACATGAATAGAAATGATCTTTATCAGATGCAATGTTACTCTATTATGTACAGTCGAATCATCAGGTGGGGGATGCATATATTTTTTTTCTTCCTGACTATCTGTACTTGCTTTTTGTTCATAGAGACATATTTTTGTGAAATGATGATATAATTACAGTCCACACGGCAGTAAAATGTACTGTGACACCACTGACCTTTGTATGTATCCTGTAGAGATCGGCTATGTATCGATATCGGCCGATTTTTAATCAAAATATGTGATCAGTGATCATCCGATATTTCTCCAAGTTAGCCGATCCCGAGAGCCGATCAAGGCGTTAAACAAATGAGCTTAATTTCTGTATTTCCAGCTAGCGTTTCGTTGAAACCTCCTCCAGTCAGCTCCCTGCAATTCCTATCTGAACCACTAGGTGGAAACACATACCCTTTCATTTTCCACAGACAGTTTTCCTTTGCGTTGCGTCCGTCTGGCACCTTGTTGCCGTATGTGACTCAAACTCATCCAGAGCGTTTTTAAAATCTATCAAATTAACCGTCCCTCGTTGGGGAACCAAGACAAAGACATTTAACACACTAATCTGATACGGTTTTTAGAGACACCCGCGGCTGAATACAGTGAGTATCAGCAAAGCTAGCACGCGCAGCTAGCACAAAACTAATAACCCAGAACTTCATACAGACCAGATCTGACCAGTACAAACAGAACAGCAGCAACAATTCAATATTCTAAATTTAATGATTACAGATTTAGTTTAAAATAGCAGAGTCTGCGTTTAATGACTGCAGTTTTGACTCAATTTATTTAATTAGCTTTTTTAGTTTTAAATTAAGGGTCTAAATTTAATGATTGTAGTATTGGGGATATTTGAATATTTGTTTATTTTGTTTAAAATATGATGCTGTTTCATATGAGCTCATTAAAAATGGTAATAAACCAGTTTAGATCATGTTTCATGACTTGCTTGCGCTAATAACTACATGTAGCCCTGCCATGGCATATAGGCCTCGCCCTCGATTGGTATCGGCTGATCGGGCTGAAAGGTGATCGGCGATCGGAATCGGCCTTAAAAACGCTGATCGGTCCATCTCTAGTATCCTGCACAGGCATCTATCCTGTCTACTCTTTAAACCAGACCTCGATGGTTAGTGTTCACAGTAGCTTTTAGAATAACTGTAATTCTTTAGAGAGCCTATACTTCGTAATAGAGTCTGATGAAAAAGATAGATGATAATAATAGACACCCATAACAAAGATATACAGTTCTGTAAAGCTGAGCCACTTTTTTCCAGATCTTTTTTGTTGCTATATAACAGATGATGATTATCCCTGACTAACACGAGCGATGCTGTTTCCCTGTCTGTAAAATAGCCCGACTGAAAGTGTTTGTAGAGATACTTTGGACCAGATAACATTTTTTTAAAGAGATTTGTGTCAATTAGTCTGAAAATCCGATACACTGTTATACAGTTTATTTAATACGTCCAATGTTATCTCCTAATTAATTAGCTTGATTTGTACTGTTAATGCTGTTGTTTCATTATTCACTGTTTTGTAATGTTTGTAATTCGTGTTGGGTTGGAAATCATGTTAGGCTGTGGACTGCAATTTTTTTAAATGAACATTCCTGAACAAATGACCACGGGGTCGTCACTGTACACAGCGGTTTAGCCACATGACTATTCTGTTGTGGCTGTTATCACTGATGGACATACAAAGATAAATAAATAAATACAGATTTTCATGTATTTATTATGGTCGTCTGTGCCGTTTGTTTGAATTAGATGATTAAAACCTTATGGGGCTGCACAGTATATCGTTTTAGCATCATCACCACATCACTATGTGGGCACTACTCAAAGTAATACAAATAAAATCAAACGTCATACTACAACTTTACAAAAGAAAGTCTGGCTCGGGTCTAATTTTCCAGCAGTCACAGCTCAACCTTCTTTTGTATTTTGTGCACTGAAGCCAGTTTTATGTTTTAGTTTTAGAATTAAAGTGTGAGCAATGACGGTTCACACTTAAAAACTCGAGTAAGATCTTTATTGTCTACAAAATCACTTCAGTCATTCTAGAATGATGCTTTCCCCCCAAAATAGAGCTCCTTGAGTTGTCTCTAGCAAATTCCTGAATGTCTTTCCGTATCGTAATTATTCACAATACCAAAATTATGACTTTAATAACCTCTTAAATCTTTATCTACCAATATTGAAATCATACCACAGCAAAAACCTAAAACACCTGTTAAAATAATGGAGTAAAAGAACAGTTATTGTAATTCATTTTCATGTTCATTCTCAGTGAAATTGTAGTTTGTGTTGTGTATTTTATTTTTTACATACACACGTACATAAGTACATTAATGACTCGATTATCATAAATAATTAGACAAAGGTGATTGATAGTGTTATTAAACATTTTAAATGGTATACAGTAATCTGATATGCTTGAGTTAATGTTCTTCAATAGTTTATATTTGATTGCAAATATTACGGATTAAACAGCCTTTGTAACAGTATTTCAGTAATAACAGATGAGTTACTGACAATATATATATATATATATATATATATATATATATATATATATATATATATATATATATATATATATATATTCATATTTTTACACTACCACTCAAAAGTTTTGGATCACTTTAAAATTTCATTTCATGCAATTTTCATGCAATTCACAAACAATATTGTCCATTTCACAATTAATGTAAGTGTATCAGATGATTTTTAAAGAATAAAAATGTTTGTATTAAAGACTATTTTTGTGTAGAGGCTTATTTAGCATATAGTCTATTATCAGTAATTCTCAGTCCTCTGTCTAAATCTCCTGGTACGGCCGCCAATCCAAGTTAAGGATGTTATTGGACTAATTGGTTGTTAGGACACTCTTGCTCGATTGTGATGCACAGCTGAAAAACATTCTACTAATAAGTGAGTATAAAAGGGAGAACAACATTCTAGGTTAGTTTAGTATCTGAAGATCAGCAGTTGATGGTTGGCTGACCGACTCACAATGACCAGAAAGAAACAACTTTCTTTAGAGACCCGTCAGTCCATTGTTGTGTTAAGGAAGAAGATACTCCATTGAAAACAAGAGCATTTCACTGTGATCCCAAACTTTTGAGCGGTATATATATATATATATATATATTATGATTACCATTAGACAAGACTGTTGTTGTTTATGTGCACACTTGGCTGGTTTTTAAGTTAAGGTAACGTCGACATTACCCGTGTGAACGCTGTGTTTTCATGTAAACTATTAAAAACTGCATGATGTAATTAAGTTATCTATTATATTCGTTAACCAGTCGCTCTTATAATTCGTAGTACAGGTCAGCATGTTTGTAGGTGAGAAGCTGAAAATGTAAAAAAGTTGAAAATGTAAAATCCTTCAGTCTGCGTACGTTTTAAATATGTTGTGCAGCTGTGTATGAGAAATAACATTGATTAATCCTTCTAAAACACAGAGCTTCGAACCATTCCAATATCTGCTTACACCAAATTTAGTCCCCTTCAAACGAATGAATGAAGTGCTCAAAGAGCACTGAAACTACAGAAAGTGTTATTGTGCTGCGTGAACACGCCGTCATGCAACATGCAACCTGGTTTATCAGGAGGAACATGAACTCAACTTGCATACAACTTTATCTCCATGTTCTGCAGTTCTGCCATCAATTCATATTTTAGTTCTGCTCACAAGAGCCTCCAAACAGGGCTGGTTAGTCTGCTACACGACTGAGGTGAGAAATCTTGGAAGTCATTTAAATCTCACATCAAAAATACATGTAGGGCAGCCTTCTACCACCTTAAAAGAATTGCTAGCATTCGCCCCTTCCGTTCTCTTACTGCTGCTGAGACCCTAATCCATGCTTTTGTGACATCCAGGCTCGACTACTGCAGTGCTCTGTTGTTGCATGGGCCTTGAGCAGGCTGCAGAATTCTGCTGCAAGGGGGGCTGACCCATAAAAGATCTTGGGAGCATATTATTCCGGCCCTATATCACCTTCCCTGGCTTCCAGTGCAGTACTGTATCCAGTGCAAATTGCTTGTGATGGTTTTTGGTCTGAATACGCAGTCTATATCAAGCAGAGCGTGACCGGCACCGGTCAACCAACTGAATGGGGACCCATGTTGAAGTATGAGACCACAACGCCGTTTGCTATCACATCTTTCACCTGGAGCTGAAGAGGCGTTTGAAGCTGAGGAAGAAAAACTGCGGAAAGCTGCCAGTCGGTTGTGTGAATGTAGTGAACGTACTTACTCACGTTTCTTCTGAGGTTAAACATATTAAACTCCTGGTTTGTTTTCTCCGAGCTGCTGCTTAACACCGTGTGGATTCAGACAGAAAGTCAGTGCTACAAAAAGTAAGGTCTGTGAACGGGACGCTTACACTCCCCAGCAAACACACAGCGTTGTCTACTTTCGTACACTGAAGCTACAACCTCCAACGAGGCAGTCACAACTAAATAAGGCTGTTTGTGGTGTTATTGAGGTATTATGAGGTATCATGATGTATTATAATTACCTGTGGGCAAAATTCCATACAGTTCCATGTAGATATAATGGAGGGGAGGAAGGATTCTAGGACATAACACTGGCTAAGGAACCACAATTCAACACCGGGACACCGGGACACCAGGACGTAGTGTGTGTCTCAAACCCTAGTGAGTGTCTAAGTAGGCTGTCTAGGTAGTGAGTGTGTAAGTATCAGCGTTCTCTCCTCATCTCTCCTCATAAAACAGATTACTGAGACGCTCTAGTTAGAGAGAGACTGCGTCACGGCTTGTTCCCGCTCACTGCAGCACTTGACCGGTGGTTTAGCTGGTTGCTAAGTTACCAGCCGGCATCTAAAACAATAGCCTGAGGCTTAAAAATCCGCTAGCATAAATGCTAATATCTCGAGTATAAAGTGTAAATGGTGAAGGACTCGTTACAGAGTTGATAATAAAGTACTGTTTTGTGTGATTATATGACCAGAAACACATTAAAACTCCAGAGAGAATCAAAATAACTCACATTTTAAAACCACTTCACTGCTCCTAGATTAGCCTGTGTTGCATCATGGGATTGTCTTAGCGGCTGAGGAAGCGTTCAATGCTTCATTAAAATCAGGTCTGAATAAGGTTCCTCAGTAGACAGCATGTTTAAGGTATGTAAGAATTGGGACAGTCTACATGTCAGGAGCGCATAGTATGACGTAAAGTGCTGCCTATGTAGGAGCTCACTAGGTTTTGAGACACACCAGTAGTGCACCCGAGGTTGTGTGGATACTAAACACTTGTGTACTGAAAGAGCTTGACTGCTTTACTGGTCCAGCAGTGACCACTGAGCCCAGTCTAGTACGTACCATATAAGTAGGTGACTTCATTCTTAACAGTGAGGTATCGTACGGTTTTTAATGGCTGGGTATCGCGATACCTTTCTGGTATCATCATACCACCGAACACTAATCACAATATATATATATATATATATATATATATATATATATATATATATATATATATATATATATATATATATATATATATATATATATATATATATATATATAATATATATATAAATAATATATATATATATAAATAAAAGAAAAACATATATATATATATATATATCATGCATCTCTTAAAACACTTGCAGACTGACACCAGTATAGCCTGTAACACGTTTTAATATAAAACTGTGGTTTCTAGTGGTGTGTTTAAAATAAACGATTTTTCGATATAAATCAATCTTCATTTGAATAATCCAATATCGTTTCGTATAAACCCGAGATCGATCTTTAAAATTAGCATTCCAAATTAGCGCCCCAGAACTTGAAAGCAGATGTCTGGCTACATTTTGGATTCAGAAACCATGACAGTATATAAACATATAAACACTAATGTTTTTAGTAATGGTAGGTTGAGTGTTTCTTGTACATTTACCACATTAGTTCACTAAAAATCTCTTTTTATATTTAAACAAAACATATTATTGTAACTGAAATATCCCTAAGTGAATCGATATTGAATCGAATTGAATCAGAAATAGAATTTAATTGGGACTTTGTGAATCGGGATCGAATCAATCTGGGAAATCAGTGGCGATACCCAGCCCTAGTGGATTCAGAGGTCGACTGTTAGTAGGCACTGATGTTTGGAGGCACTGCCTAGAGTTCAGAACAAAACAGTTTATTGACAACACATACTAACAAAACACAGATGATACGACTCCTTTCATTTTTGCATTGTGTTTTTTTTGAAAGAGTTCATGAACAATCTGAAAGAGGCTGTTTTTAAAACATCTTTTAATTCAGTGTAAAATGTTTATTATTCCCCAAAAATCAACAGATACATTTTCACAGCCATGCGGAAACAGTTTGCAATGCTTGTAAACAAATGAACATTCTCAACCAACAACAACAGCTCCCCCCACACACTTTTGAATTATATACATTAGAAGCTATCAAACCCTATATCACGGCACAAATGATCATATAGGAAACAGAGGAAAGAACATGTACAGACTATCAAAAAAGTTACAAACCCAAAAACCCCCACCTCTATGTACCATGAGGGTTAATGTTAGTTCAGTTTTTATTATTACAAATCATTCAGCTACTTGTATCCAAAAATACAAATTTTTAATATATTTCACTTTTATATTCAGTCTCCACCTTAAAATTACTGACTTGGATTTCCTCTCATAGATCAAATGAATGCGTTATCAAATATATAGCACCATGATGTAATTACTAAGGACAGGGAAAATATCACAAAAACCCGTGTTAGTATTCGAGACCAGAGCAGCACTGGCCTTCGTCGGATTCTCACGCTGCTGCATGCACTGATGATTATCGATCTTCTACGCTTTTCTTTCTTTCTTTTCTTTTAAATCCCTTAATTTTGTTTCTAATATTGAAAAAAGAGAATAAGGCATCAAATTCGCTGACAAGAAAGATTTCGCTTTAAAGGTGAAGTTGTGCGTTAGGGTGTGTTAAGATTCATTCGAGGGTAGCAGCAAAAATCTCGTGCCTCGAAACAGTCTCGTCGTAATATATGCAAAGAATTCGGTGATTCTGGTCGTAAGAAAAGTAATACCAAAGTGAGCTGACATCAAAACCAGTGTTGACCTTAATCCTGATGCTATGATTCGGAGGAATAGCCTATATAGAAAACTCGGACTGGTTCAGAAGACCACAAGTCAACAGTCTAATGGAAGAGTAAAGAGATTATTTTCACAAATGTACATTATTAAAAAAGCACACCAGTCACGTCAACCAAGGATTGTTAAATATGACAACATTGTAGCAGAGAATGTTATTGCTTCAACAGATGTCATATGTGGCTATATGAACAGAAAATAATACAAAAAGGTCATCCAAATATTATATATATATATATATATATATATATAAAAAATTTTGAAATCATTTTGAATATTCCTTTCAAGATCAAGATCTAACAGTGAGGTGAAAATGGGTTCATATCAATTATATATATATTTTTTTTTTATATTTGTATATATCAGTGTTTATGAAAGGCCAGGTTACTGCACAGAGCAGAGCAGGAAAGACTGTGCAGTGCTTTGGTCTTTCAGGACTAGACTTGAGTAACAGGGATTTAGGAGGAGTATAGACTAAAAATTCTGATTAGCTTCTGAGTTCTGCATTATTATATGAGGTACTGCAATTGAAAGTAAATGTAGAAAAAAAAAGAAAAAAAAGAAAAGATATTCACATCAGTCGTCAATATGAAGAAAACTTGATTCAATAATATAACAAGCAAAAGACTCCAAATAAAAAAAGCCAATGAAAATGCAAGATTTCCTGAGAATTCACCAACAGCCTTACTGGTACTAGATAGAGATTATATCACCATAAATCACTATGAAAACGATATTGGTTGTTTTCTATATAACAGGTTGTGTATACACTCAACAATATGCCATAACAGGGAAAGCTCAAGTCTAGCTTCTATAAAATTGTCACAGTTTTGCAATATATTGTAAGAATATCTGATTTAGGTCTATAGAACGTAAGCATATATTTATGTGTTGTGTCTTTGTTGTTTTTTTTTCTTCGTTTTTTTTTTTTAAGAATAAGACATCGTAAAACATAGAATTACTGTATTATTGCATATCTTTTCTTTCATTTTAAGGACTCTGTCGATAACGTGCTATGTTACAAATATAAATGTTTGGTAACTTGTAAAGTGTAATATATGGTTTGCCCAAGTGCACGTGAAGTTATAAACTCTTGTTTTGCATATGGTGAATTATAGTCCTTCCAATGGTAAGTGAAAACTACCTATTGCGATAAGGTATAGTTAAAGAACTGACAAAACCAACGCGATTACACATGAACCCTTAACCTATGTATATTTCAAACTCATTTAAGAGGTAGTACAAAAAACCTTTACTCTGGAATGAACGTTGTGGTTAAAATACTTCAGACTAATGATTGCTCTCAGGATAGGCTTAATCGCTCATTGGTTCGGTACACAAGCAGAGAGGCTGGTAAACTGGCAAAGAACTTAAATCTCACATTATACAAAAACAGCAAGATCAGGAGTCTCGGTCAAAGTTCCTCTGCTGTGCTACGGTATCAAATGTAATGGCAAGGTAGTGTTTTGTTGGTTATAATGTTATTGATTTATGTTTTATTCTGTGGCTCATGAAATACTTAAACCAGATTATAAAAAAATGACTCCAGGCGATTAATACATGACCAACGTTGGCTTCATATCAAATAAATGATCTTGCATATCGTAAATGTTGACTAGAGCAAATATCCTCTCTTGTAATGTCGCATTTTTCAGCCATAAATCTTATGATGTATGATAAAGCTGCAACTTCAACATTTTCGGAGGCTGATATACATGAAATTTTACATCCCTGTAGTGCAAAATGTGACAGTGTTTTCCATTAGGCTATACCTCTTCTTGCCAGGGAAGTTCATGACCAATATGTTACATTAACCCTCGCTCCACTACTCTACTATTTAGCTAATATGTCTTAGATATATGTATATTTTATCAATATAGATCAATATAGATTTTTACTGCTCTTACAGAACGCACACCCATCCAAATACAAGGGCTTTCGAAATATATCAGCGCATGAGACGTATGGTCTTGAAAATGTTACTGAAAATGTTACAAGAGAAAAAAAAAAAAAAAGGAGAAGAAGAAGAAGAAATGAACTTCAAGTACAATGAACACTGAGCAAAAAAGTCCATCTGGCAAATTGATCAAAGTCAGGAAATCAAGAATATCCTCATTCCAAAAAAAAAATATATATATATATCGATCTTGCAGTACTGTTACTGAATTGTCTTTTCGTCAGCTTTTCTTACCTGAAAAGAAAAAGACCTGGAGTGGAAGAGGAAAAAGTGACCCTGTTCTCCCAGGTCCTGTGTGCTTCGCTCTGAATGGGCTCTTCCAGTGCTGTTGGCAGTGAGGTAAGGCTCCGTCAGGGCCGGGGGCTCATGGCTCTTGCTTGATGTAATAACTGCCAGAGCCGTTGCTTTCTTGGTCCGAGATGCCCTGCGAGAAGGTGAACTCGTCCACCTCTGGAGTCTCCTCCTTTAGCTGCAGCGAGGCCTCTGAAGGGAAGACACAAAGACGAATCCGTTCAGTTCAACTGACTTCTGATCAATCCTGTATGATGCTTTGTAAGCATGAATAATGCCTAATAATACCTGTGCTTGGAACCAGTTATAATAGTGACCCGCATACCACAGGCTGCATAACACTTACATGACTTGTTAGGCTTCATAATATATAATGTCTGTTCATAAGAACGAATATCAATGTTGTTATGCATTACAACACATCAGGGGTATAATAAACATTTATTGGGTATAATCACTTCCAGGAGCTGTTTTTTGGTGGACCTGCCGTGGCTTCAGAATAAAGCTTAAGCCTAACCTGTTTGATGTGCTGAGAATTGGATAGTTTGTTTATTTTTAGCTACATGAAAACTGTAATGGTAGGCTTTTAGCAACCAAAGCTGAATAGTTACCAGCACAGAGAGATGCTGTATGTTGGCAGTAAGAATTAATGATCGTTTAGAAATATTAGGTTATGGAACCTGATAGTATAATATAGTGTAGTATATATATATACATACATAGAGATATATATATATATATATATATATATATATATATATATATATATATATATATATATATATCTCTATCTCAAAAGTTTGGGATCACAGTGAAATGTTCTTGTTTTAATGGAGTATCTTCTTCCTTAACACAACAATGGACTGACGGGTCTCTAAAGAAAGTTGTTTCTTTCTGGTCATTGTGAGTCGGTCAGCAAGCCATCAACTGCTGATCTTCAGATACTAAACTAACCTAGAATGTTGTTCCCTTTTATACTCACTTATTAGTAGAATGTTTTTCAGCTGTGCATCACAATTGATCAAGAGTGTCCTAACAACCAATTAGTCCAATAACATCCTTAACTTGGATTGGCGGCTGTACCAGGAGATTTAGACAGAGGACTGAGAATTACTGATAATAGAACTATATGTAAAATAAGCCTCTATACAAAAATAGACTTTAATACAAACATTTTTACAAATGTACAAATGGTGTGTAATGTAATGTAATCCAAACTACATAATAGCAATTAAACAAATACATACTCAGTTTTATAAAACAACATGTATGCTGTACAATGTGTCATTAATGCATTCATGATGAATTATAGATGTAGAATTTATAAAAAGAATAAACATTACACTAGTTAAAAAAAAAAAAAAGTTATTGCAACAAAAAATACATTACCATTACAAGGTGGTTTCATGATACACAATGTGTGTCATACAGACTATATCCTGAGAAAAACATGTTATGAAGGTAACAAAGTTGATCACAATAATGAACAAAAAATAAATAAACTGTTGTCGCTGCAAACCTCTAGTATTAATAACACAAATGATGAATGCTAGGGTGAGAGCTAATAACACTTAGGTATACAAATTAAAAATACTAAAGAAAGCAATAAACAATGTTTATAAAATAAATAAGCTCCACAAAGCAAAACAACATCTTTTCTACCAAAACAATGCAGTCTTTGGAGATAGTATGGTGACTGATTGGCCGTAATCAGCAGATCTTTCATTCTGAGACCTCCCTCTGACTGTGATTGGCCCACAGCAAAAAATAGACGGTGCTGAGACATACACCAAGTTCTTTATAAGTATACTTACAACCGCATGTTTGGTGAAAGTAGATTTTTGTTGGCTGAAGCGCGATGACAGCTTAATAATCACAGAATCTGGTCTATGGAAAATATCCTGAACTAAACAAGCACTTTCCACGGGAAGTCGTCTAAACAATCCAAGCTATAACGTTCCAACCTGTTTTTTTTAATCCTCAAACACATTTTTACAATGTTTTAAAGTCTATGCCAAGCAGGGGGCTTGACAGTCACACTCTCATGAGAAATGAGTTTTATTTTAATTATGCACTTCCCTCAATATATACGGAGTGACTCTAACCATGCCGATACGTGATCTTTCTATCGCACACCCTGCCATGTCTCCCGCAGCACCCTGTCCCTGATGGATTAAGAATGAATTTACCTGAGTTGCGTGAGCAATCTCGCTCCACACCTGAGGTGGGAGGTCGCCTGGACCCAGAAGTGTGGGGCATGTAACGGGGTGGGATCTGCCCTTCATCGTCTGAGAAACTGCTCCTCCTCAGAGACCCACCAAACCCGACCGGCCTCCTCCCAACTGGAATCTTCCTCTCTAAACACCAAGCCAGACTGGGGTTACCCAAGTTAACTGCATCACTCGAGCTACAGAGTTCCACCGAGTTCCACCGCCCTGCACTCCTTCCTGCACTAGAGGAAAACTTCTCCTCCAAGTTAGATTCAGGCTAATGCACTCGGTCATAACAGCTAACCCACTTCACTTCTCCAACAAGGCACCATGCTCTTTCTCTCAGATCTGTCTTTAGAATCCCTGAGCCAACACCACCCTGTTAATTACCATTTCATCAAGACCACCGATTTGTGACACCTCTGCCACCGAACGTTCAGCAAGCGAACCAGACCCAAACCAGCTCAGACCAAGTGACGATATAATGGGTAAGTGCAGCCCCCCCATAGGCTGTGGCAGAATGGAAAGAGAGAGTGGAAGAAGAGTTTGCTGACAATAAGGGGCCTTACTTTTCTTTTGTCCCTTGTACTGCTGAGCTTTCTTTTTCTGCTTCGTCACATTAGGAGGTGTTTCTCTTGTGGCTGAAAAGGAAACATTGGAAAACAAAATTAAATTATTCACTGATAGATAGTAATAAAGTTACAATGACTTCTATCAATGCCACATCATCTCAAAGCTCAACACTGTACAACACTTGCATAGCTTGTCAGGCTCAACATTACATAATTATTTTAAAGAAAAATGTTTTTTTTCCTATTTACTATTAAACTATTAGTTAAAAAAAATTAATTGAGTAATCTACAAACTATTATCAGTGTTGCCAACTCCTCAGTAAGCAAAGTAGCTACTGGCTGTCCTAAATGTTGCTAAATGATGTCATCACCTAATTTGCATAATAGTCATAATTGTTTTTATTGGAAGCTGTACAATAAAGGAATAACGCTGTGGGAGGAAAAAAAAGTAAGTAAACACCCTAAATATGTTAGAATAACAAATTAACTCTGAATAAATGAACTACTTCTGTTGATTTTTTATTACATTTTTTGTTACACTGAAGACGAAATTATATTTACACACCGCTCTGCAAATAGGGGGCGGAGTCAGCGGTGGCTTTGGGCATTTGCAGTGTGGACGAGGAGCGGTGAGGGTCTGCTCTGACTGTGAGACTGAGCACTGTGAGTGTAGTGGGTGGTGGAGTGGTGAGGGTCTGCTCTGACTGTGAGACTGAGCACTGTGAGTGTAGTGGGTCGTGGAGTGGTGAGGGTCTGCTCTGACTGTGAGACTGAGCACTGTGAGTGTAGTGGGTCGTGGAGTGGTGAGGGTCTGCTCTGACTGTGAGACTGAGCACTGAGTGTAGTGGGTCGTGGAGTGGTGAGGGTCTGCTCTGACTGTGAGACTGAGCACTGTGAGTGTTGGGGGTCGTGGAGTGGTGAGGGTCTGCTCTGACTGTGAGACTGAGCACTGTGAGTGTAGTGGGTGGTGAAGTGGTGAGGGTCTGCTCTGACTGTGAGACTGAGCACTGTGAGTGTAGTGGGTTGTGGAGTGGTGAGGGTCTGCTCTGACTAAGACTGAGCACTGTGAGTGTAGTGGGTCGTGGAGTGGTGGGGGTCTGCTCTGACTGTGAGACTGAGCACTGTGAGTGTAGTGGGTCTTGGAGTGGTGAGGGTCTGCTCTGACTGTGAGACTGAGCACTGTGAGTGTAGTGGGTCGTGGAGTGGTGAGGGTCTGCTCTGACTGTGAGACTGAGCACTGTGAGTGTAGTGGGTCGTGGAGTGGTGAGGGTCTGCTCTGACTGTGAGACTGAGCACTGTGAGTGTAGTGGGTCGTGGAGTGGTGAGGGTCTGCTCTGACTGTGAGACTGAGCACTCTGAGTGTTGGGGGTCATGGGGTGGTGAGGGTCTGCTCTGACTGTGAGACTGAGCACTGTGAGTGTAGTGGGTCGTGGAGTGGTGAGGGTCTGCTCTGACTGTGAGACTGAGCACTCTGAGTGTTGGGGGTCATGGGGTGGTGAGGGTCTGCTCTGACTGTGAGACTGAGCACTGTGAGTGTAGTGGGTCTTGGAGTGGTGAGGGTCTGCTCTGACTGTGAGACTGAGCACTGTGAGTGTAGTGGGTGGTGGAGTGGTGAGGGTCTGCTCTGACTGTGAGACTGAGCATTGTGAGTGTAGTGGGTGGTGGAGTGGTGAGGGTCTGCTCTGACTGTGAGACTGAGCACTGTGAGTGTAGTGGGTGGTGGAGTGGTGAGGGTCTGCTCTGACTGTGAGACTGAGCACTGTGAGTGTAGTGGGTCGTGGAGTGGTGAGGGTCTGCTCTGACTAAGACTGAGCACTGTGAGTGTAGTGGGTGGTGGAGTGGTGAGGGTCTGCTCTGACTGTGAGACTGAGCACTGTGAGTGTAGTGGGTGGTGGAGTGGTGAGGGTCTGCTCTGACTGTGAGACTGAGCACTGTGAGTGTTGGGGGTCGTGGAGTGGTGAGGGTCTGCTCTGACTAAGACTGAGCACTGTGAGTGTAGTGGGTCGTGGAGTGGTGAGGGTCTGCTCTGACTGTGAGACTGAGCTCTGTGAGTGTAGTGGGTCGTGGAGTGGTGAGGGTCTGCTCTGACTGTAGGACTGAGCACTGTGAGTGTAGTGGGTGGTGGAGTGGTGAGGGTCTGCTCTGACTGTGAGACTGAGCACTGTGAGTGTAGTGGGTGGTGGAGTGGTGAGGGTCTGCTCTGACTGTGAGACTGAGCACTGTGAGTGTAGTGGGTCGTGGAGTGGTGAGGGTCTGCTCTGACTGTGAGACTGAGCACTGTGAGTGTAGTGGGTCGTGGAGTGGTGAGGGTCTGCTCTGACTGTGAGACTGAGCACTATGAGTGTAGTGGGTCGTGGAGTGGTGAGGGTCTGCTCTGACTGTGAGACTGAGCACTGTGAGTGTAGTGGGTCGTGGAGTGGTGAGGGTCTGCTCTGACTGTGAGACTGAGCACTGTGAGTGTTGGGGGTCGTGGAGTGGTGAGGGTCTGCTCTGACTGTTAGAGTGCTGTCTGTGCAGGTCATTTTTAATTGTATTTAATCGGCACTCTGAAGCCACATAGATCACACAAACATTAAGAACATTCACTCACACTGTGCAGCAGGCGGCTGTAGCTGGTAGCCAGTGACTTGACACCAGCCCACTGGATAAAGGTCTGGAGACTCACAGTCCACCCACTGGTCATATTCATCCTCCCAGCCGTCGAAGTGAATGCGGAGGAGTCTGTGAACGATCCTGGTCACAGTGGCTACACACACCAAGCGCGGCTCCATCAAGTCTACTGCCTCCAGCTTCATCCCTTCACGGAAGCCATGATTTGGAACCTCCTGAAGAACACACAGCAAACACAGTCAGCTTCATGAAATGTTTACTGTAACTAAGTGGCAGAAAATGTCACCTGAAGCTAAAATAAAATAAAAAAGACAGACAGAGAAGACATTTAATATTATCCAGCCCCCCAACCCGCCCCTTTCCCCCTACATTCTTTATGCCAACTTACTTTGTTAAAGAGCTTCACAGGGGCTGCTATTGAGCCTGTTTCTCTGAGGTAGTCAAACCATTTGAATGGCAGTTTGCTGTACCCTGTGAATCAGGTAAAGAGTCCGAAAATCAATCAATCAATCAATCAATCAATCAATAACGTTCAGCAGAAAAGTGTGAATATTGAACGGGGAAGAAAAAAAAAACATCCGTTACCCCTCGGGGGTGTGAGCTCAATGTTGTTGATTTCACAGAAGCCTGCGGGGAAGATGGAGGGAGACGTGGAGTGATAGCAGAACCAATCGGACCCATCTGCCGCCTCCGAGCCATCGATCCCAATCATGAGGTAACCATCTGCCAACACCTGAAAGGAAACGGAGTCAACCCAAGAAATGAACGAATGATATTTTCATTTACACTGTCATTCATAGCTTAGGTGTACGTTGTCATGTCTACGTGACATTACCTTTCTTACAGTAGCAACACATATAGCTGAAAGATTAAGAGGATCTATTGCCTCCAACTTCATGCCATCTTTATACCAGTCCCCACTCTGGTCCACGTCCTTCACCTGGGAATCATAAAAGGCGGCAGATAAACAAACATGTTAGTAACACATCAGAAAACTGACTAAAACTACTTGTAAGGCAAAATAAATAAATAAAAACCAAATTACCTTCACAAACAACTGGGAAGGGGCATCCATCAGGCCTTCTATTTTCTTGGACACATCTAGAGAAAAGGTTTTCAATTTAAATTCACAAGTATTTGTAAACAAAAGCATTTTCACAGTGCTGTAATTCAAACTGCTTACATATACAAACACTGAAACAGGTTAGTGACATCATACACTGACCAGATCTTTTGAAGCGATGCCCAATACTCCTTGACCAGCCAATAGAATGGATGAGCGGGCTGAACATGTGGCACCAAAAGTCATCTGTGCCGTCCTGGCTCTCCTCGTAGACCAGTCTCAGACGCCCGCCGATCACCTGCTCCACCAGGGCCACACGTGTCCGGCACAGGTGAGTCTTATCAACCACCTCTACTCGCATTAGCTTCTTAAATGGGTACTGCGTGCTCTCCTGCACCTGCCATTCAGACAGCAAGATAAGCTTGAACAAAGACTTGGTGATCCTTTGGAAAACCTTAGGTCCAACCAACGCTGCTTGGCTTTAAGGATTTCAGGTCCTTGCTGATATGAGAAGTGTCATCCTGTTTTAGAAACATAACATTCCAGCTCAGAATGCACGACAGAGCCTGCTTACCCTTGTAGCAAAATCAGGTGGGAGAGTTTTGGCTCCAGTGAGTCGCTTCACAAGAAATGCTTTCCAGTTAGAGCACTTATGTTGGATTGCTACAAGGGAAAAAAAAATGAGAATGAATCACATCCATGCCAGTCAATGCAGCTTAGCTTAGAAATGAACTGTAAAGCTCTTTCCACTGCTCACATTTGGGAGGTACCAGAGGTTTTCCATTTGAGGCACACCATCCAACAGGATGGATTTCTGGTACACATAGATTAGACCAGAAGTCATGGCTCGAGTCGTTATCAAATCCCTCATATCGTAGAAGTGCTTTAAAACCTGGAAACAAGATCGAAAGTATGTATGTATGTGTATTTCTCACTACTGAAATTGCCTGTCCTGCACCAGAACACTGAAACATTAACACGTATTTAACTTTACCTGCCAATTTAACAATCCCTGCTATCCAGTAAACTTTGGTAGAGAGGTTTGTGTCAGAATTGAGGACCTCTACCCTCACACCCTCAGTGATGTCACCCCAGAAGGTACCCATGGGTACCTGAAAAACAAAACGTACCAAGACACATGCAATTAAAAAGACAAACAACTGCATAATAATAATAATAATAATAATAATAATAATAATAATAATAATAATAATAATAATAATAATAATAATAATAATAATAATAATAATAATAATAATAATAATAATAATAATAATAATAAAGACTCAAGTAAGCAAAGAGTCCAGACGCCTGTTGTTGAATAACACTTACATGCTTGAAACAGCTTACTGGTGCTCCGACCAGGTTATTGCTACAAATGTATCGACCCCAGTCAAAGCCCTCAACAGGAACCACTGCAGGAAGTGAAAAATGCACAATTGCAGATTTAAAATTCAGTCTATCTGTATGCTCCAATAAGTAGAATGGCTGTCTCTACTACCACAAGAAACATCCACACAAGTAAAAATACCTATTCATATTTCACAAAAAGTAATATTTAATAGTAATTTTTACAATAATCCTAAAGCAGCAGAATTACTGGTCAGTTTTCCAGACAGGGATTGAGCCTGGTCCTTAAGCACATTTTCCTTTTAATAGAGAATCTCTATTTAGAATGCTGTGTAGTGCAGGACTTGTCTTAATAACGATACTGTACTGCTTAAAGTAAAAAATGTCTAGAAATATGTTAAATGATCTTAAAGCACCTTTACACTAAGTACTATTAGTTATACTGACTTGATTAAAAGTTGATTTTAAGAATTTCACTTGCCAAGATACTCTTTTGTGTCATTATATCTGGAGTGGTGAGAGGTGGGAGAAATAATAGCATCACGGTACTCTTACCTGATTTTGATTTAGACTGGCTCTGCTGATTTGCTTGATACTGTGCATAAGCTGCCAACTTTGCCATTAGAGGCTGTTTCTGTAAGACTTTAGCCTTTTTCGTTGGTGGTTTACCCTTAAACAGAAGCAGAAGTAGAACATACAGCATTAAATGTAAGATAAAACTTAAAGACATAATGATTCATAAATGACTCGCCAACAACAACAATAAACACCTAGTTTACAGTGTATAGAGGAGGAACAGAAGAAATGTACCTGAAGTCTTGCCAGTATGCTGGCTTTTTTAGAATTAGAGGAGTAGCTTCTGGAGCAGGACACACTACAGAACCTCTTTGTTTTTGAGTAGAAAGCGTCACGTACTCCAACCATCCCGCACATCTCACAAGTCGCTTAAAGAGTGAATAATTAAAAATAGGGCACATGTTAAATTACATATCATTACTTATGTAAACATTTTAAGATCAATTCTGTGTGTAGGAAACTTCTTTAAACAATGTCTGTAGGCAAGAATATAGAAATATACCTTAATTCACACTAATGAACAGGTCAGTGGCTCAGCTAATACTATAGAATAATAGGAGTCATATTAGTACTCACAAAATTTTTTTCAAAAATCGGACTGGGTTCATAAAAAAAAATTGTGTGAAACATGAACTCCATTCATATTACTACATTCGCAAAAATCTAAAAATAAATGTAATGCCAATTAACTTGGATCCAGTCTGAATTTCTCTCCATGCTATACATATTTATGCATTTGGTATCAAATCTTCTAATATGCATATGAAAAAAAAACAATACTGGCATCAGATCAGAATGTATGCATGCTTAGAAATGACCAACATTGCTGAACTGGACACCTCTGCTCTTAAGTGGACGTAGTCCAAACACAAACAAACACTTACCCATCCCAGCCTTTCCATCTGGGTAGGTGTACACCTGACCGTTGTTCTTGATGATGGGCAGACTGGGAGGTATGCTGCTGCGCACTTCATCCTCACTGTCCTCTGAGCTAGAGCTGCTGCTCGACTCTTCGCTGCTCTCGTATCCATCAAACATCCCGAACGAGTCTCTCCTCTTGCGCTCCGGGCGCGAACTGCGCTCCGCCTGCACAGAGAGTAAAGCAAGTTAATTAAAAAATAAAAACAAGGTTCAGCGGAAATGAACCGAGCCACCAAAACACAGCAAGCTTGGACAAACAACAGCTTGTAGCCTGGACAAAGTACTGACCAAAATAACATAAAATCTCTCACGATCCAAAACACGCATTAATATACACCAGAAGTGAACCTTCTCTTATTTTAATGCGGGGTTCAGAAGAACTGATCACCAGACGCAAATGCTCTGTATAAAAAAGCATTGTGCAGCTCAGTAATAGCTCAGCTACAAGCTACACCCCTACACTGCTCTTCCCACTAAATAACAGTTAACAGGAACTATCCAACTAGCTAGAAGCACATAAAAACGAGAAAGCGTTTAATTCCAAACCCCGATACCTCAACACAGCAAGTGTAATTCATCCAACAGGTCAGCAGCGCCTCCGTTTTGTTGTGAACATTGCTGGATTAGAGCCAGTAAGCTAGCTGTGAAGCTAACTGCAGATTAGCGAGCTCTGTAATGGGCCTCGGGTTTCACAAAACACTAAATAAAGGTCTGGAGTGAGCAGGAAATATTCACACTAAAGATGTCAGCGTGTAAAGAAATCCTTCTAGCTGGTTTTTACAACCTTTACACAGACAAGTAAGTGAAGCAGCTAACATTAGCTTTGCTGGGGGCTGACAACCAAAACAAAGGGGATTGTATGGAGAAGGCTAGCAGGCTAACAGGCTAACTGCAGCTTCACAACCGAAACAAGGAAGCAAATATTCACTCTTACCAAATCCCGAGCGTCTTCCATTAGCCCTTCATGTAAGATCGTCACCTAATGCTAGTTCCGCTGTAGTCCAGCTCCCCACACCTCGGAGCTCCGCTGTGGAATATTTCGCGGAAAGCGCAAACAAAAGAAAAAATAAAATAAAATATTTAACTCCAGCTGATTATCAACAATTGTTATTGAATAAATGCGCATGCGCCTCCGTGCCTGTTTACTATTGGTGCGGAAGCGATGTCGTCATCGTCGGATATTATAAAAATAGGGCGATTGCGTTGGAGCCGAGCCGAGCCGAGCCGAGCCGAGCCGAGCCGAGCCGAGCCGAGCCGAGCCGAGCCGAGCCCGAGCCCGAGCCCGAGCCCGAGCCCGAGCCCGAGCCCGAGCCCGAGCCATTTAATGCTTTTACCAAGCTAACGATATTTATTGCTGGAGCCTAAAACGATCCTCAATTTAAATTATTGTTACTTCTGTGACAAAGAAAAAACCTAAATCTCAGTAGAATTATAAAAGTTACAGGTAAAAACCTACTGAGTACTAAATAAGTACAATTTTAAAACAATAAGAAAAGTACAAATACACCAAAAAATGTATTTGAACATACATGGTAGTGCTAATAATAATATATTCAAAGTGCAGAAAGCTACAATCATACTACCACACATTAATGTAATAAAATTAATATTATCGCTGTGCAAAGAAAAAACATGTTGCTCCATTTTTGTTGATTTTTTTATTTTTCTGTCACATAAATACTGCCTTTCATATCCTGTAAAAGGATCACTTGGAATAAAACTTCTTTACATTAAAAGTAAAGAATTTTTTTTCTCTCCTGTAATAGTTTGAAACAAACTTTAGAAAATTTAGGAGATTCCTTTAGGTCCAAGTGATGGGTTATTAATTAAAAACAACCATATCAGCGATAATCATATCTTACTTTCATTTGGCTTCTGTCTCGAACAGCTTTTGTTTTGCACTTTGGAAAAGTGTAATGCTTATTACTGACTTTTATGGCTGCTGCTCAAACAACAAGCCACGCTAGTTATAGCTCCCACCACTGATCTGTTCTAATAATAGTAATACTTAAAACTAATCACGTTGATTATAGGCCTAGACCTTTGGCCATGTCTGTCATTATACTGTATGTTATACCATAATCACACATTTACTTACTTACAAAAACCTGATTACATCAATAATATATTGAATCTTCCTTTTTTCCTGATTATTTTAGTTCGTCAAAACTTCTTATATAGAGTTATAACTGGGTCTCTTCTAAATACATAACTACAACCACTCTAGTTCAAGCTGATACCACCAGATCAAAGCCCCCCTGCTTTATACAGAGAGCAGGGTAAGGATGATTCCAGCACACTTAACAATGATCCCACAGCATAATGTGGTTAATCTGTAAAAATGAAGATGTTTATTGTTTTAGTAATTCTAAAAACAGAAAAATTAAAGTTTGAGAATTTTAAAATAAAACAAGTCTACTAGATAAAAAAAACATCACCATGTTTTTGTTTTTTTTGTTTTTTAAAAACATTTTAAATTATTTTTTATAGAACGTCCTTTATAGTGGACATCAGGGCATTGTTTATGACATATTTCTTGTTTTCTGTTCTGCATCAGCCCAAAAACCCTTCTACAACATCAGCACCAACTCAATAATAGAAAATAATGTAAATGAAAACTAAGTAAAAAACATTGTTTACCTTTTTTATACCATTTCTATTTCAAATGCACTGTAAATGAACATAAACAGGAACAAATAATAACCCATTCCAAAGGTTATCGTTACTTTGATTCAAATAAAAAAACAAACAAACCCAGGTTTAAACAGTTTTAGGCTCACTAGCTAAACCTGTGTTAATCACTCCAAACCTTGAGCCAAAGTTTCACACTTTCCACACATAGTACCCACATTCTCTTATAGTCCATTTTATTTTAAAGTTCTATGTTTTTAAATGTTTAATTATGTAACCTTTTTTAAATTAGGAATAAATAAATTAGTAAACAATTAAAAATAAATTAGTAATGAATTTACATGTTGACAGAGCCTACATGTTGCAAAATGATCTCTGCCTCAGTCGAATTAAATTTCATATAAAACCAGATGCAATGTCCACTACAACAGGTTTTAGCATGGTACCTTATTTAGTTTTTGAAATATCTTTTTGAGACTCATGTTACACAGTCCAACATCACTTTTAAACCTTATTCTTCATTTTATGTTTAATTCTCTCTTTTAAATATTTGTATATTTCTCATTTAACTGGTTTAGTTTATATTTATTTCTTATTTCTTTTAACTGATTTATTGTATTTCTTTATTTATGTAAAGCATTTTGAGTTTCCACTGTGTATGAAAGGTACTATACAAATAAACTGCCTTGGCTTGCCTAGGGTGAGGTGCTCCAAGAGTCTAGCACTTCAGGGAGACATCTATCTGCCTTGATTTAGTGTTCCTGTTTCAGCACCCCAGACTTATCTCATGAACGGAGGGTGAGCTGATAGTTTAGTGGAATTAAAGTAGTGAAAGAAGGCAAAACACTACACTGTGTGTTATTTGCGTTCACCCTGACTGCTGAAGCTTCCCTAGTTTATCAGCTATCTATAAAATAAACAATAAGGAATGTAAAAAAAATGAAACAACATTGAATTTAACTCAACAGAATAATACTTTTATTACATTTATTTAATCTTCTTTATAATTTTTGTTTGAAAGCACATAAACCCTGAAATGCACAACATAAATAACAACAGTACAGTAAATGAAATATTAACAGTACCAAAACAACAGAACCATTTATTTACTCCCAGAAAGTGCAGAACTAATACTGAGGTTTCTTTCTGTATCTCACTCCTTCAAATTCCCTGAGCAGTGCTCCTCATCTGGTCATCAGTGAACCGTTCTCAAGCAGCTTGGTGCAAAGCAAACATGGGCTGGCAAAGGATTAATTATAGTATTAACAATATCTCTCAAAATCACAGACAAAGCAAATCCAACAAAGACAGACAGAACATATAGCACAGTCGAGTAAGGCTCCTGGGGAAGCATGAGTTTTATGCCAGCTTGGTGCTCACACGTGGTCTCTAGGGCAACAAGACAAACATGTAATATGTATCATAAACTCATAAAAAGCTTTTTTATTTTATTCAGTCCCTTCAGACATGCGTGTGGGTATTAAGACACGGGGTCACAGATCTGTACTCACCAATATGAAGGCATACTTGTCTTTGGTCTTATCAGTTGAAGTCCTCTTCAAGAACATCATCCACACTTCCAGATATCGAGGCGACTTCTTCAAAAGATGAAAGAAATATACAATCAAAACCGGGCAGACAGCAGCTCACGTCCCCTCACGTCCCCTTTCACACACAACACCTTTCAGTGAACATCCTGCACCCAGTGCTTCCCCACGGTGTGGTGCTTTGGACGTCTATGTTAGGGCTGCAACCAATGCTTACTTCCATTGTCTAACCAACCAATCAGAACATATAAGGGTCCATATCCTGCATATCTCCAAATCTCCAAGCTCTCATTATCCCATAGAATTAACCAGCCTGTTTTTGTAACTGGGCCTGTATAAATGATATAAAAAGATATATAAGCTCTGAATACATCCCTATATTATGCCTTTCTTCAAAAACCAATCAGAGCTGAAACACTGGGTGTGTCTCAAAACCTAGTGAGCTCCTATATAGGCAGCATTTTACATCACAGTATGCGCTCCTGACATGTAGACTGTCCCAATACTTACATACCTTAAACATACTGTCTACTGAGGAACCTTATTTAGACCTGATTTTAAAAAAGCATCAAACGCTTCCTCAGCCGCTAAGACAATCCCATGATGCAACGCAGGCTAATCTAGGAGCAGTGAAGTGGTTTTAAAATGTGAGTTATTTTGATTCTCTCTGGAGTTTTAATGTGTTTCTGGTCATATAATCACACAAAACAGTGTTTTATTATCAACTCTGTAACAAGTCGTTCACCATTTAGCAGTTTTATACTCGAGCTATTGTTTTATACTAGGCTATTGTTTTAGATGCTGGCTGGTAACTTAGCAACCAGCTAAACCACCGGTGACGTGCTGCAGTGGGCGGAAACAAGCCGTGACGCAGTCTCTCTCTAACTAGAGCGTCTCAGTAATCTGTTTTATGAGGAGAGATGAGGAGAGAACGCTGCTACTTACACAGCTGCTACCTAGACAGCCTACTTAGACACTCATTAGGATTTGAAACACACCCATAGTTTAGAATTTCAACAAGTACGAGGAGCTACACTGCTGTATGTTAAACAGAATGTTGAATAAGTCGTGTCCAAAACATCCCACTGTACTACACATACTATCCTGTGAATGGACTATAAATAAATGGACTTCTAATCTTCTAATCTTCTAAGTAAATGCACAGTCCATCTCAGGAGCAGCCTTCCCCTCACTACAGACCATCTACCACACCAGGGTCACCAGGAGGGCCCACAACATAATCAGGGACAGTACACACCCCCAGCACACACTCTTCACACGTTTACCTTTAGGCAGACGTTTCAGGAGTGTGAAGTCCAGGACCACAAGACTGACCAACAGTTTCTACTCACAGGCCATCAGGCTTCTGAACACCTCACACACTACCTCTCCAACCTCTCCTTTCTGAACTGGTTTAAACTGCACCTTACACTCACTGTACTGCTGTTTACATTCACTACTCACACAAAAACATTATTGTTTACATTTGTTACTTGCAACTTGCACTTTATGGCTGCTGCTCTTCATACTTGCACACAAAAGCACACTTTTATTTTGTATTTTTTAACTATATAAAAAAATACTTTTATTTACTTCAACTTATATTTACAAGTTGAATAATGAGTTATACAACTTATTATTATACTTTGTATATTTTGTATATATTTGTATTATTTCTTTTTTTGTTATCTTTATCTTATTGGTGAATGGAGGAACAGCAAAGTAAGAATTTCATTGTACAGTGTAACTGTCTGTTCTGCTGTGCATATGACAATAAAACTCTTGAATCTTGGTGGTCCTAGTTTTTGACTAGTTTTGGGTGCAGCAAATTAATTCAACAGGCTGTTTCAGCAGCATAGTGTCCACACATGAGCTGTTTTGAGACTTGTTTATGAGAAAAGATTCATTCCAGAGGATTACAGCATGCTTTTGTTTGTTATTTATTGGGGGAGACAGCATTTCACTGTCACTGACTACTTGTTGCAGCCCTAAAATACTTTTCCACCATCCATACAAGACCTTTAAGCATTAATATCCATTACATGAATACCATGAAACCACCATGAAACCACCCCTTAGCCACTTCTCCCAGACACAGAAAGTTCAGTCTGTCACTCCCACAGTGCTCCAGCAGACAGCAGTGTTACTGTGAATGTTTATTAAAGGCAGCAGCACCTCTTAACACGTCTCCAGGTCTGCTCATCTTGTTTTCAGCTTCCACCTCATGTTCACAAACCTCCTCCTTGTTCTTGCCTTCGCTTACGCTGGCAGCTTGGACCATATCTTTTTCCCCATCTGTCTGAGAATCACCGGTTCTCTCAGCTAAAGGCTCAGACGCTGACTTCTTAGAGGCAACGTAAATTAGGTCACTCCCAGAACTGCTGCAATCGCTCGAGTCAGCCACGTAGGTAACACAGCCACCATATCTCCTTTGGTCAGGTCTCGTTGGTTCATCTCCCTCAATCATTTCAGCATCGTTAAAGCTCTCTGAGCAGTCGGAGCTCAAGTAGATAATGGAAGAAGAGCTCATAGGAGTCGTGTCCTCTGAGGATGCTGTATAGGAGGACGAAGTGATGGACGATGCAGGCATGGTGGTGTTGAGTGATGTCTCTGAGGAATCCTGAGAGGAGGTGAGGTAATACCATACACCTCTTATTCCATCACTGCTATCGCTGGTGGTGTTACTACATGCACTTTCACTGCAAGCACTTTGAGAAGATTCCAGGCCCATTGGCTCTGAAGAAGAAGCAGTTACGTTGCTGCTGCTGCCACAAGTCTCTACGAAGACATCATCGCTGAGGGTAACACAACTCATTGCTGAGGTTACCACATTGACAGAGGATGATGAGCAAGTTATGGGTGATGAAAAATCTGGCACAGACGTTATTGGTGTTCCTGAGAGCATGTTGGAGCAGCTTGGTGGGCTCAGCACAGAACTGGACGGCTCTATGATATGGGTGACCAGCTCACTGAAGCCCTGAGATGGGGTTGAGTGGATGAGGGAGAAGGAAGAGTGCACAAGCCCAAGTGAGGGATTCTGGTCCACATCAGCTCGCTCAACTTCCACAGGGCTTATGCAGCTCACAGAAGACCATTCCAGTTGCTGGCTTGTCCATGGATGTGTAGGACCTTAACACATGTCATCTGAATGGTTGTTACTGACATAGAGCCACAGGTAATCTAACAAGAGTAAGTCTTCAGTGAGCCAATGTTTCATAGAGGTCTGCCTTCAGTAACTATATAGCACCCAAAGCTACAACTGTCTTTCTCATTCTCCTGACTGTACCTCGGGTCAAAGATCCCAACACAGGTTCTTGGACAGCCTTGCCCTTCACATTAGCATTCTCACTACTCCTGACAAACCTGATACAACTAATCAGCTAATTAACTTCTCTCATGACCTTGTAACGGGAAAACACTCACTCGTTAAACTTTTGGTGGTGAATTTTGGCAAAGCTAACAAAGGAATGCAATCTATTAAAATCCACCCCCAAAATTCCTCTAGTCTCTGTTCTTTACATTTCTGGAGTACAAGTGCTAACACAAATGAAACAAGCCAGCTAGAGAAACACTGTTGGCTAATTGAACATTAACTGCTCATAATGTGTTATCTACAGGCTAAACAGGAGCTTTCCACCACTGGCCCACCTTCACAAGGTGTTGCACTGGATTAGACATTTCACCCTTAGTTTCTTTCCACTCTTGTTGCTGGATCAGGACTGGCCATGCAAAACAACTACCTAACCAGCCCCTCTTGAAGGAGGTGAAGAGAGCATGTTAGATGAAGGGAAATCCTAAAATGTGGGGGATATCGTACTTACTGCAGTGGCAGTGGGCTAAGGAAAGCTGTCTAGCTATCTTTCTAAACACTCAGGTCCTGAAATGCCCTGTTGGAACATACCTGACAAGCTTATGCAGGACAAGCTCAACTCTGATGTTGCCCCAGTCAAGTCGTCCTGTAGACAAACAACAAGACACATAGTGAGTTCCACTCTTAAGTAGAGGTGGAAGGATCGATCGGCTATGTGTCGGTATCGGCCGATTTTTAATCAAAATATGCGATCAGTGATCGGCTGATATTTCTCCAATGCAGTCGATCCCGAGAGTTGATCGATGGCGTTAAACAAATGAGCTTCATTTCTGTATTTACAGCTAGCGTTTCGTTGACACACCCTCTGGCCAGCTCCCTGCAATTCCTATCTGAACCGCTAGGTGGAAACACACACCCTTTTATTTCCCACAGACTGACTAAAGCAGCTGCCCCGCGAGAACAGTTTGCGTTTACGTCTGTCTGGCAGTGTTTTATCGTATATGACACAGACTCATACAGGACGTTTTGTAAAATTAGTAAAATCAGTGTGTCTCGTTGGGGAACCAAGACAAACACATTTAACACTACTAATCTGATACAACACTTCAGAGACACCATGCAGCTGAATACAGTGAGTATCAACAAACAGCAGAGCTAACACACACAGCTAACACAAAACAAACAACCCAGAACACCATACAGACCAGATCTGACCAGTACGAACAGAACAGCAGCAACAATTCAATATTCTACATTTAATGATTACAGTTTTAGTTTAAAATAACAGAGTCTGTGTTTAATGACTGTAGTTTTTACTGTATTTATTTAATTATCTTTTTTAGTTTTAAATTAAGGGTTTAAATGTAATGGTTGCAGTATTTGGGGATATTTGGTTGATTTACTTTGTTTATTTACTGATAATTTAGTTAAAAATATTATGCTGTTTCATATGAGCTCGTTAAAAATGGTAATAAACCAGTTTAGACCATGTTTCATGACTTGCTGGCACTAATAACTACATGTAGCCCTGCTGTGGCATATAGCCCCGCCCTCTATTGGTATCTGCTATCAGCCGATCACGTTGAAAGGTGATCAGCGATCAGAATCGGCCTCAAAAACACTGATCGGTCCATCTCTACTCTTAAGTCACATTCTAACTTAATAATAATAATAATAATAATAATAATAATAATAGATCCACTATAGCCTCTTGTGGAACAAAGTGATATTATCAGTGTTTTCTTACCAACATCTTCTGCAGAGATCTGGGCTCATCCCCATCTCTCAGTCCACTGCCCTCATCCTGACAGCTCACGGCATGACCAAAGCTAATCAACTCTTCACCCAGGTCCACAATCTTCCACACACAGTGAAAGAGAAAAGCAGTTTACGTATCAGTAAGAGTAGAATTGCTATGTGCTGGGATGCTGAGCTTAAAAGTCTAAGTGCTGTAATGCCACAGTGCACAGACCTTTCCCTGTCGGTTATCGTACAGCTTCACGCTGGGCCAGGACGACATCTCTGAGTGAGAGTAGCTGCACAGCTTGGCCAGCAAAGGCTTCCACTCTGCACAGTAGGTCATTCGATCAAAGTCATCCAAAGCCTCCTCCGTCCAGACCTCTTCTGCAACAAGGATCAGTAATAAAAGTTTAGATTTAAATAAGAACAACGATATTTGGTGTTCACTAATATTAAGACGAGTGCTCACCTGCAGGATGCACTCCTGCCAGACTACACTCAATAGCTTGGAATGGTAAGCTCAGGAAATCACTCCTAAAGGAGAACAGTAAGAAGTTAAAAAGCCTCAGTAGAGTTTAGAAAAAAGAAAACAGAGCATTTCTGGCATTTACTGACCTCATGCTGCGTAACTGATCTCGTGGCAGCTCTCCGTTGTCCCCAAAGTCCACATAGTACAGGTCAACCAGACCAGACCCTAGTATCCCCAGCACACGCGCCCGGTTCCATGTGCCATGGTCCCGATAAGGAGCAGCGACAATATCCCCCACAACTATAGCCTCCACCCTGTGCTCCTGCGCAGTAAGAACAACCGTTTCTAAACTATGGGTCTGTCTCAAATCCTAGTTAGTGTCTAAGTAGGCTGTCTAGGTAGCAGCTGTGTAAGTAGCAGCGTTCTCTCCTCATCTCTCCTCATAAAACAGATTACTGAGACGCTCTAGTTAGAGAGAGACTGCGTCACGGCTTGTTCCCGCCCACTGCAGCACGCCACCGGTGGTTTAGCTGGTTGCTAAGTTACCAGCCGCCATCCAACACAATAGCCAGAGGCTTAAAAATCCGCTAGCATAAATGCTAATGTCTCGAGTATAAAACTGCTAAATGGTGGAGGACTCGTTACAGAGTTGATAATAAAAAATTGTGTGATTATATGACCAGAAACACATTAAAACTCCAGAGAGAATCAAAATAACTCACATTTTAAAACCACTTCACTGCTCCTAGATTAGCCTGTGTTGCATCATGGGATTGTCTTAGTGGCTGAGGAAGAGTTCGATGCTTCCTTAAAATAAGGTCTGAATAAGGTTTCTCAGTAGTCAGCATGTTTAAGGTATGTAAGAATTGGGACAGTCTACATGTCAGGAGCGCATACTATGACGTAAAGTGCTGCCTATGTAGGAGCTCAGTAGGTTTTGAGACCTGTGTGTCAAGTACGTTCTTCTACAGAAGATGGGTTGAATGTTGTATATCATACAGCCAAGTAATGAATTAGTCTCACCTGCAAAGTGTCACCGTTGTAGAAACGGCTCATCTCAGTGGTCAATTTGTCCAGCTGAAGTGATCGGACTCCTACGATCTGGATCCAGAAGTGCTGGGGATTCTCTGACGCAGACACATAGACTTCCAAATACTCACCAGGTTGGAAGCTGAGGTCTGGACTGGGAACTGGCAGGAGAAAGGAGATTGAGTGGAATTGAGGACAGACATTATGGTATTTTGTTGGCAGCTCAGTTATCTTGGTGTGTGTAGAGACATTAAGCTTACTAAAACCTTACTGAAATACAAAAAAGAGCAATTCTACTGGTCCATATTCATGTAAAAGATTGTTATTCCAGATAGTCATTTCAGCGTAGCTCACGTCTTGGTTTTGCCAGTAATTATGGTTTTGTTCTGTCAGTCAAAACACTTCAGATCAACTATTTTCCTGCCTCAAAAGCTGGCAGATAGGGTGTGGAATAGTTTAGCTTTCAATACTTACACTACCGCTCAAAAGTTTGGGATCACAGTGAAATGTTCTTGTTTTCAATGGAGTATCTTCTTCCTTAACACAACAATGGACTGACGGGTCTCTAAAGAAAGTTGTTTCTTTCTGGTCATTGTGAGTCGGTCAGCAAGTCATCAACTGCTGATGCTTCAGATACTAAACTAACCTAGAATGTTGTTCCCTTTTATACTCACTTATTAGTAGAATGTTTTTCAGCTGTGCATCACAAGTGAGCAAGAGTGTCCTAACAACCAACTAGTCCAATAACATCCTTAACTTGGATTGGCGGCCGTACCAGGAGATTTAGACAGAGGACTGAGAATTACTGATAATAGGACTATATGCAAAATAAGCCTCTATACAAAAATAGACTTTAATACAAACATTTTTATTCTTTAAAAATCATCTGATACACTTACATTAATTGTGAAATGGACAATATTGTTTGTGAATTGCATGAAAACTGCATGAAATTAAGTTCTAAAGTGATCCTGAACTTTTAAGCGGTAGTGTACATTCAATAGATTGGTAGGTTGGAAAGGTTGTTGTTATTATTAGGAATTTTATAATTATTAAGAATGTTATAATTATTAGGAATTTTATAAATTTATTATTAATAATTAATAGTCCGAAACTTTCCACCACAGTACATCTCAAATCTCTGGGAAGGCTGATTTGGGAGAGCTACTGTTAAGTTTTACATATTTGACCTTGCACTTACTTTCAAACTTGGAGACCTCTAACGGTGACACTGGGGATGGAATGTCATCCTCCGACTTGAGGGAATTTTCCGCCGTTTGGTCCCAGCTGCTTGCAAACTCGGTGGAGCCACTGGTCTGAAGATGCCTCACTTCAGAGAGAGGGGACAGCAAATCCTCTCCGTTAATTTTTCGCATGAGCTCACTCACTGGGTCCTGAGTTTTGTGGACGAGCTCCAGCTCTGGGGGTCTCCTTTTCTGGCGCAGAGCTGATGACTGACTTATACGCTTCCGTACAATTTCATTCTCCGACACCTTCTCCATGATCATCTCCTGAAGGAAGCAGAATAGGGTGAAACTTTCATTAAATCAGGAAGTCACAGATCTTTTCTATTTACTTTTTATTTTTTTACTTGTTTTTTTGCTTCTTTAGCGTTGTGCTGGAGCTGCAAGGTCAATGCAGCTAACAGGTAATAGACGTTTATCTCCCATGAGTTAGCATCCTGAAATCTGTGAGGGTCTAAAGCCTCAAACACTTGCTTCAAACTCTGAGCTGTTAGGTAATCTCAAACAGATTTAGGGTTTTCTAGAAAATGAACAATACTGTAGACAAAACTTCAGAGCCAAGTGTGTGTTTTTTGGCATGTTGGTAATGTTTTAGCCCTTCAATGCATTTTTGTTTATTCTAAGTTGTACATAAAAGTTTGAATAACTATGGTCAAATTTCATGTTTTTTATTTATAAGTAAAAAATTCTACATTCTACAGGGGCCATAAGTAATTTTAGTGACTATTTTCTATTTATTTGCTGAGAAAAATCACCTTTTTTTCATTTGTTTGTTTATTATTATTATTATTAATTATTATTATTATTTATTTTTCCTTTGTTTCTTTTGTCTTTTTCTTTTTTTTCTCATCTTTTTTCTCTCCTTTATTGCCCGTCAGGCCTGGCTAAATAAATAAATAAATAAATGAAATAAAAATACAAATATTAACAAGAATAGACTATAAAAACCTATAGAGCTGTTCTTGTGAAAGCAAATATGTTTGGTACATCAATGCATTTGGATTACTATTCTGATTGCGAAAATTGACAGACATGACAGGTTAAAAAAAAAGAAAAAAAAAAGAAAAAACACCAGAACTCTTTATTTGACCAAGCTTACCCAAACCTCTGCATATGACTGTAACAGTATGATGATGGTTCAGAGAAACAGTAAAGGATACCAAAATATATCTCTGGCCTGTTCATGTCTACTCTCTAGTAGGGGTGTAAGAAAATATTGAAAATATCGAATATCGGGATATTATGTTTCGTGATACTGTATAGATTCTCAAAGACACAGAATCGATACACAGCTTCCTGGCAGACAGTGACTCACTGTGTGTTGTGTTTAAACCTCTGACCACTAGATGGCAGTGTTGTAATCTATTTTCAGCTCCACTCCAACACTAAAAAGCAGCACAAGGGCGCAATGTTATTGTAAGCATTAATCAACCTGTTCATATAGTGGTGTGTTTTAATAGTAGGATTTAAAAAATCACAGTACATCACTTTGTTTGCAGTATTGCGACATATTGTATCACCAGATTCTTGCCAATACACAGCCCTACTCTCGAGACCTGTGTTGCCTTTTGCTCTGTTGTGCAAGCAAAAACAAAACATCCTCACCTTTGCACGCTGTACTTCTTGACGTGTCCCCATGATTGTGACCTTGCCCGTCTCCTCTAAGCTGTGTCCACGGTCCCGCGAGCAGTTCACCCGAGCCCCAGAAGTTCTGCTAATTAACTTCAGCGTCTCACCTCCACGACCTGTTGCGCCGAAAGGATGTTTATTGATTTGTTCAAATGAAACCTGGACAACGCCAACGCACTGCTTATGAAAACACACACTGTAATACCTATGATTCGCCCAAAAGCAGTCTGGGGCACCTCAAACACATCAGAGATGACCTCAGAGTCAGTAGCCATTTTCTCCAGAGCACACTTAGCTAGTAGAATCTGCTCAGCCGTGCCCTGGAGTAGAAAGCAGACGGAGGTCTGATCATCCCCATCCGGCTGCACATTCACCTGAGCCCCAGACTTCTGATTCACCTACAGAGAACAAAAGACACTGTAACCATTAGAACCCATGTGCCAGGGTTTACAGTGGGGGTGTGTTAAAAAAAAAATCGATTTTTCCATTCAAATTTATCTTCATTTGAATAATCCGATATCGATTTATATAAACCCGAGACCGACCTTTACAATTCTATAAACATATATACACTAGTAATGTTTTTAGTAATGGTAGAGTGTTCCTTGTACATTTACCACATTAGCTCTCTGAAAATCTCTTTCATATTCAAACAAATCATATTATTGTAACTGAAATATCTCTAAATGAATCGATATTGAATTGAATCAAATTGAATCGGAAATCGGATTAAATTGGGACCTTGTGAATCAGGATTGAATCGATGCGGGAAACCTAGTTTACAGCTCTACCTCATTAAACACACCATGAGCTCAGTTCAGTGTTAGAAGAGGGAATCTTACAATGTCTGCAGGACGGTGGCCTTAGCATTTCTTTTAGTTCTACTTGGACAAGATCAGTGTTACACAGAGAGGTTGGGTGATGTAACCACTGCTGGTGTTTCACTAACGACTCCAGAACCTTTTACCTACTATAAAACAAACTGTAGAACTTTAGCTTAGAACAATCACTCGCTAAGAGCTACAGCCATCATTGTGTTTACTCGTCCCACCTCTGGATACCTGTCCTTTAATGATCTAACCTGAGCAGGACCTTCAACATGATTGACAGGAGGTTAGAATACACAGTCAGGGGCAGCGTTACTTCTTCATCCTCTCATGTTGGACCGATTGACACTACAGTGACTCGTTACCGCCTGATGAGGTACAAAGGGGTCTTATGAGACAGGAGGGGCTAGGTCTAGCTGGTTAGCATGCTAACTTCTGTAGATTCCCACATGCTTGTTTGTGATTTAGTGGTTAAAGAAGAGATTAAAGGATGCGTATGTACAACGACTCAATCTGCCGTATTCATACCACACACAGCCCCTCTTCCCACCTTTTCACTCCTCCCCCGTTTAAATAGGGTGCATCTTAAATCCTAGTGAGTGTGTAAGTAGGCTGTCTAGGTAGCAGCTGTGTAAGTAGCAGCGTTCTCTCCTCATCTCTCCTCATAAAACAGATTACTGAGACTCTAGTTAGAGAGAGACTGCGTCACGGCTTGTTCCCCCCACTGCAGCACACCACCCGTGGTTTAGGTGGTTGCTAAGCTACCGGTCGGCACCCAAAACAATAGCCCAAAGCTTAAAAATCCGCTAGCATAAATGCTAATGTCTCGAGTATAAAACTGCTAAATGGTGAAGGACTCGTTACAGAGTTGATAATAAAATACTGTTTTGTGTGATTATATGACCAGAAACACATTAAAACTCCAGAGAGAATCAAAATAACTCACATTTTAAAACCACTTCACTGCTCGTAGATTAGCCAGCGTTGCATCATGGGATTGTCTTAGCGGATGAGGAAGCGTTTGATGCTTCTTTAAAATCAGGTCTAAATAAGGTTCCTCAGTAGACAGCATGTTTAAGGTATGTAAGAATTGGGACAGTCTACATGTCAGGAGCGCATACTATGACGTCAAATGCTGCCTATGTAGGAGCTCAATAGGTTTTGAGACACACCCATATAGTTCTGAAGAATCAGCATGAGTTCAGCATCAGTGGTGGAATGCTACACCGATGTTAATCCTTGTTTTGCTGCTGTTTTTGTCAAAGTTGTCTTATGAAACAGGACAGGCTGGACCTAGATAGATATAAGATATAAGCTTCAGTAGATAGATGGGACCAAACATTTTGTTGATACCTTGATAACTATAAAGCTTTCAAATTGTGCTTTTAAAAGTATTTTGTCTTTCAGTTTTAACAAAAAAATAAATAAAAAAAGCTATCACACACAAAACAGCTTTAAATGTAAAATCACACACAAAAACAGTAGCTGTAGTGATTCTGACTGCAGAAAATGTTTATAAGATACTGCATTAGCTTGAAACAGCAAGGGAGATGGTCAGGCTAGTGCAAAATATGATCTAATCCAGTGGTTTTCAACCTGTGGGACTGTCCCATAGTCCGTTTTTTCTCCAATAAATAGATAGTTCAGCATATTTAGTTTGTTTATTTGCAAAACAAAATGTGTTTAGTTTGAGTTCGTTGATTGGTTTGGCGTAATACAGTCACATGACACACAGTGCTAGCTAGTGGATTAACTAACTAGTTAGTTAGCTACTTCAGTCTGAGTGAAGCTGTCGTCTTGTGTACACATCACGGATAAATGGTTAAAAACAGGGTCTTTGACAACAAAAGACCCTGAAGCTGGACCTTCTACAAGTGAAGCAGCCGCTGTATCTCGTACTAAGAGAAGCGAGAAAAGCAAGCATAAATCGAATATAAGAAAATACAGCAGGGAGTATCTAGCGCTAGGCTTCACAAGCACAGGAACAGAAAACGAGCCGCTACCGCTCTGCGCTGTGTGTTCGGAGGTCCTGGCAAATGAAGCGTTGAAGCCAACCAAGTTACGTCGACATTTGGAGACTAAGCACAGCAAATATGCGTCTAAACCTGTGGAATTTTTTGAGAACAAACTTGAAAAATACCAAAGCAGGAAAAAGACGTTGAATTGGCTCTGGAACCGATAATGCTAAAGCTGTTGAGGCTTCCTACCGTGTTGCCCAGCTTATAGCAAAGGCTGGATCGGCTGGACCAAATACAGGACTAGGCTTAATGTTGATCCAGACCTCCGTTTGCAACTTTCTGCACTTCAACCTGACATCCACCACTTATTAGCTGGCAGACAACATCATCCATCTCATTATGTGAGTGACAAAAAGTGCTGTAAATGGTTCATTTCTTTTGTTGTGTCAATTTCACAGGTCGTATGGATGGTTGGACTGTATTTGGTTTTAAACGGCAATATAAAATATTCTGGGGGGCTGTGGAAAGTTTTGGGGTGGGTTAAGTGGGCCTTGGGTTGCAAAAGGTTGGGAACCCCTGGTCTAATCAACTTCTTCAATAAGTTTTCTACTTGTAAGCTGCAGAACGTACTGCGTGTGGAACTTTATCTCTGTGTCAGCAGTGTGTAAATCTGAGAGCCACTTCCATCTTTACAAATTCAAACCAAGAATTCTTATCTGGTATGAAACAGTCAAACATAACAGATGCCCTGTGGTAAAAATACATTACTGCACCTCCCCCTGTAACAGAGTTAAACTAATCTCATATACAAATGACTCATATCACCAGCATCATTACTATTTTTATTGTTATGAAATCTGGTAAGGATGTAGTTTGGTAGCTAACACAGTCCTAAAATACAAACAGTAATCAAAGTGTCAGGGAAAGCCCTCACTCACCAAGTCCAGAAAGGTGCTCTGATGTCTTGCAATAGATCTGTACACATCAAGAGGTATCGAAAGCCTGGACTGCTCTGTTCTTGGATGCTCGGCTGCAGAGTGAAAAAAGAAAGCTAAAGTTATTACAGCACAGTGTTAGCACAACTTATCCCGGACGAGTTAGGGTTAACTGGTCTGCGAACGACACAGTTAAAGCCACTGCCGACACGCAGACAGACATCACAGCACTCAGAGTTAAAGGTCTCTCACCATTGCAACTCCGAATGTGACGGTAAACGATGTAGCCCACTGTGGCACCCACAGAAAGGCCCGCAGCCAGGGCCACTTTCTTTCCTGAGCTCAGGCTCTTCCACGGGCCCTCCCGTACTGCTGCCATCAGCGGTGCTGAGCCAAGAGCGTGACCCCACCTGGGGAAAAGTAAAAAAACAAGATTTAATATAATGTTTATTAATCTGTGTGTAGCTGAATTTCACTAAAGAACTGTTTGCATCAGTTCGCACCATGTACTGCGTGACATGGGCCTCCTAAACTGTGCCATGCAAGCAAGAATGAAAGCAGAAAACGAGGACACAGCAGTATCATACCAGCATTTTCAAAAGCTTTCTTCTTATTTTTAATGATAGTTTGTTTAGTACCTGCTAGAGATGGAAGGATCGATCAGCCATGTATCGGTATCGGCTGATTTTTAATCAAAATATGTGATCGGCCGATATAGCCGATCCCGAGAGCCAAGCGATGGTGTTAAACAAACCTAATTTTTGTATTTCCAGCTAGTGTTTCATCCAGGAAGAGGATAAACTCACTCCGGCCAGCTCCCTACAATTCCTATCTGAACCACTAGGTGGAAATACATACTCTCATTTTCCACAGACTGACTAAAGCAGCGCATGTGCGGATAGAAAACGTCGTCTGTCTGTGTATGTGACTCATCCAGGGCAGTTTGTAACATCTATAAAATTAGTTAAATCAACGTGTCTACTTGGGGAACCAAGACAAAGACATTTAACATACTAATCTGATACACACTTCAGAGACACCACACAGCTGAACACAGTGAGTATCAGCAAACAGCAGAGCTAGAACACACAGCTAACACAAAACTAATAACCCAGAACACCATACAGACCAGATCTGACCGGTACAAACAGAACAGCAGCAGAAACAGCCAGAGAGCTAAAGAACCACAGCCAGAGTGATTGAGTTTATAGTTCTAGATAAGCAGCTCTTCTCGGCTGTAGAAGACGTTCATTCTGCTGCTTAATATTCCACCTGGATCCACGCTCTGCTGTTCCTAGTAGAGATACTTTTCAGATGTTCCTCTTCTGGAGCTTATCAAGCGGTTTACTCCCACATAGACCAACTTCTAATTTAGTTACAAATATTATACTGTTTCATATGATCTCGCTAAAAATGATAATAAACCAGTTTAGACTATGTTTCATGACTTGCTTGCGCTAATAATTGCATGTAGCCCTGCAGTGGCATATAGTCCCGACCTCGATCGGTATCGGCTATCGGCCGATCGCGTTGAAAGATGATCGGAATCGGCCTCAAAAACGCTGATCGGTCCATCTCTAGTACCTGCCATTTAGGCCACATCTGTGTAGCTTAAATGGCACATGTTCACACAAAAAGAAAACAAGGGGAAAAAACAAAAGTTAGAAGAAATAAAAGTTAGAAAGTAAGAATATAACAACTTGGTTGTTTTGGCTTGGGCCTCAATTCACACGGATAAAGCTCTCTGGGAAATCACATGGGCTCATACCTTAACGCTGCCACCACACAAGCTCTAACGTCGGCCTTCTCTTTAAGCACATAGTGCACTTGGAAAAACAAGAGAAGCTTTGTGATACTAGATTAGCTACTTAAAATTACAAGCATACAGCAAAGGGGCTTAAAGGGCTTTGCTGCCCCCCCCCCCCCCATAGCATAATGGTATGGGGTCATGGAGCTTTCACGCACTTAAAGACTCACACCATGCAAAATGGTTCTCACTGTAAGAGGAGGGCTGTAGGACTGTAGCAGAGAAACACATGGGACTTAGAAAGACCACCGTCCATCTCGACCCTCCTAATCCGCTCGCCCTCGCTTGGTCAACGGAAACATGTAAAAACGTAACACATGATTATAAACGGACCACATGAACCAACGATACACACCTTCAGTTAGAAGAGAATCCCACCATCCCCTCCCCACCATAAAGAAACAGTTACGACACAAGCAGTCATCAGGCAGTCATTCAGCGTCAGAACCAGGAGGTGTGCAGAGAACATCGTCCATAATCCGTCTCAGCCTGGACATCACCTGTTCCAGTATCTTCCCTCAGGTCGGCTTTTCAGCCAGTTGAGGATCAAGACCTCCAGACTACAGAGAAGCTTCTTCTTCCCACACGCCATCACACTTATGAACATCTGAACATCACACACTACATTCTGAATACAGTCAACTACATACATCCATATCCAGATGTTCTCTCACTCTTCTTTCTCTGTACAGTCTACTACATACATACATCCATATCCAGATGTTCTCTCACTCTTCTTTCTCTGTACAGTCTACTACATACATACATCCATATCCAGATGTTCTCTCACTCTTCTTTCTCTGTACAGTCTACTACATACATCCATATCCAGATGTTCTCTCACTCTTCTTTCTCTGTACAGTCTACTACATACATACATCCATATCCAGATGTTCTCTCACTCTTCTTTCTCTGTACAGTCTACTACATACATACATCCATATCCAGATGTTCTCTCACTCTTCTTTCTCTGTACAGTCTACTACATACATACATCCATATCCAGATGTTCTCTCACTCTTCTTTCTCTGTACAGTCTACTACATACATACATCCATATCCAGATGTTCTCTCACTCTTCTTTCTCTGTACAGTCTACTACATACATACATCCATATCCAGATGTTCTCTCACTCTTCTTTCTCTGTACAGTCTACTACATACATACATCCATATCCAGATGTTCTCTCACTCTTCTTTCTCTGTACAGTCTACTACATACATACATCCATATCCAGATGTTCTCTCACTCTTCTTTCTCTGTACAGTCTACTACATACATACATCCATATCCAGATGTTCTCTCTCTCTTCTTTCTCTGTACAGTCTACTACATACATCCATCCATATCCAGATGTTCTCTCACTCTTCTTTCTCTGTACAGTCTACTACATACATACACCCATATCCAGATGTTCTCTCACTCTTCTTTCTCTGTACAGTCTACTACATACATACATCCATATCCAGATGTTCTCTCACTCTTCTTTCTCTGTACAGTCTACTACATACATACATCCATATCCAGATGTTCTCTCACTCTTCTTTCTCAGTACAGTCTACTACATACATACATCCATATCCAGATGTTCTCTCTCTCTTCTTTCTCTGTACAGTCTACTACATACATACATCCATATCCAGATGTTCTCTCACTCTTCTTTCTCTGTACAGTCTACTACATACATACATCCATATCCAGATGTTCTCTCACTCTTCTTTCTCAGTACAGTCTACTACATACATACATCCATATCCAGATGTTCTCTCTCTCTTCTTTCTCTGTACAGTCTACTACATACATACATCCATATCCAGATGTTCTCTCACTCTTCTTTCTCTGTACAGTCTACTACATACATACATCCATATCCAGATGTTCTCTCACTCTTCTTTCTCTGTACAGTCTACTACATACATACATCCATATCCAGATGTTCTCTCACTCTTCTTTCTCTGTACAGTCTACTACATACATACATCCATATCCAGATGTTCTCTCACTCTTCTTTCTCTGTACAGTCTACTACATACACACATCCATATCCAGATGTTCTCTCACTCTTCCTTCTCTGTACAGTCTACTACATACATCCATATCCAGATGTTCTCTCACTCTTCTTTCTCTGTACAGTCTACTACATACATACATCCATATCCAGATGTTCTCTCACTCTTCTTTCTCTGTACAGTCTACTACATACATACATCCATATCCAGATGTTCTCTCACTCTTCTTTCTCTGTACAGTCTACTACATACATACATCCATATCCAGATGTTCTCTCACTCTTCTTTCTCTGTACAGTCTACTACATACATCCATCCATATCCAGATGTTCTCTCACTCTTCTTTCTCTGTACAGTCTACTACATACATACATCCATATCCAGATGTTCTCTCAC
>CM038715.1:5832262-6234762 GCA_021613375.1 Megaleporinus macrocephalus | reverse complement strand
TGAACGCTGAACACTGTACTGAACACTAAACGCTGTGAACTGAACGCTGTGTACTGAACACTAAACGTTGTGTACTGAACGCTGAACACTGTGTACTGAACACTAAACGCTGTGTACTGAACGCTGAACACTGTATACTGAACACTAAACGCTGTGAACTGAACGCTGTGTACTGAATGCTGAACACTGTGTACTGAACACTAAACGCTGTGAACTGAACGCTGTGTACTGAACGCTGTGTACTGAACAGTGAACGCTGTGTACTGAACGCTGTGTACTGAACACTGAACTGAACGCTGTGAACTGAACACCGTGTACTGAACGCTGAACACTGTGTACTGAATACTAAACACTGTGTACTGAACACTAAACACTGTGTACTGAACACTAAACACTGTGTACTGAACACTGAACCCTGTGTACTGAGTACTGAACGCTGTGTACTGAACACTGAACGCTGTGTACTGAACACTGAACTGATTGCTGCGAACTGAACGCTGCGAACTGAACGCCGTGTACTGAACGCCGTGTACTGAACACTGTGTACTGAACACTGTGTACTGAACACCGTGTACTGAACACTGAACGCTGTGTACTGAACGCTGTGTTCTGAACGCTGTGTTCTGAACACTGAGTACTCAACGCTGCGTACTGAACGCTGGTATTAGGAATGGGTGAATTCATGAATTAGCTGTGATCCCACTTTTCCAGGTAACTGAACATACAGATATGATTACATAACACATTAACAGGTTTTAACATTTTAGATTTATTAACAAATTGGCTCACAAATCATTTGGAAAAGAAGACATCATAAAAAAATACAAAATGTACAACATTTATACATTTCGTGAACATTCATAAATAGCAAAATTCTTAAGTCGTAGTTGGCGCAAACCAGTACAGGTTTGTTCTGATGGTTTATTTGCACAAATATGTGTGTTGAGAAGAGTCGATAAAGAGGCTGAGCCTGGCTGATAGGGCAGGATAAGGCTGATATGAACGGCGGAAGCACCAGCAACACCTGCAGTCCATGCAAGATTGAGTTAACCTACTCAGACGGACGAAACTGGAAACAATGTCTTTGCATTCGTAATGTTGTCATGCATATATCTCTGCAAAAAATAAAATATATTCAATAAAACTTTAAAAATAACTTGGAGAGTATCATTTTTCATATCTGTACAAAAGAAGATGAAGAAAAAGAAAAGAAGTTGCACAATCATTACACATTGTAAGCTGATATAGTACTGTACATACAGATCAGTGCGTTTCAACAAACTTCTCCCGTGTCCTCTGATATGCCACCTTCTGCAAATGTTTATGCCCCCCACTAAAGCACCAGTTAGAAACTCACTCCTTGGGTTGCTCCGCCACGGCGGACTGTATGGGTGCGCATGCCCTGAGGTGGACATTCAACACAGTGTGGAAAACGTTACGTGTGCATGATCTGCGTTTAAGGTTGGAATGAAACTGCGGTACGCTGAAATACACACAATTATGCAGAGCTACAATATCGTGAGCATGACATTCTCCTCAGGCAGACAGCACGTGTGGTGTAAAAAATCTTTTTAAATAGAATTAATAAAAAGATGACATAAATAAATAAATATCAACTATTTTCTGAAAACACTATTAGGATCAGGTTGGGTATAATCGACAGGAATAAGTACTTACAATAGAACATCTGCAGTAAAGGTTGCTTATTGGACACCAAAAAGAAGAACAGTAGAAACTATAAAGAGCGAGAAAGTGAGATAGAGAGAAAGAGAGAGAGAGAGACATCATTAGAAGTACATGGAAAAGACAACATGGGTCAGTCAGGGTCAACTGAAGGAAAGTTTAAGTGGGCTCACTGCGTGAGTGAGCTGCAGTGAGCCTCTGATTCAAGCCTTACAGTTTCCCTTATTTCATTACTCGTGAGTTTCAGTATATACACACGCCCAGCTGGCCTTTAGAAGGGACATAGCAGTGTTCCTAGGAAGGAGAAGTGCTGGTTATTTCAGGAATAGCATATTGATCACTGTCAACCAAAGCAGTAGAGCCCCCCTGCGTTAGGATTAAAACGAAGATGGAATAAAATTGAGGCAAAAATCGACAAGAGGTAGAGTAGCCCTCCCCACCCACAATAACCAAATATAATCTTTACAGTTCTGAATTCTAGATATTTCAAATAGTGATCCAGCCCCAGCTGTGATGAGAAAGCAGGCAAAAGCATTACTCGTCTTATCAAAGCATGCACATGTATGTAATAATATATTCAGTCTATTCTGGCTCACATTCACATATGTAAACAACGCAAGTAGACAACACAAAGCATGTGAACATATTCATTACGCTGGAGCTAGAGGAACGCCCTCTCTGATTTTACTCATCTCTTTATAGCTGCGGCTCCAGCTGCTCACATAATATATATATATAAAAAAAAATAATAATAATAATTAGTCCCTACTAATTATTACTTCTACGCCTTCACAGCCAGATTCCCAACAAACATATTATTTCCAACCAATAAATTAATAATACCCTGTTCTGACAGGAAGTTTATAAAAAAAAAAAAAAAAAAAAAAGGTTTTAAGCTATTTCTATTTCTGGATAATATTTGGAACGGTTGCCAATGTCAACCACCCAAAAGTTGATAAAAATATATATATACTCCATATACTGATATACTCCATCTATGTACCCCATCATCTGATCAGGTTCCCTTCTTTATTGAGCTGAGATGAACACACTGGTGACATCACACGCTGCTGGAATAAATACCTTCAGTTCCTCCAGTACCAGGATGTAGGTGATGATGTACAGGGCTTTAAACTTGGCTATGACAGAAAGGGTTTCGATCTAGAGTCTCTAGGATTTTACAAATAACTGAATTCCCATTTGTCCCTCTCGCTAGGACGTCTGTAACGAAAACATTATTTCCTCTCTGTGTAAAAAGTGTGTTTCCCCTGCAAACACTGAATGCGAGGTATTCTAAAGGACATACTAATGCGCTTTCACATTCATGGTTATTTATGTATATATAGATGTAAGCTGGAACAGGCTCCGCATTGTTTTGTGATGCAGAGAGGACAGTAAAGAGGAGATTAAGGGTGAATACCCTGCTTAATTAACCAGACATCACCCTGCAAGAGCTCCAGCAGCGCTACCACAGCAATATAACTCGCTCCATCTAGACCTCGGTCTGAAATATCATCCTGCATTAGCAGCTCATGTGATTAGAAGAGGGATGTATGCAAGTTTTCAGGATGACTCTTGTAAACTGTGTACGCCCTCGCCTTTCCCACTCAGTTATTGTTTTATCTCGCTTCAACGTGGCTAAACAGGGTGCAGATAAAGAAAAGAAAAGAAAATATGAAGAAAATCAGAAAAGCTATTATGGGAAATCACAGTAGACAGATGCTGTCCTCAGTATTATGGTGGCTTTGGCAGGGGGTCAGTGTTGGAGTCAGGCACTCAGCACTCTTCTGAAGACTGTGGAGGAGAGGGACCCCTCCCTCCATTGCTGGTCATCAGTGGGAACAGTGAGTTTATATTCCCAACAGTTCCATGTTCTAGCAGCTCAGAAAGGAGAGTTCATTCCCAGCTTAGTTTCAAACTGCAGCTTCTGTCGTTTCTGGTAACGCACTCGCACCCTGCAAGGACACAACACAAATATTTATTTCTGAATGCTGTTAGCACCACTAATTAGTGTTGAACAGACTGACCCGTGCACATGTGCTAGCTAAAGCTGGGCAGACACTGTACGATATTTTCAATCGCAACCTCCGCTCCAGCTCAAACTGTACGACTAAATCACAGGGTTTAAACTTCACAGCTCTCGATTCACGCTCTCACGCTATACGACCCGATGCTCTCATGCGACCTGACTGCTCACACTGTACGTCCATACACCACATATCGGACTCTTGTATCCGGAATTGCAGCGTAAAAATGGAAGAAGAAAAAGTAGAAGAACAAGCACAAGCCAAGGTAATAGGTGTAAGTAGCTGATATCTAATTAGCTTTCTTAAATTCACTTTATTGCCTTAACCCTTGTGCGATCTTAACATTATGTTTACTCCCCTTGTCCTAACCCACCCTTCCAAAGCCCCAAAATAAAGCAGCTTAATTGAATTAATCCAAAATTGATTTTGCATGATGCAACAACCTGTTATTTATCAATTCAACTCAATGTAATTCATTTATCATCATGTTTTATCATTTATCATTATCATTTTTTGTTACACAATGCAAAAAGACAATTAGCAATGAACAGTATTACACTTTTCTTATACCACAAACCAACAGATTTCATTTATTCAGTAAAGGTTTATTAGGCTTTTATAAATGTGGAGTAACTACTTCTGAATTAATTATATTGAAAGGGAAAAAACAGTCAACAAACATATGTTTGTTTTTATATGTTTAGAAAGTGAAATAATTCTCTCATAACACAATACAACAACAAAATGTTGCCAGGACCTGTTTGGTAGTGAAACGTCTTCTCATGGCTTTAGCAAAAAAAACAACTAGGGGTACTTTGAGTCAGGGTAGCTTCATACCCTATACTGAATTTGATTTTATTATGATTTTTGTTTTGTTTGGGAGCTGTGTGATTGGGTTAGCTGCAGACCAAGAGTGCAGGTGCTGGTCAAATGCAAGTTCCAGTTTCTTTGACGTATGTGTGTGTGTGTGTGTGTGTGTGTGTGTGTTAGAGAGTTTGCGTGTGGCCTTCAAACTTCTTTCTGGTGTTTAAATGCTTTTATAATTCACGGGTCAAAAATGACCCATAAGACAATCTTTGTACCCTAGTGGTGTACAGCCCACATGGAAACATAAACAAAAACAAAGGATCACTTTTTCTAATGATGGGGTCCCTTTAGGAAAAGTCCTAAAATTTTAAGTTGGAAAAAAATAGTTTTAGGTATTTTTTCTACAGCTGAACAAGGTAGCGGGTCACTATTGACCCGCAAGACAACACAAGGGTTAAGTAAATTGCTCACATGAAGTTGTTAGACTGTTTAAATATCCCATTCCACCTTAAGTGTCGCTGTGGTGACAGGATTCAGATGAGCTTTTTATGTGCTTTGAACTAGACGTCATTCAAATAAGGGCCCAGTTTTTGTTGTATATGGACTGTTTGTAAATTCTGTATAACAAGTAGAAATGTATTAAACTCCTGAAGCACTTAACATTTACTAGCCGGCTCCGTCTGCTTGATTTCACGTCCGTTTCTGTGTTGGCGCATGCGCAGTGTGAGAGGTTGCGGTGACTTGGCTCGTGGTGCTGCTTCAACAGTGTGATACTCTCACGAGGAGTGATTTCAATTTCAAACATGTTTGATTTTCTTGATCGGGAGTTGCTCGAGAGGTGTTACTCGCTCCTAGCTACCCCGTGTAAACTATACGATGCACGACACATGATGAAACTCGGCCCGATGGCAAAAATAGTCGCACGGGTGAAAAATCGGCTGAAAATGGGCCAAAAAAATGTCTCAGTGTCTGTCCAGCTTAAGGGGTTCACATTTCCGTCTTGTATCTTACCTGATCTCATGTAGCTTGACAGCCTCATTGATCAGCACCACCAACACAGTGGACAGAGACACCAGTAGCCAGACCACCATGGGCACATGATTCAGTGTAAACACCAGCCCTCCACTTCTGTCCTGCCACAGCTGATAATCTACTGTAGCCTGCACCACCTGACCTAGCAAACTGAGAGAGATGACATGAAACAGGAATGTGACTCCGGTCTCTTTTTAAATCACACATCAATAGAACAATAAAAGAATGATCTCCAGTTAAGCTTTGAAGAAGAAACATAGGATTAGACTCTATGATGTATTTACCCAGTGAAAGTTTGCACACTGTGTGTGTTGGACAAAAGTTAGATTATCAAAATCTAAAATAAGATGTCCCTCCTTAACCAATGGCTGTCTACTTCTGAGTGTTAACTGCCAGTAAACAAACACAACCATCTCCAGTGAGTGCACTTTTTGCACAGTCTCCGATTCCACTGCTGAAAGCACTTGTATTTTCCACACTGCTGGCTAGATGAGTCATTCTAGTTCTCATTTGAGTTCTCCTGAAATTGAAAGGTCAAATGAGCTGCATACATTTAGAGAAAATCAGATACACAGTGACTGGAAGCACACAAACATTGCATCCAATATCTTTTCTTGACCTTTTATTTTAATAATTACGCTATTAATCCCTCCACCCGTTTTCTTTAAGGTCATAAAACTACAATAAACCTTGCTGCTAGAGACTGTCAAACTTTAACCTCAACTGATATAATGTACAGTTTAATTACTACTCATGTGTAGTAACTTGTGTAATTGTCATTTGAAGTTATTTAACCATTCATTATATTGTCTACACAAATGTAAGTCTTAAAAGGAACCCCCGCTGGTAACACTTGTAAGCCTTAATATGGTGTAATGACTCTAAATTGTTAAGACGTGTTGTAAAAAATCACAAAAGTATCAGATTTATTTATAAATAAACTTTTATTCTAAATATTTAAAATATGGATATTTAAAAACAGCCATTATTACTGACGCACAATGCCTGCTGGGTAGATGAGGTCAGATGGTTTCAGGTCTAAACTGGACTGTGTTGTGAAGGAGTGAGTGTTAGTTACTAACCTAGCTTAAAGAAAACCATGTACATTGTGTTGTTGGTGTTGTTTCAGTGAAAGGCAGTGGAGAGACTGATATTAGTCTAAACAGCTTCACAAACATAAACAAGGAGAATAGTTAGTGAAGCAGCGTGTGGACCAACACAGCTACCTAAAGACCCCCGCTCTGCTCTCCTCACTTCAGTCTGGATGAGTTTGAGTGGTTCAGTAGACCACCACTGGTGAGAGACTTTACGGAGGCTGTTGGTTTTAAGCGTAGACTAGAACACAATGCAGTGCCACAGTTTCCCCACACAGGAAGTCCAAAAACTCAAACTGTAAAGACTGAACAGTAGCATGTTTAGTAGCTAGCTGTGCTCAAGTGTGACGGCCGGTTACTGCAACCATTTGACATCACTACCCGCTGATCACGTCAGTAGATACAACAAATCCAACCTATGTGCAGCGGGATTTTACATAAAATCTAATAAATCTGCTACTTTTAGTGATTTTTTACAACATGTTTTAATAATTTAGAGTCATTACATCACATTAAGGTTTACAAGTGTTACCAGCCGGGGTTCCCTTTGATGCCTTATGTTTATGGGGATTGGATATCAACAACAGGTGATATGTTTAGTATGTAGTTTTTATTGTTTTTATCATTATTATACATTTTATTACTTTTTATTTTATTATTATTTTCTTTCTTCTCGTACATAAAGTTTAGTAAAACACAAATCATAAAAGGAGTGGATTCTGCTATCCTTTAATATTGCATGCTTTAATGTATGACAGTTTCCCCTTGATTTCTGATGATAGTTGTTGGGCTCATTTCACAGAAAAAATAGGTTCTTTTTTTCAAAATAGAAGAATTTATGCAATTATTACATTACAAACAGTACATGTGTAAAGCAATCTTTAAAAAGGTTTTGATTTAACCCATTTTTTGAGGCTATAAAAACCAACACATGTACATATATCCACCTGTTCAGCCTCCAGCAGTTTAACCCCAGCCATTCACATTGACACCTATATTATAAGAAGTGTTTCAGCCACAAGGAGCGGGAATGTTATTGAAGGAGATACAATATACAGCATCCAACCAGAATTTAGATCATTTACATACATCAGTCACAGTAAGGCACAGTAACCAAAACATCTCCAATTTTGAGGGATAAAGAAAAGTGGTGATGTTTATGGCAGATAAACCCAGACCAACATTATAAGTGCACCCCAGAGAAAAAAAATACAAACGGAGTAGAATATGAGCTACTTTAGAATATAAGTCTACCTAAAGCTACTGTATGTGAAACAAACCAACACTTACACAACAGGCACTGTGAGACACCACCATGTGTTGCTGAAAGGGTTCTTCCTCCACAATGGCTGAGAACGGTGGACATAGCTGAGAGAGATCACCACTGGGACGGAGGAGAGAAAGGGAGAGAGAATTTGAATTTGAATGCTGCACCACTGATACACACTAACAGCAAGTAATTTACATTTATCTGCAGATAAGGAACTTTATCTCTGAGGACTAGCTATGGGCATTTCAACCATTTTTACTATTCAAATAGATCTTTAAAAAGAAATGCTATTCAAATATCCCTAAAAAGCACAGCAAGTTCAACATTACATGGTATACAAAAAGTATATGGCCACTATTTTTAACTATTGAGTTTCAGGCACACTCATTGCTAACAGGTGTATACAATCAAACAAACAAACAAACACTGTCTGTGAGCTATATGTGCTATTATTCTGAAATTGGAGCATCTTAGCAACTGGTAGGGCTGCTGTCTGTGGAAATAAACTATTTCCTGTGCCATCACTCACTACAGACCTCCAAACCACCTTTGAAAGCAACATCAGTACGAGAGCTGTGCTGGAAGCTTCACGAAAAGGGGTTTCTGTGGCTGAGCAGCTGCACACAAAGTCTAAAACCAGTCTGGCAATGTAATTTGATTTGACTGCCTTTAAAAAAAAAGATACAGATTCAGAACTTTCTCAAATTACCCAGAAAGAGACATCATGCACACTTTTAAACAGCAACCTTAAGCAACAATAGCAGCAAGAAGTGTGGCTACATGGCACACTCACCAGCTTTCTGAGCCTAACCCCCCAATTATATTTCTTCTGCTTTTAATTCATCAATCACAAAAACTGTTGTGGATTTCAGGAGTCTTATCAGCTTGAGGGTTAAGAAATTGGGTCAAATCCAGTCGTCATTGTTGTGTTTAATATTACTGTTATATTGAATAATCTAGGCTACTATTACAGAGGGAGCTCAGACACTATGGACACTCTGATACTGGATTTAGGGCTGGGCGATATATTGAGTTTTTAAGAAATATCGATATATTTTTATATGCAATATAAGATGAGACAATGTAGTTTATACCAATATAGTTTGTGCTGCGCTGCAATTACACCTGTAGGTCCACCAGTTCGTCTCTCTTTCTCTTCCAGTTTATCTCAACTTCACACTGCCCCGCCTCACTTCCTCACAAAACTCACCCCTCCTCACCGCCTTATGCATAAATGCAAGCAGTGACAGCATAGAGACGGATACAGACACAAAAGAAGCTATTGAAGAGGATGCCTGTCGAAAGTAGGGCTGGTTATTGCAATTCAATAGCAAAAAGGTACAGACTGAAATGTCTCGTACTACCGAATACCAAAAAGTCTAGAAATATTTGGTGCCTATTTTGGGTACTTTGCATAAAATGCAAAATAAAAAAAATAAAAAACGCACGCCGTGATGCACAGAAACGTGGGGAGCACACGCACAGCTAGTTAAACATTTCGAAGCACTCGAAAGTTTGGCTCTACTTCAAAAGAGTCAAGATAGTGGCTTAAGGAACAGCAGCAGTACAGCGCTGCCGGAGACGCGAGAATCTGGGATAAATCCGCTAAACGACTGTTTCCAGTGTTCACTGTGCTGCTTTTTTGCTTTGTGAGATAAACTAAAACTCTAACTGTAACTCTCTAACTCTGTCTGTTAGCACTGATTAGCAGTTATGATTCCACTAACATTAACACAATATCAGCACGTATTAGCTAGTTAGCTAGCAAGATGGCTAACATGTAGTCACCATGTAAATCAATCAACCTTTATTTTCCCTCGGTAATACACTGAGGATAACCCTCATTTACAATGCATCCGAGCATTTACTTAAAAGAACTGAAAATACATAAAAATTATAATCAATATTTAATCGAGAAAGCTAAAATAAAGAACTTCATGAGTAAAACTTAAGATTTAAATGATAAAAATGTTAGAAAAACAGGCAGACAATATAAGAATTTAATTGAGATATAAATAATTAAAAATAAAAGTTTAAGTGGACAAGCTAAAAATATAAAACAATGAAATAAAAAGATTTAAAAAATGAAGTAAATTAAATAGAAATAAATTAAATATAAATTAAAAATATGAAGAAAGTAAATGACGAAAATAAAACAAAATGTAAAACCGAAATTGGCTAGATAAATAAATAAATAAATAAATATGAATATACCTGTAATGCTGTCATATCGATTTCACGGAGAAGCAACCCCTTTCACTGTAGCAGAAAAGCTGAGGATGTCGGTTGAGAGAAGGGATGAACGCCACAGAGCAGCAACCAATTTTATTCTTAAAGGATTGCATAGTTTTATAGTTTAAGCATCAGTTATATAAAGATGCTTATTGTTTGAACAAGATCCAAATAAAAAGATAAAAAAAAAAATAATAAAAAAGATTATGGTGACAGTATGAGACTAAGATTACTCTTGTTTTCTGTTAAATACATACATTTTTGTATTCTTTGTTACAATTCAGAAAAAAGGTATCGGTACTCAAAATTTTCAAGTGATACCCAGCCCTAGCCAAAAGTGCCAGTGTGACATTTAGAGATATTATTTTTGGTCCATATCGCCCAGCCCTTACTTATATATATATATATAAAATCACAGATCTCGTCTGTGTCAAATAAAGTCTGAGATCACTTGCAATGTCAGCTGTCAGCGGTGGTGGTGTAAAGCTCTGCCACTGGACTCTGGAGCAGTGGAAATGTGTTATCTGGAGTGACAAATCACGCTTCACTCTCTGGCAATCAGACAGATAAATCTGGGTTCTGCAGATATCAGGTGAATGCTACTTACTAGAAAGCCTAGTGTCAGCGAAGTTTAGTGGAAGAAGGATAAAGGGTCTGTAGTAGGTTTTGGGCCCCTTCTATGTAAATGCTACAGCAAGATATTTTACACAGTTATATGTTTCCAGCTGTGTGGCAACCTTTCCTTTTCCATCATGATTGTGTCCCTGTGCACAGTAAGGTCTGACAAGGTGTGGAAGAGCTCCAGTGGAGTACACTGGAGTCTTAAACTCAACCGCTTTGAACCCCTTGATTGAATAAAGGTGTTTTTTATATGTCCAACAAGCTCATATAGGTATAATGATGAGGTGTGCAAATACTTTGTGTACATTTTCTGTGGTTATGTTCCACATGCAGTTTTTAACTTTAAACCAAACTTTACACTAATTTAAATTTAAATACCTGGCTAGCCAAACAAATAATTAGATGAGTTTGGATCTCTGTTTATTGGAATAACCAAAGCTCACACTACTTAAGTAGAGTACAGTGAACAGATACTGAAAACAGGTCTTACCAGTATGCAGAGCTAAGAAGCCTGCCATGACTTTCTGGATCAGCAGCAGACCATTAGACAACTCGCCGAACCATTTCGGAGCATCATCGGCTGAGCTGCAATTAGAAGTAAACAGGTGATCAAACGAAAGTCAAAAAGCTGTCTTGACTGTGAAACGGTGAAGTGCCTGCTTGTGTACCTAGCAGCCAGGATGTGGGAGCAGTTGCCATTAACACTGCTGCTGTTAGCAGCTAAAGTACACACTTCCTGCAGAGTGAAGCCGAAGCCCAGCAGGTAGGCACACATTGTCAGACCAAACTTGAGCAAGAACCAGCCCAGGAAGTACTGCTGAGTCTGGGGTGGAGAGAGAGAGAAATAAAAACACATTTTACATTCTTAATCTGGAAAACAACACACAGGCATCATGCTGAAGAGACTGGAATGTGATATTTGAAGCTGTGTTTGTGCCCTTTGTCAGGAGTCATGACCGACCTTCCGAGGAATGGCATCCAGATTTTTTCCAGTGGCAACTGTCATCACAGAGCTGTCTGGTGGCTTCCCCAATAAGGACACGCTGTGAGACATGGGCATACGCAGAACATAACAACACGATGGTGACCTCTGTGTACGTGTGTGAATGCTTGTGTGAGACTGTAAGACAGGTACGTTTGGAACCTCTTACCTCAACAGTGGGAAACAGAAACAGGAAAGCCACAGAATGTCTGTTATGTTCATTGGAGGGGGGAGCTGGGTAAGACAGGCCAAGAACTAAAGGAATAAAAAACAAACATTGCAGTCAAACCTATAACTTATATATATATATATATATACACACATACACTACCGCTAAAAAGTTTGGGATCACAGTGAAATGTTCTTGTTTTCAATGGAGTATCTTCTTCCTTAACACAACAATGGACTGACGGGTCTCTAAAGAAAGTTGGTTCTTTCTGGTCATTGTGAGTCGGTCAGCAAGTCATCAACTGCTGATCTTCAGATACTAAACTAACCTAGAATGTTTGTTTCCCTTTTATACTCACTTATTAGTAGAATGTTTTTCAGCTGTGCATCACAATTGAGCAAGAGTGTCGTAACAACCAATTAGTCCAATAACATCCTTAACTTGGATTGGCGGCCGTACCAGGAGATTTAGGCAGAGGACTGAGAATTGCTGATAATAGGACTATATGCAAAATAAGCCTCTATATAAAAATAGACTTTAATACAAACATTTTTATTCTTTAAAAATCATCTGATACACTTAAATTTAATGTGAAATGGACAATATTGCTTGTGAATTGCATAAACAAATTGCATGAAATTCTAAAGTGATCCTATATATATATATATATATATATATATATATATATATATATATATATATATATATATTTATATATATATATATATATATATATATATATATATAACTATAGTTTGTAGGTAAAGGACTGTGTATTGGCAAGAACAATACATATGATACAGGGGTGACTCAATATATTGCAGTATATTGTGGTATATTGCGATACTTCAAGCAAGACGATATATTGTGGTGTTTATAAATATAATAAAAAAACCCAAAAAAAACAAACAAAAAAAACGGTCATATTATACAAAAAAAAAAAAAACAAAACACCCCACCATATGAAAAGATTTGCTCATGGTAATGTTAGTGGTGTACCCTTAGCCTACTTGTCTAATGGCTGAAGATTACAACAATGCTATCTAGAGGTCAGAGATTTAAACACAACACTAAACGCATGCAAACTAGTAAGTAAATATAGATGCTCTGTTTTTGACAATCGGTACAGTCATATATTCTCAACATCAGTTTGTACACCGTAACAAGTGCTATGTTAAATAAATTCACACCTGTGTTACTACACAATATGCTGTTCCTAACCAAAGACACCAATGTGTTTATGAAAGACCTAATGTGTTGTTTTTAACACTTCTGTTTTTGAAAAGTAGGCTAAGGTAACTAGCAGGTCATTAGAACTTCTACGAATGTAGCTCCTAAATTTCTCCTGGTTTGAAAACCTTGAAACTGTTTAATGTCATGCAAATCATGTTTTAATCTAGCTCGCAACCTCAGTACAGAGTCACATCTCCACCTGTGTATGCACTACTGTTGTTTCAAAGCATATACCTGGTCATTTAGCCCAACCATTACTTAGAACCCATTGTTTAGACAGTGCCACATCAGCTGTGCTCACCTGAATGATGACTAAAGTGAGCTGGCACTGCAGCAGGAAAAGGAAGCACTTGCGAATCCCAGAAGTGGTGTGTCTGGCCTACATACAAAACATAAGCATACAGTGTTTTTCTCACTTTGTTGATTTCATAAAATAATTGACTTACAAAAGTAATTTGTACACTAATGCTGGAAGTCTAAGCTTAGAAAAACAGAAACAATGTGAGAACATGTCTCTGTATGTGTGTCTGTATGTGTGTTGTACGTTTTATTGTGTAGAAGCAATGAATGAGTGAGTGATACCTGTTCTATGAGTTTGACCATGCTCACGCTCTCGCCATGATGGAACGAGACGGAGCAGCCGAGGCTGTTGAGGCGGGCGCCGAGACTCATCGGGGAAAGCTCCTCACGCTCCTCACCCACACCACAGCTAGCTGCATAACCAAACGTCTCCCAGGAGCACCGTGATGGGTACAGAGGGTCCAGGGAGATACTGAACCCAAACACAAACACAATTAACGCTGCACAAAATGTGCTACACATTATTTAACAACACAGTGCAGAGGATGGCTCACCTGAGGTTACTCTGCAGGAACAGACAGCTATTACGGAAATTTGCAGAGCTCCCCAAACAACATGTGACCTCTCTATTCTCCTGCATAATTTTCATCATCTCGCACATGGCTGCAATGCACACACACAAAAACGAGTGTTTTATCCATAGAGTTCACAGTCAGATCATTTTAACTGATCCAGGTTACAGTCGGCACCAGAGACTCACTTTCAGGTGTGCAGTCTGTGAAGAGGGGCACCAGCAGAGGCACATTGTCGATGTTCTTAAGGTGAGGGCGGACTTGGTGAATACCACGAGGCAGCTTGGCCTACAAATGCAGAGAAAAACGACAGCGTGACTCACTCTGTGATGCGATTACATTTTTTTCAAAGGCATCGAATAGGCTGTTTACTCTGTTGCAGTCCTCCAGGAAGCTGGGCACATCACTATCTGTAGGCTGAAAGCTGGCAAGATCCGATTGGCCTTCATCCTCAGGGAGTAATGGGCCCTCAGCATCATCTCGAGAATCTGTGCACACAGACAGCAAAGCAAAGTTTGCTAGTCGGGTAATAAACACACATGCACACAGGCTTATACAGTTCATGCAAAGGTGTAAGGGATTGGATTGAATCAGAGCTGCAACAATTAACTACTAGGGGTGTATGAAAACATTGAAATATCGAATATCGAGATATTATGTTTCGTGATACTGTATCAATTCTCAAAAACACAGTACTGATACAGATTCCTGGATTACAGTGACTGTGTGTGCTGTGTTTAAACCTCTGACCACTAGATGGCAGTGCTGTAATCCATTTTCAGCTCCACTCCAACATTAAAAAGCAGCACAAGGGCGCAATGCTATTGTAAACATTGGCAAACCTCTTCATAGTGTGGTGTGTTTTAACAGCAAGATTTGAAAAATCACAATATATCACTTTGCTTGCAGTATCGCAATATATTGTGAGATATTGAATCGTGTCCGCTCTATCACGATAGGTATTGTATCGCCAGGTTCTTGCCAATACACATTAACTACATAATGGTGAGAGCGTTATTGAGTTGAGTATTGACATTTGGGTGAGTTCGATTAGCACAGGTGCCAACATACACATAGACACGCAGGCACCTACACACACACTTACCCTGCAGTAGGTCATCGTGCACAGAGCCAGCCTGGCTGGGACTGGACGGAGCTCCATCACCATGGCCATCTCCATTAGGAGTCAGAGAGATATGACAGTTCCAGCCTGTTTCCAAACCCATCTTCTCCGCAAACACCTAACACCACACAAACACACAATTTTCCACTCATAGCAGATTAAAATATGATAGATTAAAATACCATACCGTCCACACACAGTCACCTTTACTTAACATAGTGCAATGGCTGCAACAAACAAAGAAACAATTTATTTTTAAGACTGATCCAAAATAAATGGAGCGCTGTTCTGATTGGCTGTCCTGTATTGTGCCTTATTCAGCATTCAGAGCTAAAACAGAATCAGAATCAGAAATACTTTATTGATCCCAGGGGGGAATTGCAGTTATTGCAGTAGCAGTTGGTTATGTAGAAGAATAAACACTCTAATAATAATTTACAACATAAAAGAAATTTGTAATATGTACACATATATAAGTCAAATAATAATAATAATAATAATAAAACATTTCAGCTCCAGTGTTAAATTGCTGTAGGCTGAAAAGATGAATATGTAAATGAGTTGGCTCCTGTAACTTTGCAGAAATATAAAATTCAAAACACACTATTTTGCAGCATAGTCTCCATATATGCATTGCATGCACTGCGGAGTGAATGGTATATGAAACTAGAGATGGAAGGATCGATCGGCTATGTATCGGTATCGGACGATTAATTTTAGTTAAAATATGTGATCAGCGATTCGCCAAAATTTCTCCAGCTTAGCCGATCCCGAGAGCCGAACAATGGCGTTAAACAAATGGGCCCGATTTCTGTATTTCCAGCTAGCGCTTCATCCAGGAAGAGGAGCCCCTTCGTGAAACCCCTTCTGGGCAGGAACCTGCAATTCCTATCTGAACCACTAGGTGGAAATACCTACCGTTTTATTTCACTGATTATTTTGTTAAAAAAATATGCTGTTTCACATGATGTTTAAAAATGGTAATAAACCAGTTTAGACCATGTGTCATAACTTGCTTACGCTAATAACTACATGTAGCCCTGCCGTGGCATATAGCCCCGCCCTCGATCGGTATTGGCTATTGGCCGTTTGTGCTGAAAGATGATCGGAAACGCCAATCGGTTCATCTCTAGTTGAAACTTTGACAATGTTTACTTATTATTCAGATTCCCTAATTTAAAGGCTATTTCACAAGTTTTCAATGACGTGGGTCTTTGAAGTAATGGCTGCAGCCGTACTCTGTATACTCTAACCCAGAAGATTTGATTACCAGTTTGACATTACCTTACTGCGTAGCTCATCTTCCCTGGAGAAGTAGACGAAGCGGATACACGCTCCCACCAGGTTCTCAATGAGCCTTACGGTGTCCAGCCGTGCCTGAAACTGTGACGACACCATGCCCATGAAGATCTGCCCGCTCAGGGCCTGAACACAGTCCTCCTTCTCCAAGACCTCTCCAATGCCCTCTGAAACACATGGTTTACAGAATGTGAATAAGGGCTCAGCTAACCAGCATATGTTATGTTCTACTATGTTCCACTTTCAGTGCATCGGTAGGGCTGTAGTATAGCCAAGCCCCATTACTTCAGTTTATTTGTGGGTGAACAGAAGCTTGTTGACTTAAATCGACAGAGACTTCCCCCACATTGAACTTGTATGACTTTAATCCCCAATTTTTTATGCAACAGAGTCTCCGTCCATCTCTCTCACCGTCTGAGCTCCAGCTGTTACGGCGGCTGCTGTGTTTGATGGGCGTGGTGCTGGGAAGATCGACTCCAGAGAAGAGTGTGGGGCCGGGGGCCAGCTCCACACATTTCCCATTTAGTTGGTCGGACAACGCCACCTGCATTGGCTTATAGGCAAAGGCAGAGCAGTAGCCTGATAAACAGGCACGCTGGTAGAAATCTAGAACCTTTTTCCTGTGGAGAGGGAAATACTCACTTTACTCCAAAAGACATCGCAACATAAGCTTGAGTGATTTTATGGAGGAGAAAAGAAGCCATAAAAAGCTTGAGTGATTTTATGGAGGAGAAAAGAAGCCATAAAAAGATTGTCTGGCAAACCACTGACATCTTGCCATAACGCTTAACCTCAATTCTAAATTTAGATTTAAACTTAAACCTAAAAGACCAGACTGACCAACTGAGCATGTGAATGTGTGTATCTGACCTGTCCGAACCAGAGAGCGGGTAGATGTCTGTGCCGTCCCAGAAATCTGTGCAGGCTTCCAGGACGAGGTCAGCAGAGCCGTGGGAGAGCATCTGCACATTGTCTGAGAAGAGTTCAAAAAAGGTCAATGACTGTTTAAACCCACAAACATAAACAGGAAACAGGCAGAGACAAGCTGAGGGTGTCTCACTGGTGGTGCTGTCCCGGACCAGCAGGCTGATTAAGTGGCTGATGGGCGGCTGCCGTTTGGTGAAGTGGTGCAGGCGCCGTGGGACTGACTCCCTGGCCTTCTCTCCACACGGCAGCTGGTACAGGGCCAGGTGGTTCTCCTGCTTAAAGAGTTCCCTTGCTCCAGGAGTAAAACCTTAACACGGGCACCAATACACAGTGACTTAGGGTGTGTCTCAAAACCTAGTGAGCTCCTACATAGGCAGCATTTTACACCATACTATGTGTGACCCCATGTAGCCTGTCCCAATTCTTAGATACCTAAACATGCTGTCTACTGAGGAACCTTATTTAGACCTGATTTTAAAGAAGCATTGAACGCTTCCTCAGCCACTAAGACAATCCCATGATGCAACGCAGGCAAATCTAGGAGCAGTGAAGTGGTTTTAAAATGTGAGTTATTTTGATTCTCTCTGGAGTTTTAATGTGTTTCTGGTCATATAATCACACAAAACAGTATTTTATTATCAACTCTGTAACGAGTCCTTCACCATTTAGCAGTTTTATACTCGAGCTATTAACATTTATGCTAGCGGATTTTTAAGCCTCGGGCTATTGTTTTAGATGCCGGCCGGTAGCTTAGCAACTAGCTAAACCATCGGTCGCATGCTGCAGTGGGCGGGAACAAGCCGTGACGCAGTCTCTCTCTAACTAGAGCGTCTCAGTAATCTGTTTTATGAGGAGAGATGAGGAGAGAACGCTGCTACTTACACAGCTGCCTACCTAGACAGCCTACTTAGACACTCACTAGGATTTGAGACACATCCATTATGTCAAATGGGAAATTCTTTTTGAGAAACTGGGATAAATACACACATTTATCTTAATACAAACACATCCACAATGTCCTCTGACATTCCAGTAATAAACAATTCTTGTTTACAGCACAGTTGGGTAATTTCCCGACTCAACCCATCCTGAACCTGGTTATTAGATGAGTTGAATCATGTGCGCAGGCAAAACACCAAGAAGCAGCCGAAAGGACAATGACCCCTGACCATCAGCATGTTTCTCAAGCTTCAACATGGCTCTCAGGCAGCTGCTGCATTATTACAGGGTAGACTGAGCCTCTAACTCACCTATGAGTCTGGACAGTTCGCAGAGGCCCCAGGGCACATGCACAGGTAGCACAGCACCATGGCTTTCCTGCAGGGCCAGGTTTGACAGGTGGTCTGAGAAGCGGCAGAGCTGTTGGGTGACTGTAGCGTTGCACAGGTTCAGCATGATGTTGAGGCCCAGCGGCTTTAGAGAAGACAGATGGCCCTGCCAACCAGAGTCATCAAACTGGATGCTCACAGGGTTCTGCTGGTCCTGAGACAGACTCAGCATCTCCAGGTGATAGTCACATACAAAGTCCTCAGCTTCACACAGACCGTCAATACCACAGAGCTGAAAGAACACACGAGCACAGACAGAACAAAACAGTACAGTATATTAGATTTTCAGATGCGTAATATCTGATAGGTCATGTTAAAATATGAAGAAAATGGAATTTTGGCAGTAAAATGTTTACTGTATTTTTTAGGGATGCACCGATACCACTTTTTCCTGACCGATACTGGTATCTGCCGATACAGAGTACCAATACCGATACCAACTCTGACTTAAATGCTCGATATATGGCTATAAATCCTGATATTTATAGTGTTCCACTTTTTATATGTTGTATTTTGTGCTAGCTAGCTTCTTTGTGCTTGCTTGGATGAAGTTGCTGTGTTCTTTGATGTGGTTTCGTTTTAAATGCTTAATTAAATTTGATGTATTGAAGTCTGAGCTGAAAATAGCTTCAATCATATAAATGGGAATCTCAAAAGGAATCTAGTAGCAGTCTTATAAATAGTGACTCTGAAAGACCACCAGTCTTTGCAAAATCATAGCCTGTGACTAGTCTGTGACTAAATGTCTGTGACTAGTCTTTAGATGTGAGAGGGTATCAGACTTTAATCTATTAAACATCTTTTCAGAGTCTTTTAAAAGTCCTCTAGTGTCTGATCAGCATAAGACTCTAACAGTTAGCTCTCAGACTTGAACAGACTTGAATCAGTTAACTCTCCACGTCACAATGCAATGCGCAAGGGTGTGTGTGGTGAAGTACACTAGAATTTTATTCGTATGTGTGTTACCTGGGCGGTCTCCTCCTCACCCCCCTCCGTATCATGGCTGAAGCTTACATTGGAACCGGACGGATGTTTGGAGCGCGTGCTCTGGGGTCCCCGACGTACACGATACATGTCACAAGAGCGGACTGTGTCATGCGACACCTCACTAGGCTCTGGCTCATTGATTAGATGTAGTGAGGGTTCGAAGGCAGGAACGCTTAGGAGAGCCTCTACTTCCAGAACCTACGGAGAAGAAAAGTGAGCAGAGAGGCACAAGAAGAACACCATCATTAAGAAGTGTTGCAAACACAGCAAACTGAACACAGTCATTATGACATCGGACAAGAAGCAACCTGTAATTTCCTCCAAAACTTCTACGGACACTATGCTGACAATGCTTTTACTACTGGCTAAACACAGCTCAGGCAGACAGCTTTGCTGTCGTATATGTATTATAACAATATACTTAAATTCAATCCGATGCTTATTATTAATTGATATTTTGGCTCAAATTGCAGCGGAACCGTGGCCACTTGCTTTCTTACCTCGTCTCGGTCTTCCTCTCCATCTGGGCGACACAGGGAGTTGATGGAGAGGTCATCTCTCAGGTCGTCCTGGCTGTCGTGGGGTGGCTCGACGCGCCCGCTGAAGAAGAGCACAGTCTCCGGGCTGGGGTTAGGCCAGGAGAGCAGTCCCTGCTTATCCACACAGCAAAGCACCTACAACAGAGGCAGTGATAAGAACAGTGATAGGACCAGCAACCAGCTTTACTTTAGATTACACTATAAGAAACCAGGGGTCTGTCCCAAACCTAGTGAGTGTCTAAGTAGGCTGTCTAGGTAGCAGCTGTGTAAGTAGCAGCGTTCTCTCCTCATCTCTCCTCATAAAACAGATTACTGAGACGCTCTAGTTAGAGAGAGACTGCGTCACGGCTTGTTCCCGCCCACTGCAGCACGTCACCGGTGGTTTCAGCTGGTTGCTAAGCTACCGACCGGCTTTCCATAACAACAGCCCAAGGCTTAAAAATCCGTTAGCATAAATGCTAATGGCTCGATTATAAAACTGCTAAATGGTGAAGGACTCGTTACAGAGTTGATAATAAAATACTGTTTTGTGTGATTATATGACCAGAAACACATTAAAACTCCAGAGAATCAAAATAACTTGCATTTGAAGATGACTTCTTTGCTAGTAGCTCCACTTTGTCCGGAAAAAGTTCAGCCTGCGATGCATCATGGGATTGTCTTAGCGGCTGAGGAAGCGTTCGATGCTTCTTTAAAATCAGGTCTAAATAAGGTTTCTCAGTAGAAGCATGTTTAAGGTATGTAAGAATTGGGACAGTCTACATGTCAGGAGCGCATACTATGATGTAAAACGCTGTCTATGTAGGAGCTCACTAGGATTTGAGACAGACCCCAGGTGCTTTATATTTCATCCGCTTTCCTCTTCGCCAACATGTATGTGCATCATGCTTTCTCCAAACATGAGGCCAGGGGCCTATTTACTACTATTATTATTATTATTATTATTATTATTATTATTATTATTATTACTACTATTATTATTATTATATTTTTGGCTGATTTGTCTTTGATGAAAACGGCATGTATGTACAACACTTACAGACTTTAATGCTGCTTTTAATGACGTATAATAAAAATAATGATGTATGACGCATTAAAAAAAAGAAAAAAAAAAAGATAATTTGGCTGTAACAAAAGAGATATAGGCCAGCTTATCAGTGAACGCACATTTAGATTATTTTTTATACTTTTATACATTTTTAAAAAGTTATACTACATTTAAATTTTATTTGACAAAAAAATAGATTACAAAACGTTTCACTTGCCTTTTTTTAATGAGGAAGAATTCTATACTGTGTCAGTGTGAGAGAGTGGGACAAACTCACCGTCACTGAACCTAGGTTGTGCAGGAGACTGGAGGTATAGCACAGTGTCTGAGACTCTCCTTTTAGAACACCTTGCAGGTGTCTCCACACACAGCTCAGCATCTCCTACACACACACACACACACACACACACATATATATATACACACACGTCACAAAGTCAGTCCCGTCTTTTACGTCTTCTATCCCAGAGGACACTCAGCTGTGTATTATATATATATTTTTTGCTTCAACAACCTCATTACAAAAACAATAAGTATATTAAATATATTTACTATTTAATATTTCAGAGTAGCTAAGACGGGGTGGTCGTGCTGAAGAAAGACTACAGCTAAACGCGCAGGGGATAAAACTGAAGCTGAAGCACAAACCTGCAGCGGCTTTGAACTTCAGGTACAGAGTATTCTACCCAGGTAAGAAGTGTGTACCTTAAAAGGCACCTCGGCTGGTAACACTTATAAGCCTTAATATGGTGTAATGACTCTAAATAGTTATAACGTAAAAAAAACAATCACAAAAGTATCAGATTTATTTATAAATTAACTTTTATTCTAAATATTTAAAATATGGATATTTAAAAACAGCCATTATTACTGACGCGCAATACCTGCTGGGTAGATGAGGTCAGATGGTTTCAGGTCTAAACTGGACTGTGGTGTGAAGGAGTGAGTGTTAGTTACTAATCTAGCTTAAAGAAAACCATGTACATTGTGTTGTTGATGTTGTTTCAGTGAAAGGTAGTGTGAAGACTGATATTAGTCTAAACAGCTTCACAAACATAAACAAGGAGAATAGTTAGTGAAGCAGCGTGTGGACCAACACATCTACCTAAAGACCCCCGCTCTGCTCTCCTCACTTCAGTCTGGATGAGTTTGAGTGGTTCAGTAGACCACCACTGGTCAGAGACTTGACGGAGGCTGTTGGTTTTAAGCGTAGACTAAAACACAATGCAGTGTCACAGTTTCCCCACACAGGAAGTCCAAAAGCTCCAGATTATGGAGAACCGCGAGAAGAACCGTGAACGTGAACATGCGCTGGACTCTCTCCTGAGAACGTTTAGCGTTAGCGTCAGCTGCTTCTCCTCGTTTGTGGATCCTGAAGGTGAAAGTCCAGTCTTAGTAGTGAACATACTACTTCACTAATAAAGGAGTGTGAAGCTCAGAGACACTCCCGTTCAGTGTATCGAGCTGTTTACTGAGCGTGAATGTTTCCTGCTAGAAAGCGGAGCTCCTTTAACAGACACTCTCCTTCTCCGTCAACACCAACACACAGTTTCACAACAACTCCAGCACTGTGTCCACTCTCTCCTCCACCCTCTCTGTTCACCATTTACACTAACGTGGTGTGTGATGTCGCCGCTGATGTCAAAAATGTTGTGTTCTAGCTTAAACTGTAAAGACTGAACAGTAGCATGTTTAGCTAGCTAGCTGTGCTCAAGGGCGACGGCCGGTTACTGCACCCATTTGCTGTGCTACCCGCTGAGCACGTCAGTAGTTACAACAATGGAGACCCACGTGCAGCAGGATTTTATAGAAAATCTAATTAATCTGTTACTTTTAGTGATTTTTTACAACATGTCTTAATAATTTAGAGTCATTACATCACATTAAGTCATACAAGTGTTACCAGACGGGGATCCCTTTAAATAAACATACACACACAAACTCACCAAACACTTTATTAAGAACACCTGAGCATCCACTCATTCATGCAGCTACCTAACCAGCTAACTGAGATGCAGCAGCGTAGTGCATTAAATCATGCAGATACTGGCCGCAGCTTCATGTTCAAATCCACCATCAGAATGGAGAACAAGGTGATCTCAGTAATTTGGGCCGGTCTACTGAATCTTGATTTCTGCAGAGGAACACTGGGGTCAGAATTTAGCACCTACAGCATGGACACCTGGACCCAAGCTGCATTGTGTCAACAGCCCAGGCTGGTGGAGGTGGTGTAATGGTGTGGGGATTGTTGGGACTGTTAATACCAATCCATCACCAATTGCCACACCCTATTGAAGTATTGTTTGTGGACCATTTGCATCTCTTCATGGCCACAATTTACCATCTTCTGGCTACTTCCAACACGACCATGCACCAAACACAAAGCAAAAGTCGCCTCAAACTGGTTTCATGAACATGACAATGAGTTTAATATTCTTTAGTGGCTTTCCCGGTCACTGGATCTGAATCCAACAGAACACTTTCGGGATGTGGTAGCGTTGTAGCATGGAGGTGCACCTGAAAAGTCTGCATGAATAAAAACGTATCTTTTATTTTTTATTTAATGATAAAAAAAAAGAAGAAAATAATTTTATTTATCTCAACTTACATACACTGTGCTGTTCCTCTATTCACCAATAGATAAAGATAATATTTTTTTTTCTTCTTTTTTATCTTTATTTATTGGTGAATAGAGAAACAGCAAAGTAAGAATTTCATTGTACAGAGTAACTGTCTGTTTCTGTCTGTATCCATGGCAATAAAACTCTTGAATCTTGAATTTTGAATGAATTGCAATCATGTCAACATAAACCAGAATTTTAAAGAAAAATTCCAACATCTTTTAGAATCCATGCAAAAAAGAATTAGGCTTTTTTCAGAGAAAAGGAAATATAGATATATAAATATGTCAGATAACCTGCTTCTTCATGCATGTATCATTTACATTAGGTCAGATACTGTGACAAGAGAGAGCTCATTCCAGGAAGCACAGGCTAGTAGTGAGAGCAATGCATTCTATCATGCAGGCCATAGACACACAAGGGACGCAGGCAGGCACAGGTTGGAGGGACTGCGTGACTGGTGCAGAACTGGCAAGAGGGAGGTCTAAGCCAATACAACAAGCAAAAATAAACAACTAAACTATGCTTAAAAAGCCACACACCAGATAGGACCTCTCGACCTTAATACAAGCCCTCAGTCGAGCAAGACTGAAGAAGACACAGTGTTCAGACTCCGGACCCTAAATGTGTGTGGTTAAAAAAAGACTAGGATGAAGAGTAAAAGCTCTAGCATGTATTACAAAACAACAATTTGTGTACTTGTGAAGCGACAGCTCCGAGGAAAAGGAAGAAAATAATTGAAATATGATGAACATGTGGTGGTGGCGCAATCCAGAGTAGGAGAAAAGGGTCACGTGCAGAGTGTGAGGAAGGTGGGGAGAGGGGGGAGAGAAGACGAATACAGAGGATGTACCTGGGAGGACACCACTTCCGTGTAGCTGCTTAGAGTGTCCTCAGAGAACTTAGCCAGCTGGGACGAGAGAAGAGGTGAATTAAAACCCCCCTTTTCTGCTCTTCAGGAACACACAACGCCTGCCTAACGCTCGCTTACAGCTGAACACACACGCCGACACTCAGCACTGTGCAGGTTAATTCACAAGCCACAGGTATCGCACACAGATCGTGTTATTGAGCAGCAGGATTAGGGGGTTTCTGAATGGAAGGTGGGCTGTGTAATTATGCTGTTGTAATGTTGTTGTAGCCTTTAGTTAGTAGTGAGTAAAGAATGGCGATTTTGTATTTTGCCATTTGCTTTTTCTTTTGTTTGCTAGATTTTTGTTTAATAATAATAAAATGAAAGCTAAATAATCAAGATGTTTTGGGGTTTTGAACCCCATAGCTGCTTTTTATATCCTGTGAATGTTTCATGATCAATAGACCAATAGAAATGCCCCAAAGTAGCATGGATAAAATCTGGTTCCATTCAATTACATTAAACACAAAAAACAAATAAATAAAATAAATAAAAATAAAAAAATTGATTCTTTCTTGCACCGCAATTTTCTCTTAAAAGATTCAAAATCAATTTAGAAAATATTTCAATAAAACTGCACTGTGTCTCCTCTTAACTGGTAAAATATTTTAGAACGTCAGATTAACACATACATTTAACATCTCAATAATACAATTAAACCAAAAAGTGTGTTTGCTCTTGTGCCTATATAAATATAGATTTATTTCTTATTTGTTGTTGTAGCCTTTCAAAAATGTTGTTGTAGCCTTTAGTTAGTAGTGAATAAAGAATGACGATTTTCTATTTCGCCATTTGCTTTTTTTTGTGTTTGCTAGATTTTTGTTTAATAATAATAAAATGAAAGCTAAATAATCAGGATATAAAAATAAAATGAAAGCTAAATAATCAAGATCTTTTTTTTTTTTTTTTTACATCATTTGAACCCCATAGCTGCTTTTTATATACTGTGAAAGTTTCATTATGAATAGACCAATAGAAATGCCCCAAGGTAGCATGGATAAAATCTGGTTCCATTCAATTACATTAAACACAAAAATAAAAATAAATGTAAAAAAATTGATTCTTTGTTGCATCGCAAATTTCTCTTAAAAGATTCAGAATCAATTCAGAAAATATTTCAATAAAACTGCACTGTGTCTCCTCTTAACTTGTAAAATATTTTAAAATGTCAGATTAACACATACATTTAACATCTCAATAATACAATTAAACCAAAAAGTGTGTTTGCTCTTGTGCCTATATAAATATAGATTTATTTCTTATTTGTTGTTGTAGCCTTTAGTTAGTAGTGAGTAAAGAATGGCGATTTTCTATTTTGCCATTTGCTTTTTTGTTTGCTAGATTTTTGTTTAATAATAATAAAATAATAAACAATCAAGATATTAAAAAATAAAATGAAAGCTAAATAATCAAGATCTTTTGGGTTTTTTTTAACATCATTTGAACCCCATAGCTGCTTTTTATGTCCTGTGAAAGTTTCATGATCAATAGACCAATAGAAATGCCCCAAAGTAGCATGGATAAAATCTGGTTCCATTCAATTACATTAAACACAAAAAATAAATAAATAAAATAAATAAAAATAAAAAAATTGATTCTTTGTTGCATCGCAATTTTCTCTTGAAAGATTCAGAATCAATTTAGAAAATATTTCAATAAAACTGCACTGTGTCTTTAAAACTTTAAAAAGTAAAATATTTTAGAACAGGCTGGCACGGAGAAATCTTAACTAAGGCGCTAACAAAAGTTGTCAATAGCATAGTGGTGTTATTTTGCTCAAGAGTCTTTTGATATTAGCTACTTCTTTCAAATTACAAAGTTTATGCTACTTTGCACTGTATTAATGCTTATTTACATCTGTTCTAATGATATCTTGTGTTTACTGATGAAACTTATTTTTAAGACATAATTGCCTGTAAAACGTATCAAGCTTTAGTCTTGTATTCACAACCAGTGTTGTGTTTTAAGTGTGCAAGACAGTAATGACTACCATTGCAAACACATAGGATCTGTCTCAAATCCTAGTGAGTGTCCAAGTAGGCTGTCTAGGTAGCAGCTGTGTAAGTATCAGTGTTCTCTCCTCATAAAACAGATTACTGAGACGCTCTAGTTAGAGAAAGACTACGTCACGGCTTGTTCCCCCCACTGCAGCACGCCACAGGGGTTAGGTGGTTGCTAAGCTACCGGCCAGCATCTAAAACAATAGCCCGAGGCTTAAAAATCTGCTAGCATAAATGTTAATAGCTCAAGTATAAAACTGTAAATGGTGGACTCGTTACAGAGTTGATAATAAAACTGTTTTGTGTGATTATATGACCAGAAACACATTAAAACTCCAGAGAGAATCAAAATAACTCACATTTTAAAACCACTTCACTGCTCCTAGATTTGCCTGCGTTGCATCATGGGACTGTCTTAGCGGCTGAGGAAGAGTTCGATACTTTCTTAAAATCAGGTCTAAATAAGGTTCCTCAGTAGACAGCATGTTTAAGGTATGTAAGAATTGGGACAGTCTACATGTCTGGAGTGCATACTATGATGTAAAATGCTGCCTATGTAGACCCTCACTAGGATTTGAGACACACCCAATGTGTCTTGAGCGGTTTCCCGAAGAAACTCAGGACAGTCAGGGTTACTTTGTTTACAACTCACTTCTCAAAGCTTGCAATGACAGTCAATACACGTCTCACACTGTCAGACTCTCTGGGGATAGCCTGGTATCTCTCGCCACTTAACAGGGCCAAGAACCGCCGACTAGACCAGTACAGGAAATTTGACTGCCAAGCATAGTGACCAATTACAAGCCTATCTGAATAGCAGAAGCCAATCTTGATAACGATATAAATAGTCTCTGGAAACACAGAAGTATAGGATGGGTGTCTATAGCTGAGAATACTGTCTGCTAGGCTGAACGTAGGTGGAACAACAATGCAACAATACACAAAGGATAGCCAATCAGCTGACAGAATGCTATAGTATAGCCAGATTAACGCACTAAAGATTTTACACTCTTCTCTGTCTACATGTGGGCGGAGCATACTGATCCTCACTCTACAGAATAAGACAAACTCACATAAGGAAACCTAGCATTAGACTTTTTAGCAACTGGATAGAAAATTAAACACTATGCGTGCCCGGACAAGTCAACATTTAACAAATACTCTATAATACAATTCAATCAAAAAGTGTGCTTGTTTCTGTGCCTATATAAATATAGTTTTTTTTTGTAGCCTTTCTAGAATAAGCTGTTAAGGCAATGTTAAATGTTTCTTAGCTTTAGTTAGTAGTGAGAATGGCGATTTTGTATTTTGCCATTTGATTTTTTTTGTTTGCTTAAAAAATAATAATAATAATAATAAAAAAAGTATGTACCTGCATCACATCCAGTCAAGGACACACTATTTTATTAACATTATTTCTCATATCCTCATTGTGATTTACAGCCTAATTACACATATATCATGTGGCCCAGGTACACAGCACATCTGAAGTAAAACAAGCCCAATGGGCTATACTGTATAAAATATAACCCAGGAACAAAAATATAGTGGCCTTAATTTAACTATTAGAAAAACATGCCTAAACACTTAACAAGTTCATACAGCAATCAAATAAAAAAAAATAATGATAAAACACAACTAAATTAATCATTAATGTAGGCTACAGAAAAAAATTGAGATGCATTGTGAATCACTGGCACCCTGAATTGAAATGGAATTCAAATCATGGAACAAATGCTGTAAAGGTGTTCAGAGGAAGTTGGTAAGTGAAAGTACTAGAATGGGCTCACCAAGCCTGTTGGAGAGTTGCGACTGGATTCGGCCAACACGCGCGCCTCTCCATAAGCGATGACCAGGACCCACATGACGGGGAACAGCAGAGGTAAGATGGGTAGCACTCCCATCATCTACACAACACAGGACGACATACACAACGGCCATTATACAAAGACCACCAACTTCTAATTACCCAAGTCTTCAACACTTCATTTAGAGAGGTTTAATGTAAAACGCTCCATTCTATATTTCCGCAGTTAGCTGATTAGTCAAATGGTTATGTAAACATCTAAATATGTATACTCTGATTTCTTAGGATGGGTTAAGGCCCAGAAATCTGATAAATCTGATAAAAGAAAATCAGATAAAATGAGGACTACCGCTCAGTAATCTGACTTCTCAGTGCACTTATATCTTTACCCTGATTTACTGAGAGGGCAACAAAACACTTTTGGAGCAAAAAAGGAAGTGAAATTAAAGGCTTGTCGAATAAAAAAATCATGCATGTTTATATTTTCAGGTACATGATGTTAAAAAAAACAAACAAGCAAACAAACAAACACTAAATGCAACATCATGTTACGTTAATGCAGCAACGCTATGTTTATGTTACACATTATTCTGTGATTCTATAGGCTTGTGGCAAATCAGAAGTCCAATTACTGCCTCACTCATATATACCTAGATTCTGATTAGTCAAGTGTATGAAAATTAATTTTGAGAGATACATGCAGCATAATCAATCAATCAATCAACCTTTATTTTATCACGAAAATACATTGAGGAGTGACCCTCATTTTCAATGCAGCCGAGCATTTGAATTTTAAGGGATTGAAAGCAAAAATAAATATACATTTAATATAGATGCATAAAATGTATATGGAAACTTTTTTACAAAAATATTTACAGAATATAAAATAAACATAAAATACATGATAATAAAAAATAATCTAATTTAAAACAATCATGATAAAAATAAAATACAATAAAAAACAGGATTAAGAAAGGCTAAGCTGGTGCTGGAGGGCTGATATTCAGTGCGGCATGGTGATTTTCTCTAAACACAAATGCTAAACTCTCTTTTTGGGTATCGCCACAGATTTCCCGGATCAATTCGATCCTGATTCACAAGGTCCCAATTCAATTCGATTCAATTCAATATAGATTCATTTAGGAATATTTCAGTTACAATAATATGTTTTGTTTTAATATTAAAAGAGATTTTCAGAGAACTAATGTGGTAAATGTACAAGGAACACTCAACCTACCATTACTAAAAACATTAGTGTTTATATGTTTATATTCACCGTATTTGGCCAAACCCACTTTCAAGCGTGTATTTCTTCCACCTTTGTGTTAGAACTTCCGCTCAGCTAACCAAAATGAATACAGTTACATGGGAGGAGACCAGAGAAGAAATAAGAAGTTCTAATGGGACAACAATGTCTCATCCGAGGTTAATAACACAGTGGGTGGGTGATATGAGAAGGTGGTCTGAGGTTAATAACACAGTGGGTGGGTGATATGAGAAGGTGGTCTGAGGTTAATAACACAGTGGGTGGGTGATATGAGAAGGTGGTCTGAGGTTAATAACACAGTGGGTGGGTGATATGAGACGGTGGTCTGAGGTTACTTATGGAGACGTGTTTAATTACTCTGTACTCTCGGAAGGTGTAGACGGTTCAGTAATGAAAAACTATAAAAGTACTGAAGCGTATCAGTACCTGCACAGTGGGAAGGTGGGCGTGTCCTCCTACACACAGACGGTGAGTTTATATTTCTGAAAGCCGGTTAAACCCAAGTCCAGCCAGCTGCCCGAGCCACTCTGCGTGGGTGTTAGTTACAGTCCAGATAGCCTAGCGCGGTGGACACTGATCAGAAAACAGTTACTGAACTGATAGACTCACCAGCACCGACACGCCTGCTTCCTCTGAGCTTCATAAGCGAGACATTTCTCTGGATAAGGAGGCTCTGGTGCTGGTTCTCCTCCACAGAATGGTAAGAGCAGACAGACGGAGGTTTGGGTGGATGTTTTAAATTTAGGGCAGATCAATCTCGGGTTTATACGAATCGATATCGGATTATTCAAATGAAGATTGATTTGAATCAAAAAAACGTTTTTTTAAACACACCCCTAGTTATGATTGGATGTTTTTCTAAACTTATTTTTATTAACTTTATTTATTTATTAATATAAATATAAATATATGAATTTAATATTAATTAATTTATTTATTAACTATTAATTAATTTATTTTTTCTAAATCTGTCTGAAAACTAAATCAGTTCTGATTGGATGTCATCCCTGCCAAACATTTTCGTCTCATTTTTATTCGTTAACTAAAGTGTCAACTAATTTCGGTATAGGTTTTATCACATTATGTAGTATTTTTTTAGTTATCGTCTCATTTTCGTCATGAAAAAAAGGTTCGTTGACGAAATTAACACTGCAAAATCTCGAGCATGTTATTATTTAGAAATATAGAAAAACAAGACAAACTCCAGACAAAAGAAAAGAAGAAGCTCTGCAGTACAAGCACTCTTACCTGCAGTTGGAAGAAGTTGAACAGAGCAGGAGTGAGACTGGGAGTGTCACAAAAGAAGCGAATTGTATTCACAGTAAAAAAAGCCACCTAGAAAACAATTCAACAAAGCGAAACTTTAAAAAAAGGCAGAATCAACAATTCTGAAAAAGACTGTCCTTGATTGTTGTGTATTTACAATAAATGAGGTTGGCCTACCAGCACTGCCGGGCAAGCGAACTTGGCTATGATCGACTGCACTGTGAACCTTTCATTATCAAGAGCTGTGACTGGCCGAGACAGAGCGAGGTCGAGACTGTTCCTATATGAGGAGATTATACCGTGTCAGAGATCAAACCATCAATTTCTCCTATGCAGAGGCTTAACACAAATAAACAGACAATACAAAAGCTTATTTCAACAGAACAATCATTCTGAGGATTCCTGTGAACTACCTGACATTGTCAAGTACAGGAGTGCGGACGACCCTGAAGAGGCGGAACTGCTGGGGGCTGTGGGGTCCTCTCCTATCATTCCCTCGAGGGGAAGGGGGAGGCGAGAAAGGTGGAAACAGGTCTCCGGGTTCCAGCACAATGTGTTCATCATCCTGGAGGCAGGCATGTCAGGATAACAGAGGCAGAGAGGGTCAGAGCACAATAACTATAACCTTGCATCACAAGAAATCTTCAAGATTATTAAAAAAAAAAAAAAAAAAAATTATAATAATAAAAATAAATAAATAAATAAATAAATAAATATAATAACAATAATAATAATAATAATAATAATAATAATAATTTAACAACATAAAACAACCTTAATGCCTCTGAGTGAGGCGAACGCCTCCTGGCCTGGCCTCAGAGCGATGACATCACCCTCCACCAACAGGCTGACAGGTAGATTAACCAGCTGCTCATCACGATATGTCCAGTGCAGGGACCAGGATGGAGACGAAGGTGTGTACAGGTCGGGGTATCGCACAGGGGCCCATCTGATTGGCTGTCCTCTGTTCACTTCTAAATAACCTGATGAACATAACGCCAGAACAAGATCAAGTAAACAAGACGACGTTCCCAAAGAATACGGAATGCACGTAACTCAAAGGGCGTTCCTCACCGCTCAGTTCTGAAATGATGGACCTCAGCCGTCGCACCATCTCACTCCTCTTCAGTCTCTGCTGACGTCCAATTAGAAACAGGTTGAGCAGCAGCAGAAGGAAGAGCGCGCCGGCGTTCACCAGTTCGATGCCATAACTGAGCAAAACACAAAATCACAGGTTCTGTTACATCAAACAAGTGGACGCAGAGATCTCAATCTTCCAGGTGCAACTTTTATTAAAACATCAGAATCAGAATCAGAATCACTTTATTGATCCCAGGGGGACAGTTATTACAGTAGCAACCAGTTATATAGAAGAATAAACACTCTAATAATAATTTACGCCAAAAAAGACATTTGCAATATGTACACATATATAAAGTCCTATAATACAATAGAATAATAAAAATATAAAGTAACTGTGGCACATATATAAAGTCTTATAATACAATAGAAGAATAAAATATAAAGTGACTGTGGCACATATAGAAAGTCTTATAATACAATAGAAGAATAAAATATAAAGTGACTGTGGCACATATATAAAGTCTTATAATACAATAGAAGAATAAAATATAAAGTGACTGTGGCACATATATAAAGTCTTATAATACAATAGAAGAATAAAATATAAAGTGACTGTGGCACATATAGAAAGTCTTATAATACAATAGAAGAATAAAATATAAAGTGACTGTGGCACACATAGAAAGTCTTATAATACAATAGAAGAATAAAATATAAAGTGACTGTGGCACACATAGAAAGTCTTATAATACAATAGAAGAATAAAATATAAAGTGACTGTGGCACATATAGAAAGTCTTATAATACAATAGAAGAATAAAATATAAAGTGACTGTGGCACATATATAAAGTCTTATAATACAATAGAAGAATAAAATATAAAGTGGCTGTGGCTATAATAATAATAATAAATTCAGATATACTGTATACAGCAGTAAAAGTTTAGAAGTTAGAAGTTATTGCACATTTAAGTTGTTGCACACATTACATTATTGTTCTATTGTTATTACTGTACATGTGAGAGGTGTCGTACGTTGAGGGAGGAGTTATAAAGTCTGATGGTAGGATTGACCTCCTGTGGCTTTCTGTAGTGCATGTTGGCTGAATGAGTCTCGCACTGAATGTGCTCCTGCGTCTCATCACTGTGTGATAAAGATAGTGGGAGCCATTCTCCATGATGGCCTGCATTTTGTTTGGGATAACTAAGGCTAATGTTTCCCTAATGTTAATGTTTGTTTAGCCTCTATTTCTATTCTTTTGTTTACCAGTGAACATTTATTGATGCCCAGCGCAGGCAGTTAGTAACTACAACGGTCGCTTGCTTTAGCCATCACTTACTTTCATTGGCTGTTTCCTCTTAAATGATCTAACAGGGAGCAGAACCTTCAACATGATTGACAAAAGGCTAATCATTACTGCCTTCTGAGGTACAACGTGGTTTTAAGAGACTGGGCAAGCCTGGGTTAGCTGGTTAGCATGCTAACTTAAATACATATCTCTGCAACACTATCCAACTCACCACATTTTAATTAAGATAAGAGTTTATATTAATGATAACTCAAACCACAATCATATTGCTGCTTTTTTTGCAATAATAGTTTTATTCAATTTTCATTGAATTTTGCATACATAAAACAAACTGAAAACCAATAACGAGAAAAAGGAGGGGAAAAAAAGAGAAACAGCTATACCAACATATTAGTTAAAAAACGGACATACTTCAGCCATATATAAACATAACCATATATATATATATATATATATATATATATATATATATATATATATATATATATATATATATATACACATATATATACACACACACACACACTCACACATACACATATATATATATATATATATATATGTATATATATATATATATATATATGTATATATATATATATATATATATATATATATATATATATATATATATATATATATATATATATATAAATAATTTTTTTAAATTTATTTTTCCCTTCACAGACCAGTACTTTTTGGCCATATCTGAGTGCATTCAACGACGCTGCGTATATGATGTGGGAGACGGGAAAGGAAAGGTGACCCGGTGCGTGCAAATTGTGCATCGTTGCTTTTAATTCATATTGCTCCTTTAAGGTCACTCTAGACTAGAAGTCTAAACTACATCGTTTCTGTGTCACACCGCAGATGCTCCTGTGTGCACAAAGGCCAGGCATGAGTTTGAAAGAGTGCAGGAGATGCGATTTTAATTATTCACCGCTACAAATGAGAGAATTTTGAACAATTACACATGCCTTGCTCACTGGTAGTCTGACACACTGCATTCGGTATTCAAGCAAGTGGGTCAATTTTCTTTTTTTTTTTTTTTTTTTGTACACAAAAAAAGCATTTAAATCACTGTGTCAATATTAGTCAGAGAATCTTAGATATTAGATCAATTATTAGATATTTTCCCCTCAATTATTCCCCTCCCCCCACCCCCACAGTAACACCAAGTAATACTAATACAAATATAAACATTAAACAAATATTCAAAAGAATTACATGTATAAGACTTCTGCTCTCAGAGAGGTATTATCTCATATTACTGTGGCAAGTTGATCAAAAACAGCAGTATAGAAAAACTAATTATTCATTTAATATCTTATTATTATTTTATATATCATCTAACGAACTGTACTTTGCTACATTGTGCACGTCTGGGAGAAGAAGAAAAAAACTGGCCAAGCCCAAAATGCCAAAAGATGAAGGTTTTAATGGTTTTATCATTGAACAAACAAATGAAGTGATACAGTACGGGAAGCTTTTCCTTTTAACTTGTTTAAATAGTAAAACTTTGTGGCTAACTGTGCAGACAATCTTTCACAGGAAGTCAATACTTTTCCACTCTGCACTGATGACTTTAGACAGCAAAAATTTTTTTGCCCAGTCCACTGTTCATCATGGTACATATTTGTTTGCTGTACTCTATATGAGAAATTATTATTATTATTATTATTATTATTATTATTATATTTAAAAAGCTATTTCTCCAGACAAAAAGCTTTTACTTGCTCAGCAAAACACTTTGTTTTTTTAATATTCAAATAGTATTAATACAGTAAGTAGTAGTTTTACATGTCTGTGTGTTTATTTAACACTTTTCAATAAAGGTGGAAGAATCGAATGGCTATGTATCGGTATCGGACGATTTTTAATCAAAATATGTGATCGGCCGATATTTCTCCAATGTAGTCGATCCCGAGAGCCGATTGATGGCGTTAAACAAATGAGCCTAATTTCTGTATTTACAGCCAGCGTTTCGTTGAAACCCCCTCCGACCAGGTTCCTGCAATTCCTATCTGAACCGCTAGGTGGAAACACACACCCTTTCATTTTCCACAGACTGACTGAAGCAGCGGCCTCACGAGAACAGTTTGCATTGCGTCCGTCTGGCAGCTTGTTCCAGACTCGGACATTTCGTAAAATTAGTAAAATCAGCGCGTCTCGTTGGGGAACCAAGACAACGACATTTAACACTACTAATCTGATACGGCTTTTAAGAGTACACTACGCGGCTGAATACAGTGAGTATCAGCAAACAGCAAAGCTAGCACGTGCAGCTAGCACAAAACAAAACCGTGCAGACCAGATCTGACCGGTACGGACAGAACAGCAGCAACAATTCAAGATCTACATTTAATGACTGCAGATTTTTGTTTAAAATAAACTTGTGTTTAATGAATGCAGTTTTTACTACATTTATTTAATTAGCTTTTTTTCCCATTTTTTTTATTTACTTAATAATTTTGTTAATAATACTATGTTGTTTCATATGAGCTCGTTAAAAATAGTAATAAACCAGTTAAGACCATGTTTTATCACTTACTTGCGCTAATAACTACACGTAGCCCTTCCGTGGCATATAGCCTCGTCCACGATTACTATCGGCTATCGGCTGATCCTGTTAAAAGGTGATCGGCAATCGGAATCGGCCTCAAAAACGCTGATTGGTCTATCTTTACTTTACTACAAGCTTCTCCTTGCAGCACCTCAGTATTTGCAAGTACCATCTAACATGTGGTTTAACTTCTTAGAACTTAATTAAACAAAATTATGATTGCAGAGCAATTTTTCTCTAAGAACTGGCTCATACAACATTATCTTCTTGCAAAAAGAATGTATTTATTCTTATTTACATCCGTTACAATGATACATGATGTTCTTACTGGTGGAAAATTACACCTATTTCTAGCATAAGGGCTTTTAAACAATAAGCTTATGTATTGCAAAGTATGCAAAAGACCTGAAATGTTTAAGGGAAGGGATGAACATGTGCTGGGACCCATAACGCATATTCAGATTGCACTGCAAATCAAGCCAACCAACAACAAGAACAATGAGCTCATAGTTTGTTTACATATGACATCAAACTTTCCAACAGGGCTGTGTGTTCCAGTAAATAGAGCTAAATATAGCCTCCTTGAAGACCTTCTCAGGTAAGCTCACTTCGTTCTACTGATAGTAACTCACTACGTGTAATTCCCTAAAGACACGGCTTCAACTCACCTGCCTTTTGGCTGACTGCCATGGCAACACAACAATCCAACCACTACGAGTAACGTAAGGGCAGCTCCAGGCCAATGGAAACACGAATGGCGGTCCTCCTGATGCAGGAAGCTCCTAGCCCATAGCTCCTGCAGCAATTCACAAAATATCAAATTTAGATTCATTAAATGATCCAGGAAATTTGCACCAACGACACAGTTAAAAGACAATGACTCAATCAGGAGTCAGGAGGCTGACTAACCTGTATGGTGGATCTGCGCTGGCTGGGCTTCTGGTGTTGCTCCAGCAGGCTGGAGAGCTGGTCCCGGAGGGTCTCCAAAGCCTGTGCTGTGGACAGTCCCAGTGGAGTCGCTCCTTCTTCCTGAAATAGGGGCCAGAAAAGTAAAATAATCAGCCAACAGATCACAAATCAATAATTAAATGCCTCTGTACTGCACAGTAATACACAGGGATGCACGATAATACAGGAATTATAAGCAGAGATTATATCGAGAACAGTCTTAGGTTTTAAACTGGATGACAAATGACCCGTAGCCTACACGCCTCACGCACAAGAACTCAGACAGTTTGTGGACTATATACTTTGGCAGCGAGTCGTTTGAGAAGCAGCTACGTGTGTTTTAAAGCTCCCGCGGTATCTGGAACAGTCTTAGGTTCTACACTGGACGATTAAGAAACAGTTAGCAACAAGACTTTTCAAGTGACATTACTGAAAGAAACATGTTACATGTGTTAATAATCTTAAAATAATCTGCTAAGATAAGATAAACAGGTAAATAATCAGTCAACAGATCACAAATCAATAATTAAATGCCTCTGTACTACACAGTAATACACAGGGATGCACGATAATACAGGGATTATAAGCAGCAGCTAGGGCTACACCTAACTAATTCCTTAATCGATTAATTTAACAGCTAACTTTTAGATTACTCTAATGTGAGTGTGTTAGGAATTAAAATTTGTATTTTTATATATATTTATTATGTGGTTGGGATGGGGGTGGGCTCAGAAGTATGAGAAAAACACATGGCCATTCTAGACTTAATGTATTAAAGGGCATCTTAAATGCACGTGACTAAGAGTCTACGCTCTGACTCGACTTTTAGAGGCACAAATGACAAGCAGCCTACACGCCTCACGCATAAGAAACCGGACAGTTTGTGGACTATATAATTGGACGGAGAGTCGTTTGAGAACCAGCTAGGTGTGTTTTAAAGCTCCTGTGGTGTCTCGAACAGTCTTAGGTTCTACACTAGACGATTAAGAAACGGTTAGCAATGAGACTTTTCAAGTGACACTACTGAAAGAAACATGTTACACGTGTTAATAATCCTAAAATAATCTGCTAAGATAAGATAAACAGGTAAACAGGTGCTGTCCTGCTGCTGTGTTGATGAAGCTCTACGGGATGTTTGAGCTTCAAGGTCTCGTGTATAGCAGTTGTACTGTTGTGATCATCTCCATTGTGCAGAGCCGACAGAGCGAAAAACACTTCCATGAAATACACTTCAAATTCTGTAGAAACTAAAAATTACAAAAAAAGGATATGATTTGTTTTCTTTGGAAGCTACAATATAAACTCAAAGTGATTTTGAGCTTTAATTTGAGGGTTTTACATCCAAATAAGGTGAATCGGCATAGAAACTCCAACCATGCTTATACACAGCCTGTTTTAGGGGATCAAAAATAACTGGACAGACAGCTCCTCAGCTGCTGCATGACAATGTGTGTGTAATTCCCCCATTATTTCTGCAGACTAAAGCTCTAGAGCTGATTTCACATGTGTCATTTGCATATGTGGCTGTTAACTAGGGCTGGGTGATAAAACGATAACAATAAATATCACAAAATATCGCTTCATTGATAGAACTGTAAGACGTAGCCGATAGAAAGTCGATAGAATTAGGTTCTGTCCATGTTTTGAGCGACAGCACGAATAGCCAATGAGAATGAGAAGAGCGCCACCCAAAACCAATCAGGTGGCTGAAATAGAGTTCCAGTCATTTCATGTTTGGTTGAAGCACACAGTACAGAGTGTAGGCATAGCGACAGCTTAACCCGCATGCTAGTAATCTGATTACTGCAGGCGTCACAGTCGAGCAGCCAGAACGAAATAATAGAAAATAACAAAAAACGTTAAACTACTACTGAAAGAAACATGATACACGTGTTAATAATCTTAAAATAATCTATAAGATAAACAGGTAAACAGGTGCTGTCCTGCTGCTGTGTTGATGAAGCTCTACGGGATGTTTGATCTTCAAGGTCTCGTGTATAGCAGTTGTACTGTTGTGATCGTCTCCACTGTGCAGAGCTGACAGAGCACCACACTGTTGTGTTTCTGTGTGAAACACTCCCCCAACTTTAGATGTAGTGAGTGATTGTTTGTAGCTGCAGCTTGTGCTCCGGATAAATCCATGCTTTCAGTAGGCGCGGCCACCTTTGCGACTCATGTTATGCTAATAAATATGTATGTTGTAGGAGTTCGAGTGAGAACGCTGAGGCAAAGTTGACTTTATAATCAAAAATCCAAAATCCAGAGGAGAGAAACTTTATTTTCTACCAAAAACAGAATCACTAAACCCACTCCCCATTTGAGCCAAAAAAGAGTCGACTCAGCGCTATGATTGAACATAAAGAGCTTTCCTCAGTTACGAACTTAAAGGGCCAGCAACAGCCTGCTTATAATATATATATATATATATATATATATATATATATATATATATATATATATATATATATATATATATATATAAATTTGATATCGACTGATATGGAAACAATTATTGTAATAAGATTTTTTCCCATATCGCCTAGACCTACTGTTATCGTTCAAATAAGTGAGCTTCGCTGTCAGTAGAACAAACAATCATTAGGCCGAAAAAGTCAAAAACTTAACCGAGAAACAGAAAAACATTGGCTATGCCCAACCAAACATTTGGTACTTTCTTCAACAGAAAGAGCACACCGGTCAGCTCAGAAACATACAATAGCCTAGATGAAAAAACAACTGTAGTAAAGGACAAAAGAATTCTCTCCCTGGTGAAGAAAAACTCTTCAATAACGGTGGGCCAAATCAAGCACAGGGTCAGACTCTCTATCCAAATCACCAAGTAAGAAAAGAAAACACATATACAGATGGTTTATCACATGATGCAAATCAAAATCAGGCTGGGCAGATCAAAGTTAGAAACATAGACACGTCTGAAAAGGCCTGTACAGTACAACATTTATGATAGACCAGCATGAAGAAGGGAAGGAACTGCTCAGCATCTGAGGAATACCATCTCATCTGGAAGTAATGTTACGACATGAGCATGTATTGCTGCCAGTAAAACTGCTTCCCTAGTGTTTACTGATGATGTGATTATTGATAAACAGCAGGATGAATTTTGTGATGTCTGTGGGTTCTGGACTTCAAGCAGTCAGACACCAAAGGATTTACAAAACAATTTAATTTATTTTAAAAACTGAATGTAAATGCCTTCAAATTAAAGTTGAAAGTCTGCAAGTCTAGGCTGGGCTATAGTTATAATAAGAACAATTTTGCAATGTCAGATTGTAAACTGTTTTTCTCTATGATGCTAATCCTGGAAGACGCAGAGTCGTATGGTAAGTTTGGGTAAAATTACAATAATTATTTTCTGTGTTCAAATCCTCTGCAGGAAACACACTCCTGCACATTTCAATGCACAATTACTGTTTATTTACATGTTAAACTCTAACTGTAAGTGGAAACTGTGATTTTGCACTATGATTTGCAGAAAATGCCTTGTTAAGTTTGTTCCCTGTAGAGAATCTATAATTTAAGACCAGCAGCGCATGTCATTTGGCTGTTTAAACCACTGCACACGTTTACAGTTTCTACATTTTAATAATGTTTCTAAATTGACACCACATATATGAAAATATTAGAGATGGAAGGATCGATCGGCCATGTATCGGTATCGGCCAATTTTTAATCAAAATATGTGATCGGCCGATCTCGAGAGCCAATCGATGGCGGTAAACAAAAGAGCCTAATTTCTGTATTTCCAGCTAGCGTTGATCCAGGAAGAGGAGCCCTGCGTAAAACCCCCTCCGGCCAGCTCCCTGCAATTCCTATCTGAACCACTAGGTGGAAACACATACCCTTTAGTTTTCGGCAGACTGACTAAAGCAGCGGCCTCGCGAGAACAGTTTAAGCGTTCACCGCATGTACGGAAAGAAAACATCGTCTGTCTGGCAGTTTGTTACCGTATGTGACTCAGACTCATCCAGGACAGTTTATAAAATCTGTAAAATTAGTAAAATCAGTGTGTCTCGTTGGGGAACCAAGACAAAGACATTTAACATCTGATACACACTTCAGAGACACCACACAGCTGAATACAGTGAAAAAACAAATTTAGTTAAAAATGTTATGCTGTTTCATATGAGCTCGTTAAAAATGGTTTCATGTTTCATGACTTGCTTGCGCTAATAATATAAAGCCCTGCCGCATCTAATAGCCCCGCCCTAAATCGGTATCGGCTATTGGCCGATCGCGCTGAAAGGTGATCGGTGATCAGAATCGGCCTCAAAAACGCTGATCGGTCCATCTCTAGAAAATATCACGTATATAAAAACATCCTGGTGATTAATATCAGCCCACAATTCCCTTATTAGTATAAACTTATCATAATCACACATAACAGTTCAAAGGTTCTCCAACTATTGCATAGGGACGCTAACATCTCTGGATAATATACTGCTAAAGATAGACCAAAGTGGTCTCCGCCCTTTTTAAGCTGCACAGTTTCGCTATTCAGAAACGCCTGATGAGGCCAAAAGAGGAGAAATATTTCCCACACTATCCCCTCATTTCTTCTAGTGCTTTCTTAATCTGACTCCCACTCGTTCAGCAGCCAGGCTCTGCGCAGAAGACGAGAGCTGCGCAGCTATAAATAAACCCAGCAGTTTCCCACAGCCGGAGACAGAGGAAGACCATGCTAAACCCCCAGTGAGCCCCGTACTGAGGGAGGGTCTACACACAAGGCAATGGTCTGCCGCTTACTAACCTGCTTTCTCTCCCTCATGCCCACGCATGCTAAACCATCAATGAGGATCTCTGTAGCTACAGTGAGGGCATAACTACAGCGTCCTCTTTCTCAAACGCAAAGTCCTTTACCAGTAAAACAAACAAACAAACAAACAAACAAACAAACATACAGGTGTATTACTACCTGCAGCACTGAATGTCAGCACGCTAGCCTGCTGCTAACAGTCTACTCACACCATCCTTCCGGAACCAGGTTCCATCTTTCAGGATCATGACTGAGTCCGTGTGATCAACACAGAGGCTGATAGTCAGACACGGCAGCGCGTGTTCAGTGTATGTGAGCGGGAGGGTCAGGACAGTGTGATGGACAAAGCGGGAGCCGCTGGATAATGTATGCTGCTGTTTCAGCATCCAGCCAGACAGTCCAGCCGCCACGGCTCTGCCCCAGCGCATTCAGACTCTCCGCTCTAGCGCAGCTTGCCAGCAAAGCGCACAGCATGCCAGAACTGGTACAGGCAGGCTTTTTGAAGACCCCCTTATTTGTGCATAAATAGTGCTAAACTGAAGACATTGGTAATCGTAGAAGCTACGTCAGTTCTGCTCTTTCTCCAGACCTAGTCCATCAGTTGAGATGTTTGATGTTCAAAGCTTTGCCTTGAACATGAATTATGCTAAGAGGTAATGGAACCTATACCGTCTACTATATTACTATCAGCCTTGTAGTGACACTCAAAACCAAATAAACAGAGCTTCAGAGACCAGGATGTCCCGACTGATCGACTAGGTTTGGGTTTAAAGGAAAGATGTAAATAAGGGTGAGGTAAAGTAGAGCTGGGTGATATAGCAAAAGCATCACAGAAGTTAAAGACTCTTTTTTAAATTATACATTATACATTATCCATATCATTTTAAAATGAAACTAATGATGTAGTGATAATTAATAATGTAAAATCAAGAGGAGTAATTATGTTCTTTTGTAATGAAAAATACAGAACAGTAGTGTTTACACTGTTTACACTGGTTAACTGCACTACTCTCAGCACTGTTTTCTGTTTGTAGTTCTATATTTATTTATTTTATATTTTTATGCTTTATCTTACCTTGTGCACTTGTGGAATAGCTACTGGTTGCCTTACATTTCCCTCTGGGAGGGAGGGAGTGAAAGAAAGAAAGAAAGAAAGAAAGAAAGGAAGAAAGAAAGAAAGAAAGAAAGAAAGAAAGAAAGAAAGAAAGAAAGAAAGAAAGAAAGAAAGAAAGAAAGAAAGAAAGAAAGAAAGAAAGAAAGAAAGAAAGAAAGAAAGGAAGAAAAAGCACAAATATAGAAAGAAAATATGAGAATAAAGAAAAAAAAAGGAGAGAGAGAGAGAGAGAGAGAGAGAAAGAGAGAGAGAGAAACAATGAGCAGGAGGAATTAACAACTGAGACACAGAAAGAGAAAAAGAAGAGACAGAAAGGGTCAGTAAACAAAGAGAATGAAAGCAGCAAAGATAAGATAAAGATTCAGAGAAAAAATGAGATAGCAAGAGACAATGTGAGTGAAAGACGAAAAAAAGAAAGAAACCACATAAATATAGAAAGAAAATCTGAGAATAAAGAATAAAAAGAATAAGAGAGAGAGAAAGAGAAACAGTGAGCAGGAGAAATTAACAATTGAGACACAGAAACAGAAAAAAAGAAGAGACAGAAAGGATCAGTAAACAAAGAGAATGAAAGCAGCAAAGATAAGAGAAAGATTGAGAGAAAAAATGAGATAGCAAGAAGAGACAGTGTTTGAGTGAAAGAAAGAAAGAAAGATAGAAATAAAGAAACCACATAAATATAGAAATAAAATCTGAGAATAAAGAAAAGAGAATAAAAGAGAAAGAGAGAGAGAGACAGAAAGGGTCAGTAAGCAAAGAGAATGAAAGCAGCAAAGATAAGAGAAAGATTGAGAGAAAAGAAAAAAGAAAGAACAAAATAGAAAGAAAGAAACCACATAAATATAGAAAGAAAATCTGAGAATAAAGAATAAAAAGAATAAAAGACAGAGAGAGAGAGAGAGAGAGAAACAATGAGCAGGAGGAATTAACAATTGAGACACAGAAAGAGAAAAAGAAGAGACAGAAAGGATCAGTAAGTAAAAAGAATGAAAGCAGCAAAGATAAGAGAAAGATTGCGAGAAAAAAGAAAGAAAGAAAGAAAGTCTGTCTGTTTTTCCACAATATACAGGAAAACTATATTTCAACATAATTGATCACAATATTAACAACAATTTAATTACAGTACAGCGTGTGGTAGAACGTTCGTCTTCATGGTCTGCTCTCTACAGATGAGCCACTATCCTGAACTAAGGCAGACATGCTACTGCCGCGAACTCACAGAGCGAGACGAACCTTCACCTCAAGACTAACACTGGGGGGAGTGCTTTGGAGTGGTAGAATAACTGTGTTTAAGAGAGAAAGAATTGGCGAGAAAAGAAAAGAAGAGGCGAAAGAGAAGCTCTGACAGGCCAGCAAAAGCCCGTCCCAAGCCCCTCCGTTCAGCGGGCATTCATCTTTTTCAGCAAGCACAGCACTTTTCAGTGGCAGCGGTGGGGGCTAGAGAGAGAGAGATGGACAGAAAGTATCCTCATTGACCCTGTTGTCCCAGACACAGAGCCCACCGCTCCGCCTCCAGTGTCAGGCCTCGCCTCTCACAGCCCAGAAATCAATAGCGGCACGGAGGAGCGCCCTTCACGGGACTGAGCAAAGCTGAGACGCACGCAGCTGCATCTGGATTTCAAGGTCAAAGTCAAAACAGCACTGAGATTCATTTTGCCTACATGCTGCAGAGTAACACCACCTGAAATGAACCAGCTACGGACTTCACTGCTGCACACACACAAAGCCACACGAATCAACGTCCCAGCCGCTGAGCTTGATATCACACCAGCGGCGTCTCAGAAACTAACAGCGGGTGAAGTTTACCTAACCTCTAAGACTTCCATCAGCTCGCAGAGAAAGGCTTCTGCTCCAGCTCCATCTACAGGCTTAATTATTAAAGAGAAGCGTCAAACAGGTGAGCCGAAAGCAAGTGCTGGCATTTCAGTACTCCTTGACCAAGTCGTCAAATAGCTTCCGGTTCAACGAACCCTAACTTCCGGCAGACCTTTAGAACCAGAGAATCTACACAGCGATGGAAAACAAGAGAAGTCAACAACTTAGCGTCGACTCACGGCTGCTTATCTTGCACAGATCAAAGGCTGCAGACAAACAGTGGTTAAAAACCAACCTTGTTCTTCACATGTGACACAGATATTACATCTGTGTGGCTGTTTGAACAGCAAAACAAACAAACAAGCAAATAAATAAAACTAGAGATGGAAGGATCAATTGGCTATGTATTTAATCAAAATATGTGATCGGCTGATATTTCTCCAATTTAGCCGATCGATGGCGTTAAAGAAATGTGCCTAATTTCTGTGTTTACAGCGAGTGTTTAATCCAGGAAGAGGAGCCCTACAGCCAGCTCCCTGCAATTCCTATCTGAACCACTAGGTGGAAACACATACCCTTTCATTTTCTACAGACTGACTAAAGCAGCGGCCTCTTGAGAAAAGCATGTGCTGATAGAAAGCATGTCGTCCGTCTGGCCGTGTTTTACCGTATGTGTCTCGTGGGAGAACCAAGACAAAGACATTTAACATTCTTAATCTGATACAGCACTGTACGCGGCTGAATACAGTGAGCATCAGTAAACAGCACAGCTAGCACAAAACAAACAACCCAGAACACCGAGCAGACCAGATCTGACCAGTATGAACAGAACAGCAGCAACAATTCAAGATCTACATTTAATGATTACAGATTTAGTTTAAAATAACAGAGTCTGCGTTTAATGACTGCAGTTTTTACTGTATTTATTAGATTTTTTCGTTTTAAATAAAGGGTCTAAATGTAATGATTACACTATTGATGATATTTGTTTGATTTACTTTGTTTATTTACTGATAATTTTGTTAAAAATATTATGCTGTTTCATATGAGCTTGTTAAAAATAATGGTTTCTACCATGTTTCATGACTTGCATGCACTAATGACTACATGTAGCCCTGCCGTGGCATATAGCCCCGCCCTCGAACGCTGATTGGTCCATCTCTAAATAAAACCAAAAACAGTGAAATCCAATACCGAACCAATATGCAGCAACGCAACTCAGTCTGAACAGTCAGATCAGCTTGACATTAAGCATACAGTAACTCTGTGCTGCTAAGATCTCAAACATTCGGTAAATTAGAATACGCTCATCACAACAGCCCCATGTTTAAACAGACTTTGACAGAAATGGTCAAGTCTGGCAACAGGAGAACAACTGCAGCTTCCAGCTAACCCTAAACGTCTGAATACAGTTTAAAGAAATCAGTGTCCTCTGTACGGTGAGCTTGAATGCATTTTATCCACTGGAAATTTGGGATCTCTCCTGTAACGCTGGTGAAGATGTAACTAAAACCTACAGGAGTGGACCTGCACCACCAGCAGACACTGTTTACCTCTGGATGAGCAACTGTGGGGCAGTTCAGTAGCATGATCTGTTAAGACTAATGTCAGATACAGGTCATGTTTAAAAGACATTGTGAGAAGCCTAAAAAAACAAAAATCAGACATGGTTTTAAACTAATTTTCATTGTCATCACACACACACACACACACACACACACACACACACACACACCACAGAGCAGGTGGAGCTACTAGAGCCGTGGCCAAACTAATCTTTTTGTAACTTAGACCAAAAGATCAACACTAGCCTGTGATTGTATAAAACCCAGATCCATCTTCTGTACATTCACCCATTTATTACTAATTTATTATCCTACCTAATCTTATTTTAATTATAAAAATATTTTTATTTCTTATTTCTTTCAGAAGCAAAAACTGTACACATTGAGCCGCCAGAGACCTATGTACAGGTTTTGTAAAAATTAACAAAGGTGTAAAAAGTATTGACAGTTATTACTCAGGTAGAAGTATCAATACTAGGGTTTAAAAATACTTCTGTAGAAGTTGGAGCATCAACTCAAGCTTTTTACTCCAGTAAAAGTGTAAAAGTACTGCTTGCAGAACTACTTAAAGTATAAAAGTAAAAGTAATGTAAGAGAAAAAAAAAATGCCATTAAGGACAAAAGCTTAGGCCGCACCACAGGGGTCTATAGTGCACTAGCCCACCTCCCCAAAAAAAACATTCTTCTAAAAGCCATAATGACTATAATGTTATATTAAAATGTTAATGTTGATAAATTTGGGATGCGCTAGGCTTCCTGTTTCAGCTCATATACGACCATTGAACATGAATGTAGTTTAGTACAATGTAAATATATTAAAGAAGCATATCTGTTACTACTGAACATTAACATGTGTTTCATGGAGCAGAAGATATTATGACTAGTTGTCTATAAGTATTGTAATTTAGTCAAACTTCAAAGACATGTTATCAATAATCTTTACTGGAATGTAAATGTACATGAATGAAAACAAGCTGAAATGAAATAGGAGTATTGAATGCTATGTTTAAAATGTAAGGAGCAGAAGTAAAAAATCATCTGACAAATAATTACTCCAGTAAACTACTTAAGTAAGATAACAAAGTATTTGTACTAACTTGACACACCAGCCCCCTGTTACACTCATTATCAGAATTTTAAAGCCAACAATCTATCAAAAATACATGACCACTCATTACGTGTCCTAAAGTTGGCTTTATTAATCCTAGCAGTCGAGCGCTCAAGTAGTACAATGTTTTTAAATTCTGTGAACCACAACCTTTCAAGCAAGATACCTGAATTAAACCATGATTTAAGGATGGATTATTATTATGCCTGTTCTGTCGCATGAAATAAAAAGATTAGCATAACTTATACGACGACTGAGACGTCCCAGCAGGACGCAGTAGCATTACTCAATAGTTTCTCAACATTTAATGGAGAAAACTGCGAGTAGCTGAAATTCCTGGAGGGCCTGACTGAGTCTACCTGTATCATATTATCTGACCTGCTTCTTTATGATATATTGTTTTTTATTTATTGTGCCCTAACTTGAACCAAACCGATCAGGCTATCCTCTCCAAACACAGCCAAATGATCGGCATTCTGGAAGCAGATTAGCCGCACTGTGTCATCCTGATTACAAGAGTGAATTACCGCCATAAAACAAAGAAATGAAGCATCGTAAAATCAAAACCAGTTTCGTTGTTGGTGGTTGTGTTGGCCGTTTGCATGAAAGGCAGCAAAGATTCATTCTGCAGCGTCGGAGTAATAAAAAAAAAAAAAAAAATAAATAAATAAATAAATAGACAAACATCACTAACATCATTTTTGTATTGAAGGTAATTAGTATAGTTACAAGCAGGGTCTCTTATTTGCCAAGCTAGTGGCTATTTCTTAAGCCAACGCTCTACAACCCCCCCCCCCCCCCCCCCCCCCCCCAAGCACATATCCACTCTAGGGAGAGGCGGACTGGTTGCAGATCAGCGTGAGACTGAAAAGCAGAAGTGCTGTGGGAAACAGACCGTTCACGGAAGTCCACTCAACACACCCGTTCCCGAAACGAAAGCATCGCTGAGACTTACCTTTTTATCTTGCAGCTCCATGGCAGCCCCTGCCTCTCACCATGCTCCGTGAGGGGGCGCGGCGCTGGTAGTCAGGGGCGTCCCCCGTCCTGACACGGGCCCTGGTGACAGAGGATGGCAAGTGCGTCCCCCGGCCCCCAGGCACTAATCCTGCGAGTACTGCCAGTGTGAGACAAGCCTGGACACCCTGACTCAGAGCGACAGCGTGTATGCAGGCTGCTGGCGGCGGTGGCGGGCAATGTGAACAGGCCAACTCCTCTTCCAGTACAGTTCTAGATGATTAGTCCGTACGTCTCTCTCAGGATAAGGTCATTAACCTGAAAAACAAATGTGGTACAGTTTGTTAACTTTACCGGAGTCTCAAAAAGTGGATAGAGATGCACTTAATGCACATAACTGCTGAACAAATGATGTGAGGAAGAACGTAAACGACTAACTGAAGTTCTAGCTTACTCTGCAGACTCATTAGTCTGTAGCTTTGCTCACTATATACTGTAAATACTGTTTGATCAGAGGAGGACAGGTCTCCCCTTGTGAGTCTGGTTCCTCCCAAGGTTTCTTCCTCCAGTCTGGGGGAGGTGTTCTTGCCACTGTTGCCTCTGGCTTGCTCACTGGAGGTATATGTTATAACTGTCTGTTTTCAAAACTCTGTAAAGCTGCTTTGAGACAACATCGTTGTAAAAAGCGCTATATAAATAAACTTGACTTGACTTGACTATGATTATAATCATAGTTTTCATTTCATCACTAGTGAGCCACCCCGGCTACATCTCACTGTAGTCTATAGATCATAGTTAAGAGTAAGAAATGAAGATGGAGACGTGCAGATTTAGTCTGAACCGGGCTCTAATGCACCAATTAACTGATTACAAAGCTGACCAGGAATTCCCCCAGATCAGAGTTTTCAACCCTCGCATTCAACAATGCAGGCTAGTGGGGCAAGCCAGGATGCAGGTTAGTCCTGTCTCTGAAATTTTTCAGAGATAAACTTTTTCAGAGATAAACTATTTCACAGTAAACGATTCGTAATTACTTTGTTTAAAAGCTCCATGATTAAATTACTAAGAAATAGGGGTGGGCGATGAGGCCCTACAATAATATCACGATACTTCATTGTATTTTTGTGATAATGATACTCTTGGCAATATGACAAAATATTGAATAAAAAAACAATACACTACTGCAACAAAATTAAAAATACATTTTATTATTGCATACGATATGATACAGAACACCCCTAACTGAGATATAAAAAAATATCTCAGTTATCTACAGGAGTTAGCGCTGCTTTTGGTACACAATGATAAAATTCCTCCTGTTTCGTCTTCTCTGAGCTACAGTTAGGCACCATGTGAGTAGATATTTAGACAAACACGCAGATCAGTGTCACAGTCTCTAAACCCGTCAGTAAACGGGGCTTTTAAATGAATAGCGGGACCTTTACTGTGATGGTCTGACGTCTTGCGTCACAGGACTTTGGTAAGATATCGAACGTAGTGCATCCGAGGCTGTGTGGATACTAAACACTTGAACTGAGTACGTACTGATCAAGTACTCGATTTCGGACGCACCTTGTTTCTTGAACAGTGTTAGGTAGCTAACTGGCTGGCTGGCTAGTTGGTTAGTACCACTAATACACAGTTATTTTACGGTCATACTGTAATTCAATTTACAGTACAATACTGTTAAAATAAATAACAGTAGATGCTCTGTTAAATAACAGTAAAATACTGGCATCTCTTAGTTTTAGTGTACCTTGACTTTTTTCAACATTTTTTTAACAGTGCATTATGTTAATTTGTTCTTTATAATGTTTTAACGTCTTTTTAATATTAATTGTTTTCTTTAAGCTTATTATCTAAATCTAGCCTAACGTTATTGTCTGCTGGAGTGCTCCAAAAGTGTTCGTGGCAGTTCATAATCGTTGAAAAAATAGCAGGGGTACTGTTTAATGATCATATTTACGCTATCAAATAATCCTACCTGTATGGTTTTAATGCAGGGAGTGTTATTAAATAGAAAGAGTAACACAAAACACTTGCAGTATCGTTTTCCAACAAGGTAGCACAGATCAACACACACATCTACATTTACATTTACAGCATTTAGCAGAGGCTCTTATTCAGAGCGACTTACAAAAGTGCTTAGTGTTCAAGTCCAAACTACTCTTATACTCAAACACTGCCATAAACACAGGGCCAGTGCTGATACCTAGAAAAAAGACAATGCAATACCTAGCACGACTGGAACACCTACAGAGAAGACAAACAGTTATTTATATAAGTCTGTTATTTACTGAATTTCACATTTCCTCCTACAGCTCGTTGTTTACTATCACGCTAATATACAGTGTCCCAAAGGAGTGCTTCAGATTAGGCATTCTCCACAGATTCACTTGCTGGTGAAAGCTTAATCTCTCAGACACTCTCGATTAACCTGACACGCTTCCAGGGAGGCTCAGACTGCCAGACTGCAGGTTACAACACGCCTAAAACACTCACACACACCTCGCTCAGCTCCAGCAGCCCGGCCACATCTACAGAACTCCAGCAGCTCCAAGAAACATCACAGAAACATAACCAGCCACAGAAACACAAACAGACTAGACACTCGCTAATAAGAAGCTGCTGCGAGACATGTTCCTCATATGTAAGTAAAGGGTGGATGAACGTCGCTAACGCACTGACAACGATATACACGCTGAAGACGTTGAGCCCTTGCAAAGACAAGTGTTTTCTAAAACACAGGTTTGCTTTAAAAAACAAACACTGACCTCGTCGCTTCTTGTTGGTTTGTATCTTTAGCAGACTAACGTTACTCTGTGTGAAGCTAGCTAGCTGGTAGCTACTGCCCAGGTAGAGGGCTTAGCTGGTTACTGATGACGCGTCGGCTTCACAACATCAGAAAAACGAACATTTAAAGCAGTTTCTTCAGACAATGTCTCGTTTAACTCACGGCATTGGCTCGTCACGTCATTAGCGAATGGTGTCATCATCTGTGAGAAGAAGAGCCTCCGCTGAACTGACGCTAGCTCTCTCTGTCTTATCAGCCCTGGCTTCCCTCCCTCATGACGGCCATGTTAGTAAGAAGGGCCGACTCGCAAATGAGTCGATTCATCTGAACCGGTTCTTTTCTGTATATTGGTGGAACCGATTCACCATGAACTGAACAGAACTGAAGAATTTAACTTAAAGGGGAAGTCAACAAATATGTGAAGAATTCTGAATAGCCCGTCTTTGAGATGTAAATAGATATGTTCAGAGTGGTTTGGTGTGAAATTGTTCATTGTAGAAGATTCTTTAAGGACTTCTTGACAGTGGTGGTGATTCGGGTGAGACAAGATATAACATTGTTGTGATTTTGAACTGTGTGTGATACGAGTTTTATAAAATATAAAATATATTGCTATTTATTACATTTTTTAGGTGCAGTCAAGGTAAGACAAAGCAGGACAGTTACAACAAAAAATATAAAATACGATATAAAATAAATAGAATATACAAAATAGAAACAGAATAAGTCTCACAGTGTTGGTGGTGCAAATATGCAATAAAAAGTAGTAATATTTACATTTATAGACTGTATACATGATGTATAATATAATAGGCATAGTGTAATAAAAACAGTATAGTCATTATTATATATAGTTAACAATACAGTATATATAACATACAGTTATACAGAAAAATCAGAAATAAATATATAATATGATACAGTCTGATAACGGATACAGAGGTCCAGAGTATAAAAGTTTATTGTATTATTCTAGTACCAAAAAGTTTAGTTTGGTGTTTTTCTCACTGCGATAGTGGTGATGGGAACTGGGGGTGAGCGATATGGCCCTACATTAATATCACGATATTTCATGGTATTTTTGCAATAACGATACTCTTGGCGATATGACAAAACATTGAATTAAAAAAATATTTCAACAATACACTACTGCAAAAAATTGAAAATGAAATTTTATTATTGCATATGATATGATATGGCACACCCCTAACTGAGATGTAAAAAAATACAAGAATTTTCATCAGATTGTAACAGAAGTCAATGATCCAGAATATCATGATACTAAATAATACACTCCAAATATCTTCATATATCCCGGACTGAAGTAAAGTGAATGATACTGGACAGATAAACTCTGTCTCTAGTAGATATATAATGAGAAATGAGAAAAGTGTGAATTTTTCTTTTGCTAAAAACAGTAAAAAGTAGTACCTGATGTGATAATTAGGGATGGGTGATATGTTGGTCATATTATTGTGTACGATACGATATGGTACACCCCTAATGGGAACCAGGTGTCACAATGCACAATGTCTGCAACACAAATATAGCCACACTTCACACTGTCCACAGCCCAAGATTTGCACTCCTTGCACGAGTGACCAAAGGTTTGGCTATAGCAGCCCAGCCGTGTATATTGACCCTGTGGAGCTCCTGACGGACAGTTCTGGTGGAAACAGGAAGCTGAGGTGCACATTTAATTCTGCCGTGGTTTGGGCAGCCGTGGTTTTATGTTTTTTGGATACAATCCGGGTTAGAACCCAACATCCCTTTCAGACAGCTTCCTCTTGCGTCCACAGGTAATCCTGTTGGATGTGGTTGGTCCTTCTTGGTGGTCTGCTGACATTACCCTGGATACCGTGGCTCTTGATACATCACAAAGACTTGCTGTGTTGGTCACAGATGCGCCAACAAGACGTGCACCAACAATTTGTCCTCTTTTGAACTCTGGTACGTCCCATAATGTTGTGTTATTGCAGTATTTTGAGCTAAACTGTCTCTTACCTGCTAACTAAACTTCACACTCTGCTCTTACTGGTGCAGTTGATGAAGACTGGTCACCAGACTGGTCCAATTTAGCCATGAAACCTCCCACACTAAAATGACAGGTGTTTCAGTTTCATTGTCCAACCCCTGTATATAGTTAACAGTATTGTATATATAACATACAGTTATACATATAAATCTGAAAAAAATATATAATATGATACAGTCTGATAACTAATCCAGAGGTCCAGTGTATAACAGTTTATTGTATTATTCTAGTACCAAAAAGTTTTTCTCACCGCTATATTGGTGATGGGAACTGGGGGTGGGCGATATGGCCCTACAATAATATCACGATATTTCATGGTATTTTTGCGATAATGATACTCTTGGCGATATGACAAAACATTGAATAATTTTTTTTTCAAGAATTCACTACTGCAACAAAATGAAAATGAAATTTTATTATTGCATACGATATGATATGGCACACCCCTAACTGAGATGTTAAAAAATACAAGAATTTTTCATCAGATTGTAACAGAAGTCAATGATCCAGAATATCACGATACTAAATAATGCACTCCAAATATCTCCATATATCCCGGACTGAAGTAAAGTGAATGATACTGGACAAATAAAATCTGTCTCTAGTAAATATATAATGAATATAATGAATTTTTCTTTTGCTAACATTCTAGATGGTTTGGTTTTCTTCACCACCACTGTGTTGTACAATTCTGACTCTGAATTGAAAATTTCACGTCAAACTTTGAATGTTTTTGTTTATATATCAACCATTTAATTGTGTAGAATTGATGAATAACTTTTTGTTGCTGTGGCAACACTGACTTCTCATTACTCTTGGTGTAGTTTGTGTAGGAGCTCACTCGCTGAATGTGAACTTTAAGCTAACTTGACAAAAATGAATCTTAGAATCAGATGTTCGAACGAATCGAATCTGTGAACTGAATCGGCTCACTCCCAACATTTTTAAAGGGAGTGTCTTGTGCTGCTGCTGCTCTGTAGCACTAACTAATAGGTGAGGACCTTGGAAGGGGTGGGCGGTATAAGGGGTCTTCTCTCACCTGATTGGTCCTCACAATGGCGGCTGTTAGCCCAGCTCAGACACAGCTGAGGGTCACTGACAGACACACAACATTCAGTTCTAATGTTTACATTCTTTCACAACCACTGAAAGCATTTATTCAATAATATTTATTTATGTTTTATCATATGGTTTGAATTCCACCTCTCCGTGTCTTGTTCTAAGAGAGTAATTATACGTAGTACTATTATTATTATTATTATAAATATATTCAACCCAACCAAGAATTGAAACTCACAGCCTAACAGCTTTATTAAACTTGGTAAGACTTGGTGACAATTTTCAGAGACATATTTAAGATTTTATAACAAGGTTTTATAACATTTGCAACATTTTGCCTGGACAAATTGTTCTCTTACATTCACAGAGGCAAGTATTTTAACTCAACAAACCATTTTAGGTACAATAAAATCTCAATATTCAGCAAAAGTTAATTTGTAAAAATAATAATAATAATATTAATGATAAGAATAATAATAACAAAGACTATATTGCATAGAATACAAGAAATAAATCAAGTCATGATGTTATTTTCTCATACAAATTAAGACTTAGGACTCTTACTGTCTGCTACAGTGTCTCTTTAAATAATTCCCAGTCTTGATAACTTCGACAGTATTCATGCAGTGTGTATTGATCTATCGGTGACCATTAGATTAGGCAGTGTGTTGAAGCAGTGGATGGGTCTGTACATGCGGGAGCGGTTTTACAGAGGGGATCCTGTCCGGCTGGATACTGAACCATTGACAGGTGGTCTCACCAGGACTTCCATGATTACAGCAATGACATGGCACATCTCCCTTGCCTGGATAGATTAAAAAACAATACGCTTAGCTTTGTTGTTTCATCCAGTCTTTTATAAAGAATCAGGAATTCAGTGAAAACCAACCAGTTGCACTGTTTGTACCTGTTTCAGAAAAACGGTGATGGTTTTAACTTGAGGTGGGTCACCGAAGTTGATTTCCACTGCTGGCACTTTTTCCTTCTTGGGACGGACAGAGCGCAAGGACTGCACCTCCTCTAGTGGAATGGTTAAGGAGGTCATCTGTGGATTATAAATAGTGAATAGCTGCTTCGTTAATGGATAGTAAGAGAAGGAGGTTGTTGGTTGAAACACTGTAGGGGAAAGTGGGGGTCAACCTAATACAGGACAAAACGTAACACAGATATTTATGAGGTTTAAGTTCATGTAAAATGTGTTTTTGGTCTTGGGTTCCTATAAAATCACTATCTGTGTATTTTGACAGCTGTCTGACTGAGAATAGTGTTTTTATAGCATATTAATAACTTTCTTCACCCTCACAGTTAATACTACTGAATAATATTCATATTACTAAGTTGTGCATATGTCACAGAGTTGTGTGTTAAGTGCATATTAATGTATACATACACATCTACATTATTTTAATCACCCTGTATGTCAGGGGTCACTAATATGTGGACCGTGGTCCGGATCCGGACCCAGACGTTGTCCAATGTGGACCCAAACTGATAAACTACTAAGAATGAGTTAATTTAGACTGTGTTTATTTTAAGAGCCGAAGCTTTTCTTGTCTTTATGGTATACGGGTTTTACGGTGCAGTAAACTCAGAGACCAATCGCGTGCGCTGTAAGATCACCAAAGGCTCCTCAGCAAATCAGATCTGTGCACGTTGGGGCGTGCGACACGCGCACACAAGCGAGATACGAAGCGAGGAGCAGCAGCCGGAGACTAAAGCGAGTCAGAAAGAATGAGGAGCTCTAAAAACAGAAAAGTGAACAGAGAAAACTGAGTGTTTAACAGGAACGGTTCTGGAATGGACCTGCTCGTCTAGTTCTGGAGAACACCGCTCTGTACAACCAACATGTTAATTGTTAACTGAGTTAACAAGAAGACACACATTTTATTTACTTTCTCTATAAATAGAGATTTTTTGCAAAATTTTTGTTCAAAAGCATTCTATTTTTTTAATGTAGCCTTTGTTTTTACTTGAAGTAAGGACAAAAAAATTATTTGGAGCTTTATAAATAATTCAGTTCAGCATTTAAACAGTAAATATACTGAAATATACTACGGTATGTGTGATGTGTTGGTGGCAACGATGACCATATATACTGTTTTAGTATATATAAAACAGCTTTAGTGTAATGTGTTATGGTAACAGACTAGGAGGGTTTGGGTTAGCTAACATTTATATTAACTTTAGTCAGAAAGCACTCTGAAACGTAAAGTTACATTACTCTCTGGCCACGCCCCAAACTGCAGACTGCTACTACACTACATACATATAAAATAAAATATAATAAATAAAATTAATAAATAAATGAATAAATGAATAAAAAAAAGGACTCCATCGTTAGAAGTGCTGTCAGTAGTGCAGTATGTAATGTTCCAGGGGGTGCTGTTTGGGACACAGCCTTACTGTCTAACATTAATGTTAGTCTAGTCTAGTCAGGAAACCTTAACATACATTTATTTATCATTTAATTTCAGCATTATACTCCAAAGAAAATAATATATTTTTAGTTATATATGTATATAATTCAGATATTGCGTGTATAATTTAAAAAGTTTTCTGACAGCAGTACCATGTAATGTGGAGTATCTAGTTTAGTTTGTAAAGTGATCTTTAATTGGATTTATCTAATAATAATCAGACGTACAGATAATGTTGCATTTTGTTTATTTATTTATTTATTAGTAATTTACTGTAATTCCACAAATGTTGTTGTACGTCACTATACATACAGTGATTTACTACTTACCTACAGTGGAATCAGCTTATAGGTAATATTTAGGGGATAGGGTGGGCTTTGATTCGTATTAGCAAATGTGTCCCCCACAATGTCAAACCCAATCCTACACCCTTGTATTTGTTAAATACCTCTAGTGATTTGTTGTTAATTATGAATTACTATTCTGTGTCTGTTCCAGTTAAAGGTTAGTTTTTATTACAAGTTATTCTACAAATTAAGATTAGTTAATAATAGCTTCATTTCTCTCTATTTGTTTTTGTGTTCATGAGTTCTGGGTGCTTGCACACGTCATCCAATAACAGGTTCTTTAGGATCAACATAACTTTTTAATATTTAGATGATAGAATAACACATATTGTCTGTATGAGCATATTTGACTGTGTTGCTTACATGGGTCTTTAAACAAGTAACCTGTTTTTTAGGTCTAACCAGTACTGCTGTATACAGTATATCTGTACTTATTATTATAGCCACAGTCACATTACATTTTATTCTTCTATTATATTATAAGACTTTATATATGTGTCCCAGTCACTTTATATTTTATTCTTCTATTGTATTATAAGACTTTATATGTGTCCCAGTCACTTTATATTTTATTCTTCTATTGTATTATAAGACTTTATATATGTGTCCCAGTCACTTTATATTTTATTCTTCTATTGTATTATAAGACTTTATATATGTGTCACAGTCACTTTATACTTTATTCTTCTATTGTATTATAAGACTTTATATATGTGTCAGTCACTTTATATTTTATTCTTCTATTGTATTATAAGACTTTATATGTGTCAGTCACTTTATATTTTATTCTTCTATTGTATTATAAGACTTTATATATGTGTCAGTCACTTTATATTTTATTCTTCTATTGTATTATAAGACTTTATATATGTGCCACAGTCACTTTATACTTTATTCTTCTATTGTATTATAAGACTTTATATATGTGTCAGTCACTTTATATTTTATTCTTCTATTGTATTATAAGACTTTATATGTGTGCCACAGTCACTTTATATTTTATTCTTCTATTGTATTATAAGACTTTATATATGTGTCAGCCACTTTATATTTTATTCTTCTATTGTATTATAAGACTTTATATATGTGTCAGTCACTTTATATTTTATTCTTCTATTGTATTATAAGACTTTATATATGTGTCAGCCACTTTATATTTTATTCTTCTATTGTATTATAAGACTTTATATATGTGTCAGTCACTTTATATTTTATTCTTCTATTGTATTATAAGACTTTATATATGTGTCAGTCACTTTATATTTTATTCTTCTATTGTATTATAAGACTTTATATATGTGTCACAGCCACTTTATATTTTATTCTTCTATTGTATTATAAGACTTTATATATGTGCCACAGTCTCTTTATATTTTATTCTTCTATAGTATTATAAGACTTTATATATGTGCCACAGTCACTTTATATTTTATTCTTCTATTGTATTATAAGACTTTATATATGTGCCACAGTCTCTTTATATTTTATTCTTCTATAGTATTATAAGACTTTATATATGTGCCACAGTCACTTTATATTTTATTCTTCTATTGTATTATAAGACTTTCTATATGTGCCACAGTCACTTTATATTTTATTCTTCTATTGTATTATAAGACTTTATATATGTTACTTGCTTATTAACAAATGATTACTAATTACCTTTAAAGTACAGTGTTGTTAGGATGTGAGCTGGTAACTGAATCTAATTACCTGTGTTTGAGGGTGAATGATGCTGATGGCCCCAGAGTTGATGGCCACCACACAGGGTGATGGACAATTGCGATGGCTGACTTTCTGAGCCATGAAAATGTTTGAGCCAAACAGGGGCAGCGAGCTTAGACACTCTGAAAGACAAAAAGAAAAAAAAATAATTTTAATTTCAGTTATGCAGCTGTGCAGTCATACTGCGTTTAGTTCAGAGTTAGGAATTTCTAAACTTTAACTACTTCTAAGTGCGCATAATGAGTTTGCTGAACTATTAACTTGGTATAAACACAACACTATAAATATATTCCATTTCATATACTATATTTTTCACTTTCAATGAACTTGTTCATGTTAATAAATAATCGTATGAGCCTGTGCTTTATTTCCTCTTTTATATTTAATCTTTTAGTTGATTGTGTAGTATGTAAATGCTATTTCTACATTTCTAGTCATAAACTATGAACTATAAATTTTTGAATGCAACATTTGAAGCTACATTAAGGGTTCACAATACAAAATCAATATAGAGGCTTATTTGGTCCTATGTTTTCTGAAAGAAGACAAAAACACAGATCAGTGTCGCAATAAGATCTAAATCTGTCTGTAAACGAGCTTTTAAATAAATATGAAGGACTTTTACGGTGGTGGTCTGATGTCTTGCGTCACAGGACGCTGGTTATATGGTGGACGTAGTACGTCCGAGATTGTGTGGCTACTAAAACTCTCCTACTGAAACTACCTACTAGTCTACCACTCGAGCAGCACGTACTGACTCTAATCTAGTACCTACTGACTAGTAGATGATTTCGGACACACCTATTAACTGATCCGGACCAGTGACACAAACTACAGGTGTGAAAACACCCTTAAACTCCTTCACCACAACAGTCCAGTACCGCAACCACATTACTGCTGCCACTTGTCCCACCAGAGGGGGCGTGCCACCCTTTTTCTGGAACAGGACTAAATTAAATATAGGTTTTCTATACACCCAAGCCACATAAACATAACTTTTTTATTTACAAGTGTCCACACACAATCAATCGAAGCAGGTTACTCACTGAGGAAGCGTGTTTTGGCTTGAAGGGGTTTGAGGGCTCCATTGACAGACAGCTGTGTCAGAGCAGCACTGTGAAGCTCATTGGGACTGATTCCATTCAGCCGGGGAAGATAGTCTTTCAGAACTTGCCTAAATGGATTGAAAACATTAAAGCAGACATGACAAACTAGATATTCCTGAAACAACACAATGACACAATGAACTGCAAGAGATGTGCATATTAAAGGAGCAGTGTGTAAGCCTCCAGTATTAAGAGTTTAGATTGCAACCCACTGAATCCCCTCAACCAGCTTTCTTTTCCCTAAGTAACTACTGAGAGTGTCAGTGTTTTACTTTTGGTTCTTCCTATTTTTGCTTTTTTGACAGCAGAAATGCTTTGTTATTTTGTGTTATTTGTCTAAAACTTAAAATGGTTTGCCAGCACAGGCAGTCCAGGAATTTATTCCACCCATCGAGCAGTCCAACAAAACATAATTCAGTAAATAAAGCATGTAATTCACTTCAGATAAGAGCATTTGCCGCCTTCTTGCTGAAATTTTCTAACAGTGCTGCAAATAGCTGCCAGTAAATGGGTAGGACATTTGGATAAGGACTCCTTTTTCCTTTTGTGTTTTCTATCCGATGCCACAGCGCCAGCGAATTCAAGCTGCCACTTCAGTGTAAAAACTCGGCTCCACATAACAGCCTCCATTGGAAGAGTACCCGATCTTGTAGATATGAAGAGTTTGGTCTAAGCTAACAAAAACACAATTATTTGTAGTTACAGGTAATGAATTATATGCTAATAGAGTCCCCTAAAGCTTACATACTGCTCCGTTAATTGGACCATATACGCTAATGAATTTCTGCTAACATAGCCCTCCTAAATCTTGTATACTGCTCCTTTAATCGTGCAAAATACATTAATGAATTTCTGTTAATACAGCCCCCTAAATTGTCTATACTGCTCCTTTAATCATACACTAATGAATTTCTGCTAATAGAGCCCCCTAAATGTTACATACTGCTCCTTGAATTGTGCAATATACACTAAATAATTTCTGCTAATAGAGCCCCCTAAATCATCTATACGGTTCCTTTAATCATTTAATATACACTAATGAATTTTTGCTAACAGAACCCCCTAAATGTTACATACTGCTCTTTTAATCATACACTAATGAATTTCTGCTAATAGAGCCCCCTAAATAATCTATACTGTTCTATTAATCATGTAACATACACTAATGAATTTCTGCTAACAGAACCACCTAAATGTTATATACTGCTCCTTTAATCATACACTAATGATTTTTTGCTAATAAAGCCCCCTAAATAATCTATACTGCTCCTTTAATCATGCAATATATGCTAATGAATTTCTGCTAATAGAGGCTCCCTAAATCTTCTATACTGCTCCTTTAATCGTGCAAAATACACTAATGAATTTCTGCTAATAGAGCCCCCTAAATAATCTATACTGTTCTATTAATCATGTAACATACACTAATGAATTTCTGCTAACAGAACCACCTAAATGTTATATACTGCTCCTTTAATCATACACTAATGATTTTTTGCTAATAAAGCCCCCTAAATAATCTATACTGCTCCTTTAATCATGCAATATATGCTAATGAATTTCTGCTAATAGAGGCTCCCTAAATCTTCTATACTGCTCCTTTAATCGTGCAAAATACACTAATGAATTTCTGCTAACAGAGCCCCCTGAATTGTCTATACGGATCCTTCAATCATGCAAAACACACTAATGAATTTTTGCTAATAAAGCCCCTTAAATTATCTATACTGCTCCTTTAATTATGCAATATACACTAATTTCTGCTAACAGAGCCACCTAAATGTTATATACTGCTCCTTTAATCATACACTAATGAATTTCTGCTAATAGAGCCCCCTAAATCTTCTATACTGCTTCTTTAATTGTGCAATACACACTAATGAATTTCTGCTAATAGAGCCCCCTAAATCATCTATACTGCTCCTTTAATCCTGCAATATACATTAATTAATTTCTGCTAATAGAACCCCCTAAATGTTACATACTGCTTCTTTAATCGTGCAATACACACTAATGAATTTCTGCTAATAGAGCCCCCTAAATCATCTATACCGCTCCATTAATCCTGCAATATACACTAATTAATTTCTGCTAATAGAACCCCTAAATGTTACATACTGCTTCTTTAATCGTGCAATATACACTAATACATTTCTGTTAATAGAGCCCCCTAAATCATCTATACTGCTCCTTTAGTCATGCAATATACACTAATACATTTCTGTTAATAGAGCCCCATAAATCATCTATACCGCTCCTTTAATCCTGCAATATACACTAATACATTTCTGTTAATAGAGCCCCCTAAATCATCTATACCGCTCCTTTAATCCTGCAATATACACTAATACATTTCTGTTAATAGAACCCCTAAATGTTACATACTGCTTCTTTAATTGTGCAATATACACTAATACATTTCTGTTAATAGAACCCCTAAATGTTAATGTAATTGTGCAGCGATCTCCAGTGAATACATAACGTCTTTATTACATACATAGTAGGCTGTTGAGTTAAGCCCAGAGCGAGGTGCTGAAGTGCAGCCAACTCTGCCACCTGCTGCTGAATTGAAGAAGCATTGCCAGGCAAGAGGAGTTTTCCATCCAGATAATCAGCCAGAATCTAAGACACATATACAAGCTTACTTTATCTTTATGATGGAAAGAATTGCAGTATGACAAAAAAAAAAACTATCCAAGACACATATGCAGCAGAACATAATATAACCATCAGCAGAGAGTCAAACGATAATCTGACTGTGATCAGTACAGTAGAATGTAAAGTACCAGCTGGTAATGAAACTCCACATAAAGATCATTGTCAAAGTGCAGGGGGTGTTGCCAGAGCAGCCGATGGAAGGAGAGGCTGATTGAGTTGTCATCCAACAAGAAGTCAAACAGATACTCGTCTGGGTGAATGGGCCGAACTTCTCCACCTGAGAAAGAGGAGGAGAGGTGCAGAGTAAACAATCTAACCTCACAAACTGTAACGATGGCTTACGTTTTAATATTTGTGTACTTTTACATCTGGCATCATCTGTACGAGTTGGTTTTCATACAAAATCCCTTTACTAGAAAATTAGGATTAATATCAACAGAAGTGTTCATTTTATAAATGCTGTGTCTCATTTTCTAAAGAAAAGTCTATTTTTGGTCACTGAGGTTACGCTTAAAGCCTTGTTAAGCCTAAAATATCTTATTACATATAAACTGCCTGGCTAAAAAGTTTGCATATAAATAAGAACATATCTGATCAGACAATTTCTGCAGTGAACAATATGTTTCAGTTCTTAAAGCCCTAACTGATGAGAGTTCTGATAAGTGGCTTCACACTTCTTTAATGTATCCCCTGACTGTGGGAAAGATGTTACTGTGTTATAGAAAGATTGATTTACTGTGAAAACTAAGAAAACAAGAAAAAGCTGATGACTGGAACTGGGTTTATAATAATAATAATAATAATAATAATAATAATAACAACAACATTTTATTTAAAAGGCGCCTTTCAAGACACCCAAGGACACTGTACAATAAATAGAAAGTATAAGAGTAGGAAAACATAAAATCATCTCATCTATATACTAGTTTAGAAAGATGAGATGAAGTCTAGTCTTAATACATCTACAGATGAACAAGCCCGCAGTTCATCAGATTCATCAGATCCTATTTCATAGCATAGCACCTGCCACACAGAATGCTCTTTTTTTAGTGGTGCTTAACTTAAAGGGGGGAACCTCAAGCATATTTTGGCTTAAAGATCGTAGAGTACGCAGTATGACTGGAGTAAACTACTTAAATAGGAAGGAGTGAGGTCCTGCAGGGATTTAAAAACTAACACAAGCAGTTTGTACTGAATGTGATACTACACCAGAAGCCAGTGAAGATGACATAGGTTTAGAGTTTAGAACTGTCCAGCACATTAGTACAGCCTGGTGAACTGGTGTGCTCAGAAAAAAAATATTTAATGGCTGTGATCGGAATTCAATTCAACTGAATTCAATTGAACTGGTCTTAACTGGTCTGATTTTAACTGCACCTTACACTCACTGTACTGCTGTTTACATACAATACTGTTTACACTCACTGTACTGCTGTTTACAAACAATACTGTTTACATTCACTGTACTGCTGTTTACATACAATACTGTTTACACTCACTGTACTGCTGTTTACATACAATACTGTTTACATTCACTGTACTGCTGTTTACATACAATACTGTTTACACTCACTGTACTGCTGTTTACATACAATACTGTTTACATTCACTGTACTGCTGTTTACATACAATACTGTTTACACTCACTGTACTGCTGTTTACATACAATACCGTTTACACTCACTGTACTGCTGTTTACACACAATACTGTTTACATTCACTGTACTGCTGTTTACATACAATACCGTTTACACTCACTGTACTGCTGTTTACATACAATACTGTTTACATTCACTGTACTGCTGTTTACATACAATACTGTTACACTCACTGTACTGCTGTTTACATACAATACTGTTTACATTCACTGTACTGCTGTTTACATACAATACTGTTTACACTCACTGTACTGCTGTTTACATACAATACTGTTTACACTCACTGTACTGCTGTTTACATACAATACTGTTTACACTCACTGTACTGCTGTTTACATACAATACTGTTTACATTCACTGTACTGCTGTTTACATACAATACTGTTTACACTCACTGGACTGCTGTTTACATACAATACTGTTTACACTCACTGTACTGCTGTTTACATACAATACTGTTTACACTCACTGGACTGCTGTTTACATACAATACTGTTTACATTCACTGTACTGCTGTTTACATACAATAGTGTTTACACTCACTGTACTGCTGTTTACATACAATACTGTTTACACTCACTGTACTGCTGTTTACATACAATACTGTTTACACTCACTGGACTGCTGTTTACATACAATACTGTTTACATTCACTGTACTGCTGTTTACATACAATACTGTTTACACTCACTGTACTGCTGTTTACATACAATACTGTTTACACTCACTGTACTGCTGTTTACATACAATACTGTTTACACTCACTGGACTGCTGTTTACATACAATACTGTTTACATTCACTGTACTGCTGTTTACATACAATACTGTTTACACTCACTGTACTGCTGTTTACATACAATACTGTTTACATTCACTGTACTGCTGTTTACATACAATACTGTTTACACTCACTGTACTGCTGTTTACATACAATACTGTTTACATTCACTGTACTGCTGTTTACATACAATACTGTTTACACTCACTGTACTGCTGTTCACATACAATACTGTTTACATTCACTGTACTGCTGTTTACATACAATACTGTTTACACTCACTGTACTGCTGTTCACATACAATACTGTTTACACTCACTGTACTGCCGTTTACATACAATACTGTTTACACTCACTGTACTGCTGTTTACATACAATACTGTTTACATACACTGTACTGCTGTTTACATACAATACTGTTTACATACACTGTACTGCTGTTTACATACAATACTGTTTACACTCACTGTACTGCTGTTTACATACAATACTGTTTACATACACTGTACTGCTGTTTACATACAATACTGTTTACATACACTGTACTGCTGTTTACATACAATACTGTTTACACTCACTGTACTGCTGTTTACAAACAATACTGTTTACACTCACTGTACTGCTGTTTACATACAATACTGTTTACACTCACTGTACTGCTGTTTACAAACAATACTGTTTACATTCACTGTACTGCTGTTTACATACAATACTGTTTACACTCACTGTACTGCTGTTTACATACAATACTGTTTACATTCACTGTACTGCTGTTTACAAACAATACTGTTTACATTCACTGTACTGCTGTTTACATACAATACTGTTTACACTCACTGTACTGCTGTATACATACAATACTGTTCACACTCACTGTACTGCTGTTTACATACAACACTGTTTACACTCACTGTACTGCTGTTTACATACAATACTGTTTACATTCACTGTACTGCTGTTTACATACAATACTGTTTACACTCACTGTACTGCCGTTTACATACAATACTGTTCACACTCACTGTACTGCTGTTTACATACAATACTGTTTACATTCACTGTACTGCTGTTTACATACATACTGTTTACATTCACTGTACTGCTGTTTACATACAATACTGTTTACACTCACTGTACTGCCGTTTACATACAATACTGTTTACATTCACTGTACTGCTGTTTACATACAATACTGTTTACATTCACTGTACTGCTGTTTACATACAATACTGTTTACACTTACTGTACTGCTGTTTACATACAATACTGTTTACACTCACTGTACTGCTGTTTACATACAATACTGTTTACATTCACTGTACTGCTGTTTACATACAATACTGTTTACACTTACTGTACTGCTGTTTACATACAATACTGTTTACACTCACTGTACTGCTGTTTACATACAATACTGTTTACATTCACTGTACTGCTGTTTACATACAATACTGTTTACACTTACTGTACCGCTGTTTACATACAATACTGTTTACACTCACTGTACTGCTGTTTACACACAATACTGTTTACATTCACTTTACTGCTGTTTACATACAATACTGTTACACTCAATGTACTGCTGTTTACATACAATACTGTTACACTCACTGTACTGCTGTTTACATACAATACTGTTTACATTCACTTTACTGCTGTTTACATACAGTACTGTTTACACTTACTGTACTGCTGTTTACATACAATACTGTTTACATTCACTGTACTGCTGTTTACATACAATACTGTTACACTCACTGTACTGCTGTTTACATACAATACTGTTTACATTCACTGTACTGCTGTTTACATACAATACTGTTACACTCACTGTACTGCTGTTTACATACAATACTGTTTACATTCACTGTACTGCTGTTTACATACAATACTGTTTACATTCACTGTACTGCTGTTTACATACAATACTGTTTACATTCACTGTACTGCTGTTTACATACAATACTGTTTACATTCACTGTACTGCTGTTTACATACAATACTGTTTACACTCACTGTACTGCTGTTTACATACAATACTGTTTACACTCACTGTACTGCTGTTTACACACAATACTGTTTACACTCACTGTACTGCTGTTTACATACAATACTGTTTACACTCACTGTACTGCTGTTTACATACAATACTGTTTACATTCACTGTACTGCTGTTTACATACAATACTGTTTACACTCACTGTACTGCTGTTTACATACAATACTGTTTACATTCACTGTACTGCTGTTTACATACAATACTGTTTACACTCACTGTACTGCTGTTTACATACAATACTGTTTACATTCACTGTACTGCTGTTTACATACAATACTGTTTACACTCACTGTACTGCTGTTTACATACAATACTGTTTACATTCACTGTACTGCTGTTTACATACAATACTGTTTACACTCACTGTACTGCTGTTTACATACAATACTGTTTACATTCACTACTCACACAAACATTATTGTTTACATTTGTTACTTGCAACTTGTACTTTATGGCTGCTGCTCTTCATACTTGCACATAAAAGCACACGTAACCTTTTTTTGTATTTTTTAACTACATAAAAATACTTTTATTTACTTCAACTTATATTATTATACTTTGTATATTTTGTGTATATTTTCATTAATTCTTTTTTTTGTTTTATCTTATTGGTGAATGGAGAAACAGCAAAGTAAGAATTTCATTGTACAGTGTAACTGTCTGTACTGCTGTGCATATGACAATAAAGCTCTTGAAGCTTGAATTCAACACTTGCTAAAGTCCGGCCATAAAAAGATGGACACTAGAACTCATGGCTATGTTTACTAATAAAAGCATTTCCACACAAACAATGTGATGAGAAGTCATCGCATCGGGACTACACAGCTTTGTGGCCACAGGACAAGCACTTGCTAGTGAAGCTAAAATGAAAACAGGCTTACATAAGCTAGGAAGCATAAAGACTGGACACTGGAGCAATGAAAAATGAGCATGTTGGCCTTACTGTTATTTGTGAGGTCATCCACAGCTTTCTACTGAGCTCTGTATTACTGTAGCTAAATGATACTACACCTACACTTAAACCTGACCCTAAACTTAAGCTCAGTAGACTATTTTTCTGTGGAGAAAACACCACATGCTCCAGTAAGGACCAGCAAAATGTCCTCACTTTACTAAACGGTTCCTATTGTCCTATAGTTATGAGGTCCTCACATATATACCACTACAAGAACACACACACACACTGCATGAGTATTTCTTAGCCCCCTCAAAAACCCTAATATTGCATACAAGTAAGTGTGCATTGGTGTGTTTGAGAGACAGACAGACAGGCGGAGAGATAGAAAGAGGGGGTCTGAGGGGAGAGGGGTCTGCTTACTCTGTCTCCGGGTGGCATGGATGGAATATTCTTGCACCTCTGCTGGATGAGTCACACCCATCTCTGTGCAAATGTCTGACACCACCTCCTGCGCAACCTGAACGAGCGCACACACACACACACACCCACACACAAAACTGAACTTGATTCACCCGTGCATCATCGCCGCTTTGATAGGGGGCCCTTATTGGGCGCCAGAGATAGAGATAGAGAGATATTCGGAAAGAATTTTCCAGAGTATACTTACACTGAAGCTGCGAACTTTGCATGGAAACTCAACTCCACCCGGCAGCAGGATAGGCAGACGCCGGGAACTGCGTCCAGCCTGAGGAGAAAGGGAATTATTATGATAAATTATGATATTCTGTCACCTTTCCCTTCCCATTACAGTCAAACATACTGTGAACTGTTCCACTGTATTGATTGTTTAATAGAATTTACCAAAATAGCTTCCATCTCCGCTTGAGAAGGAATATGTCTGCGTCCTCCATAAGTGAGTGAGCGCTTGAGATTGTCTTCACACACACGGGACAGCTCTAAACACACACAAACACACACACACACACACACACACACACACACACACACACACACACACACACACATACACATACACACACACATACACACACACAGGAGTCAACACACTAAAGCCAGTGATGTGAATTGCACAATGGCTGTTATATCTACAGTGGTGTGAAAAAGTGATTGCCCCCTTTCCTGATTTCCTGATTTTTGTCACACTTAAATGTTTCGGAACATCAAACCAATTTAAATATTAGTCAAAGACAACACAGGTAAACACAAAATGCTATTTTTAAACGAAGATGTTTATTATTAAGGGAGAAAAAAAAACAAACCTACATGGCCCAGTGTGAAAATGTGATTGCCCCCTAAACCTAATAGCTGGTCGGGCCACCCTTAGCAGCAACAACTGCAACCAAGCGTTTGCGATGAGTCTTTTACAGCGTTGTGGAGGAATTCTGGCCCCCTCATCTTTGCAGAATTGTTATAATTCAGCCACATTGGAGGGTTTTCGAACATGAACAGCCTTTTTTAAGGTCATGCCTCAGCATCTCAATGGGATTCAGGTCAGGACTTTGACTAGGCTACTCCAAAGTCTTCATTTTGTTTTTCTTCAGCCATTCAGAGGTGGACTTGCTGGTGTGTTTTGGATCATTTTCCTGCTGCAGAACCCAAGTTTGTTTCAGCTTGAGATCACAAACAGATGGTCGGACATTCTCCTTCAGGATCTTTTGGTAGACAGCAGAATTCAAAGTTCAGTTTATCACAGCATGTCTTGAACAAATGTTTTCCCAAAAGTCTTGGTTATCATCAAGATGTGTTCTTTATTGTTCTTTATTGTTCTTTTTGCTCAGCAGTGGTTTCCGTCTAGTTTTTTCCGTCTAGGTTTTGCCCAGTCTCTTTCTGATGGTGGAGGCATGAACACTGACCTTAATTGAGGCAAGTGAGGCCTGCAGTTCTTTGGATGTTGTTGTGGGGTCTTTTGTGATCTCTTGGATGAGTCGTCGCTGCGTTCTTGCGGCAATTTTGATTGGACGGTCACTCCTGGGAAGGTTCACCACTGTTCCATGTCTTCGCCATTTGTGGACAACGGCCCTCACTGTGGTTCGCTGGATTCCCAAAGCTTTGGAAATGGCTTTATAACCCTTTCCAGACTGATAGATCTCAACTACCTTCTTTCTCAGTGGTTCCTGAATTTCTTTGGATCTCGGCATGATGTGTAGCTTTTAAGGATCTTTTGGTGGACTTCACTTTGTTAGGTGTGGCAATAATCAGGCCTGGGTGTGGCTAGAGACAGTGTACTCAGGTGTCAGAAACCACAGTGACGGTATATTTTAACAAGGGGGTAATCACTTTTTCACACAGGGCCATGTAGGTTAGGATTTTTTTTTCTCCCTTAATAATAAACACCTTCATTTAAAAATAGCATTTTGTGTTTACCTGTGTTGTCTTATATTTTATTTAATAAATATTTAAATATTTAATAAATATTTAATATTTAAATAAATATTATTTAAATAAATATTTAATAATGGCCACAAGGAGGCATACAGAAAGAGACTACCTACATTTTTAAAGCAAAAGAAAACAACTAATAGTTGATTCAAACATTATTTATGCACATCCAATTTAAAGTTTCTAAAATCAAGCACAGAAAATAAAGTTATCACGATTACTTTACACTGTTCATAATCCGATTACACTTCAATACACTAGTTTTTTCATATATGACTCACACAAATCAGATAAGTGGAAACACTGCAGTGATGCTGAAAAACTCTTAACATATTGGGTCAAGACCGTGTTCTGTACCTTGGTACGGGTGATTGGGATCCTGACTGCAGCTATGTAGATGACGCATCGCGTAAGCCAGTAACGTGTTGGAACACGGGAAGAAACCAGTGACCAGGTTCATCAGGCGCCACCCACGAGTACAGCTCTCTCTGTGCAGACCCAGTACAGGAGTGTTTCACAGGCTTTCCAGATCTACATCAAACCCTTACAATGCTGATATTCCAAACACCTCTTATACATAATGCATACACATTTACTCACCTAGCTGGATTGTTGGAGGTCTGCTTGATGATCTGACAGTAGATCTCATCTCTAAGGAACTCCTTCTCTTTTCCAAGCTGTGTGAACATCATTCACAATTAACAGAAACATAAAAAGCTGAATTTGAGAAACATTCTTTCTCCAGTATGCACATTACAGACATAACTGTTCTCAATGAATGTGCTTGTTTAGGTATGTTTGGATAGTACTGTGTAACAGAAATTATTTTATTTACTCATTTCTAGTCAAATTAGGCTTTTGAAGTACAGGGTATTTATTTAAATTACTTTAAAAACATATACACAGTAGCCATAACTACTAATTTTAGCTTAACTGATTTTTTTTTATTTAGTATGTCCGGAATTTGCCTTTATTATATTCTTTTTTGGAGACTTGCTTTTAGTTTTTTAATGAAATATGCTGGGATATTGTTCCACACTTCCAAAGTTCAGACAGTGGTTGGATTTTCTGCTTCTCACAATCCAAATAATTCCAATTATAAATGACTCCTCAGGCCATTAAGCCTTACTGCTCACATGTCACATGTGTTTCTTTTTGCCATCAAGAGCTTTTCAACAGCTGCACATACACATACAATCTACAAACACCTGTAGATTTGTTTTAGATCTGAAGCACGAGTGATGGAAAGTGAGATCTTTCTTCTCTTTCTTAAAGACGAAAGCTTTAAGTGCTGTGATGGTGATACCGGTTTGGTGGTCGACCAGGTCCTGTATGGTTGTTGGGAGTCCAATTCTCTCTGAATCTCTAGAAATATTTTTTGGATTTTTTGGGGGGGATTTTTTACTTATACATGTAGACTACCGCTCAAAAGTTTGGGATCACAGTGAAATGTTCTTGTTTTCAATGGAGTATCTTCTTCCTTAACACAACAATGGACTGACGGGTCTCTAAAGAAAGTTGTTTCTTTCTGGTCATTGTGAGTCGGTCAGCAAGCCATCAACTGCTGATCTTCAGATACTAAACTAACCTAGAATGTTGTTCCCTTTTATACTCACTTATTAGTAGAATGTTTTTCAGCTGTGCATCACAATTGAGCAAGAGTGTCATAACAACCAATTAGTCCAATAACATCCTTAACTTGGATTGGCGGCCGTACCAGGAGATTTAGACAGAGGACTGAGAATTACTGATAATAGGACTATATGCAGAATAAGAATCTATACAAAAATAGACTTTAATACAAACATTTTTATTTTTTAAAAATCATCTGATACACTTACATTAATTGTGAAATTGCATGAAAATTGCATGAAATTAAAGTGATTCTAAACTTTTGAGCGGTAGTATATATCTTATATCTAATATCCTCTGAAATATCTTCTTTAGCTATTTTAGACGCGTATAAGAAATAAAAAGCAGATGAAGTGGTACTTGCTTTTGTAAATGTTAGGGGAACATAATCATCAGAGAAACCTTTGGAAACATCTTGTGTTGGTTTTAATATTGGATAAACAGAATTTCAGTAGCAATACAATGCACAAAAGTAGAGCGTGGACAAAAACTGATAGATTTAATATTATTATTATTATTATTATTATTATTATTATTATTATTATTATTATTATTATTATTTTATGCAGTATTGTTTTTAAATATATATTTCCTGCTTTTTCTCCTACTCTAACACTGACAGTGACGTTGTCAGGACTGGCAGTGCCTCCAGAGGTGTCGTTGAGAAGCGTTTACCTGTATAATATAGTTCACACATTTTCCCTCTGTCTGGTCCTTCTTCATGGGCCTGTCAGTCATGAACTGCATTATATCTGCAGAGAAAAGCAAAATAAAGGTGTCATATATTTAAGAAAATATACAGTCATATGCAAAAAAAAATTCTGCAATTGTTAATACACAATTATTTTAGGTTAATTAAGACATTAGCCCGTAAAGAACTTGTTAGGACTGGCTAGGCAGGTCACTAACTGTATGTTCGCCAGAAAGGCAAAATAAAACCCTGATATAACAGTAAAGGGCCAGCAGGAAGGTTTAGCTGGAATAATGATGCAGCTCTCTACTGTGCGGTTTTGATATGGACAAATAAAAGAAAGTATCTGAAGAAAATAACACCATGTCAACTGTTGCCAGCTGGATGGTGAATCTATTATATTTCGGGTTTGTGTGGCAGCCAGTGGCACAGGAAACACTGCATTGGTAGATTGAAGAAGGAGACTCACTAAATATCAGTCAATTCTGGAAGCAAATGTGACACAGGCAGTCAAAAACACAAGCAGAAGCTTTTTTAATGGCCCTCACAGCCTCCCGACTCCAAGATCTCTGAAATGGAGGCAAAACGGCCCAGAAATATCGCAGAACAACTTAAACTACAATATGCAGACTCCTAGGTGGCTACAAAAAGCATAGGCAAACTGTGACATCAGCTATAATTACGGGCTTAGTAGAGTGTGTCCTAGTAGGGTGTTTTATGTTTTCTATAATTAAGCTCAATATCAGATATAGAGTAACTGTGTATTAAAGATGTCAAAAGTATTCACATTCATTACTCAGGTGGAAGTATAGATACCAGGGTTTAAAAATACTACTTAAAGTATAAAAGTAAAAGTAATGTGAGGAAAAAAAATGCCATGAAGGACAAAAGCTTAGGTCGCACCACAGGGGTCTATAGTGCACTAGCCCACCTCCTCAAAAATCCCATTCTTCTAAAAGTCATAATGACTATAATGTTATATTAAAATGTTAATGTTGATAAATTTGGGATGTGCTAGGCTTCCTGTTTCAGCCGCTCATACGCTGATTGAACATGAATGTAGTTTAGTACAATGTAAATATATTAAAGAAGCATATCTGTTACTACTGAACATTAACATGTGTTTCATGGAGCAGAAGATATGATGACTAGTTGTCTATAAGTATTGTAATGAAGTCAAACTTCAAAGACATGTTATCAATAATCTTTACTGGAATGTAAATGTACATTAATGAAAACAAACTGAAATGAAATATTAGTAACAAGACTATGTTTAAAATGTAAGGAGTAGAAAGTACTGATAATGGAGTGTAAATGTAAGGAGTAGAAAGTACTGATAATGGAGTGTAAATGTAAGGAGTAGAAAGTACAGATAATGGAGTGTAAATGTAAGGAGTAGAAAGTACTGATAATGGAGTGTAAATGTAAGGAGTAGAAAGTACAGATAATAGAGTGTAAATGTAAGGAGTATAAAGTACTGATAATGGAGTGTAAATGTAAGGAGTAGAAAGTACAGATAATAGAGTGTAAATGTAAGGAGTAGAAAGTACTGATAATGGAGTGTAAATGTAAGGAGTAGAAAGTACTGATAATGGAGTGTAAATGTAAGGAGTAGAAAGTACAGATAATAGAGTGTAAATGTAAGGAGTAGAAAGTACTGATAATGGAGTGTAAATGTAAGGAGTAGAAAGTACTGATAATGGAGTGTAAATGTAAGGAGTAGAAAGTACTGATAATGGAGTGTAAATGTAAGGAGTAGAAAGTACAGATAATAGAGTGTAAATTTAAGGAGTAGAAAGTACTGATAATGGAGTGTAAATGTAAGGAGTAGAAAGTACTGATAATGGAGTGTAAATGTAAGGAGTAGAAAGTACTGATAATGGAGTGTAAATGTAAGGAGTAGAAAGTACAGATAATGGAGTGTAAATGTAAGGAGTAGAAAGTACTGATAATGGAGTGTAGATGTAAGGAGTAGAAAGTACTGATAATGGAGTGTAAATGTGAGGAGTAGAAAGTACAGATAATGGAGTGTAAATGTAAGGAGTAGAAAGTACTGATAATGGAGTGTAAATGTAAGGAGTAGAAAGTACAGATAATGGAGTGTAGATGTAAGGAGTAGAAAGTACTGATAATGGAGTGTAAATGTAAGAAGTAGAAAGTACTGATAATGGAGTGTAAATGTAAGGAGTAGAAAGTACTGATAATGGAGTGTAAATGTGAGGAGTAGAAAGTACAGATAATGGAGTGTAAATGTAAGGAGTAGAAAGTACTGATAATGGAGTGTAAATGTAAGGAGTAGAAGTAAAAAGTCAGCTGTTATGCACGTTATCCACTCACACATGAAACTCTGAGCACCCAGAACGCTGAGTTCATTGTCTGAATAGAGGATGAGGGACTCTTTGATGGGCTCCTGAGAGACGAAATCACAGTCAACAAATTGCACCAAGGTTCAATACAGCATTATAGTTTAATACAGAATCAGCTTTGTGAAAGTCATACGCACTGCAGTGTACTGCACCAGCTCTTCAAGGCTTTTCACTCCATTGGCTTGACCTTTTTCATTTGGTCTAGAAAGAAAAAAAAACAGACAATGCAAAAGATATTACATTTTCAAAATATTAGGTCATTATTCATTGTTCAACCACACTGCAGATGAAATCTGGTTCTGAATGGTTAAAGAAATCCATACAGACGCAGCAACAAGTTCATGATGAATCACAAAGAGATGGTAGTGACCTTTGAATAGCTTCTCTGAAGTACTTCATGGCAAACTCAGTCATGTGGTGGTGCAGGAGTTCTATCTCCGAGCCCTGGACTGACCCGTCATCCACACTGCGCACGCTGGCCGCCGAGCCTATAGGCTTGCTGACCTGCGTCGAGCGACCACTGGGGGGCGCTGACGAGCTACCAGAAACCCTCATGCTTTTTCTCCTCACGAGCTGGCGCTCCATGTAGGTACTGTGGTAGTCTGGTGGTGCAGAAGGCTGAGTGACGTCTACAGGAAAGAGACCAGAGCGCCCTCCTGCTGAGCCGAACCTCCACCCTGCAGAGAAAACAGCCCAATTAAACACAGTGTGAATTATACAATTCAGTATAATTCAGTGCAATACAATTCCATACACACACACAGCGGCCATGACATTCAGGTAAATGATAAGCAAATGTCAACAAGATCTTTGTAAAATGGTAGTATTTTGGCCAGCGCTGGAACCAGTGATTAGCCTTTTTTTCTCTGGAGAACAGAAAACAGTAGTAACTCACCTTCCTGGAGCCCATCCATGTGTAGCAGTTTGATGATATCACCTCTCTGGAGACTAAGCAGACTCTTGTCATCTGTCACATAGCTCTTCAGAGCAACAACATACTCCGAGCCCTGAGGAGATAGATAGATATGTGTTATATATATATATATATTTATATCGTCACAGTCCAATAAAAACTCTCCAAAATTGCAACTTTACAGGAGAGAGCAAAAGCATACTTTACTTTTAATGCAAGTCAATGCAACTAGAATTGTTTCCAAGGTATTTTGGAGCATTTCTGTTTTTCCACAATATAAACACCAGCTGCTGCATTTAACTGATAAATGATAAACTGCTGTCATGGTTTCATATATATATATATATATATATATATATATATATATATATATATATATATATATATATATATATACACACACACACACACACACATATATATATATATATATATATATATATATATATATATATATATATATATATATATATATATATATATATATATATATATATATGAAACCATGACAGCCACTTATCATAATAATAATTACTGTTATTTTATCAAGTAAAGAATTCAAAAATGTACTATTAATCTCAGTAAAAATATTATTTTTACTCCTTCGTAATTAGATCTTAACATGGTGGTCAGTCTGTGATCATCTGCATACTTTTGATTCAGTTCATATGAAGTTATGAAATAACTTAAGTGTGGGAGAAGGTCCATGCCCAACTCCTTCCCTCCACTATTACACACTCCATAAAAACCACTCCTCTGCCCCCACCCTCTTGTGACGAAAATTCGCACCCCACCACCTTCCCCGGCTCCTCCCTCTTTTTCAAACCTTTTTCCTCACTATATGCTTGGCAAAGGGGGAGCCAGCTTTAATCCCAGCAGTGGTGTTATTGGTGCTATTGTACACATCATAGACGCACTACACTAGGGGTGAGTCTCAAAACCTAGTGAGTGTCTAAGTAGGCTGTCTAGGTAGCAGCTGTGTAAGTAACAGTGTTCTCTCCTCATCTCTCCTCATAAAACAGATTACTGAGACGCTCTAGTTAGAGAGAGACTGCGTCACGGCTTGTTCCCGCCCATTGCAGCACGCGCCCGGTGGTTTAGCTGGTAGTTAAGCTACCGGTCGGCATCCAAAACAATAGCCTGAGGCTTAAAAATCTGCTCGCATAAATGCTAATGGCTCGAGTATAAAACTGCTAAATGGTGAAGGACTCGTTACAGAGTTGATAATAAAATACTGTTTTGTGTGATTATATGACCAGAAACACATTAAAACTCCAGAGAGAATCAAAATAACTCACATTTAAAACCACTTCACTGCTCGTAGATTAGCCTGTGTTGCATCATGGGATTGTTTTAGCGGCTGAGGTGCTTAATGCTTCCTTAAAATCAGGTCTAAATAAGGTTCCTCAGTAGACAGCATGTTTAAGGTATGTAAGAATTGGGACAGTCTACATGTCGGGAGCGCATACTACGATGTAAAATGCTGCCTGTGTAGGAGCTCAGTAGGTTTTGAGACAGACTCTAAGACTGTACAAACACAACTCCCGAAATGTTGGGACAGTATTGCCCATATGGTGAAATTAAATAAAGTAGACCTTTAAACATGCTGTAATGTAATGCATCTATTTATAGTGTTATTTTTCAAGTTACATGCTTTAAGCATCAAGACTCTTCTCTGCAAGAGCGTAGGAGTTGGTTTGACATTGTTTCAAGTTTCAAGTTTATTTGTCATTTGCACATCATGTCAGGACATAACATGCATTGAAATGATTGGGGTGAGGCTCAGATAAAACTCTACAGCAGGGCAGCATTATATATAGTAGTAAAAACAGTGCAAACATACAATAAATAGACAATATTAAAGTAAAAATAAGCTAAAAATATACATATAGTTATAACTGAAATATATAAAGGACTATACAATACACAAGATATAAACATAGGATATACAGGGGGACAGCTGTGAAAAATTTTGCATAGGCAGGTTCTAAGTAGATATATCTATATCTATTTAAAGTGACTTAGTTGGGGGGGACACATTAGCTAATATGAAACAAAGCCCACCCTACCACCTAAATATTACCTACCCATGGTCTACGCTAGAGAGCCAAAACATTTTCTAGTCTTGTAATTCAAAGCCATAACAGTCTGCAGTTTGGGGCGTGGCCAGAGAGTAATGTGTCTTTACGTTTTAGAGTGCTTTCTGACAAAAGTTAAAATAAACGTTAGCTAACCCAAACCCTCCTAGTCTGTTACCATAACAACACATTATACCAAAGCTGGTTTATTGCAGTATATATGGTCATTGTTGCTATTCACTGCTCTCATCACTGACCTCGCATTGAGCTCGGGTCAGTGAAGCTGCTGACTGCAGGATATCTCTGAACAGACATCTCAACACAAGCCTTAACACAGCGAAAGACCACCTAACAACCAGAGCCCATTGCTAACAACAAACACAGCACGTTAATTGTGAACACTGTCTTTTAAAATAAAGTGTTTTGAAACAGTTTCTGCTTTTCTGCTGTTTAATTTTTGGGTGGGACAAATTTACCTATTTCTGATATCGGGTGGGACATTCCCCCCCCCACCCCCCCCCACCCCCCCCCCCCACCCCCACGGTTCCTAAGCTAATGCTTCTCTGTCCTGGTGGTGAAATGAACACTCGCTGGCTGTCCAAACAACAGACTTCAAACGCAGACTTACACCAACACTAATCTCTACAAAGCAGAGAACTGCACTTGTTGAACGACTGATCATCAGGGCCTCCACCCCACCCATCACCAGCCAGCTCTCCTGTCCATCTGTGTCAACTGCTACACCCTCAGTTACATCACTGTACCATCCATATGCACCAGCATTGCGATAGGATGGGACTGTTTAAGCTCACGCCCACTTTACATAAAGACTCAGTCAGAGACTGCCTCAGTCTTACACTGCCTCTATCTGTGCAGCTTCTAAAGCTTTGCTATCCAGATTTCAAACAGAGACTCTTTTCTTTGGTGTTTAGTTTATTAAACTGTAAATACTGTTTGATCAGAGGTGGATGGTTCTCCCCTTGTGAGTCTGGTTCCTCCCAAAGTTTCTTCCTCCAGTCTGAGGGAGGTGTTCTTGCCACAGTTGCCTCTGGTTTGCTCACTGGGGGATATATGTTGTAACTGTCTGTTTTCAAAACTCTGTAAAGCTGCTTTGAGACAACATCGCTGTATAAAGCGCTATATAAATAAACTTGACTTGACTTGTGCTCTCTGTATTTCTTTTTCTAGGTATCAGCGCTGGCATTTGTTTCTGGCACTGTCTGAGCTGAAAGGTAAATCTCTACCTGGATACACCCTCTGAGTGGACAACAAAGCTGCTCTGAATGAGGATGTCATAAATGTAGAAGCATCATTTTTATTCAATCAACTTTCTTGATGTCATAATCAAATGCATATTTTTAAATGATTAAAAACTCAGGAATTACAATCACCGTGCAGTTCTGTGAGTGTGGTATGATGGCGTGATAAACAAGCCATAAAGGTTTAAAACAAATACCTTCGTGAGTTCAGTGAGGAAGAGGCGCACCACAGCGGTGATCTGAGGAGCTTGCGGGGAGATTAGCTGTAACTCCTCATTTTTCAGCGAGATCTGAACTGTCCCAGCACCCTGCTGCTCCACAGACAACAGCTCTGCATAACTACACAAACAACAGAGCGGCCGCAGCTCAGAACAGTGCAGCACATCAGAATATGAGTCAAACAAGCAAAAACAATCACAGAAAGTTTTCTTTATTAGTAGATCTGTCTGAAAGTATTATGCATCGCTCAGTACTGAAGAGCTGGTGTCTACCTGTATCTGCGCAGCAGTTTCAGGTGTTTGGGGTTGATGCCTGACGCTTTGGCCACCTTCAGTAGTTTGATGCCACGGTGAGAAACCCCAAGAATCTGAGCGTCACCTCCATTACCTCTGCCCTAATGCAGAAGAAATATGTATATGCATAGGCATTCACTCATGTGAGATTAGAATATACACTACTGTGCAAAGGTCAGAGACTAGCAGTCAAAACAGTAATTTCTGCCTCAGGAAAAAAGTAAAAATGTATTTTCAATAGTAAATTATGCCCAAGCCTCAAAAACTAAATGTATTACATTTTTAATATTTAGTGCGTCCAACATTTACTGTTATTATAGAATAAATTCTTTTCACGAGACTTTAAGGTTTTCATGGAAACCTGTAGAGGAATTTTTCAAGGTCAACAGTCGATTACATTTTCTTCTTCTCACCATCCAAACAATTACGAACACACTGAATTTATGCAAAAACACCAGAAGCTTCTTTGTTTGATCTGCGTTTTAGCTCCTTAACAGCCAGTGTTGGGCTAATTCCTCAAAACAAGTAATCCATTACTGATTACTTATTATTCATTAAATAATGTAATGGGATTACTTTACTCATTCCTTCCTAAAATATGTAATCTAATACCTCATTACTTTTAAGCTACATCCTGAAACCCATTCAAATATATTGGAATCAAATCTACAAACATATCTGGAAAGTTTGCATTAACTAATCTTTCATTAGTTTATTATAAATGTATTTAGGAACAGATTGTATCAGTAATACTTAATGTGTATAACATGGACTTCACTTTATTTGGTGTTAGTTATTTCCTCATAACAGGTCAGTGTATTTTAGTAATAGAAAAATTAGGTCCAATAAAGTTTTCTTTAGTGATACAACAAAACAAAACTAACATGTCAGCATTTCACGACAGGCATATAAGAACTGATTTTAGGAGTACAAGAACTGAATTCACAAAAATAAATTCTTCATAAATAAAATAAGTTTAATTTATTTCTTCCTAGCGCTCGATGGAAATCTAGTGTAGCTTGTTTGGGTGCTATTGGGGGAGGGCCTGTTCTACGCAGGGGTCTTTAGTGATACGTTTTGTTTTACCATGCACCCTGATTAAGAGCTTTGACAGGTTGTTTGTGCAGTTTGCTGCAGCTGAAAGGTGTTTCGGCTTAGACGTAACTCACACGTCACTGTAATGTTTTTATCTTTGCATGAAACAAATTCTAAATAAGGAGATGATCTCCATTTGTGAAAACATTTACTCTCCTCTTCTACCATTGTCAGCTACAGCAAGGCATTATGCAGAAAACAGCTTCAGGAGTTCTTTTAGATTCAGATTTTGGGCATTTAAAATAATATTTCTATACAAAAATGGGAGCAACGCAAGTGACCGTTTTTATTAAGTTGGTAACTATAATGTGATTACAAAATATTTAGCTGTAATGCGTTACATTAGTTCACTACAGAAAACATAATCATATTAATGTAATGCTTTACTTTACAGTACTTTTACCGTGTTTCCCCCAACACTGTTAACAGCTACACATCCTTTCAGACCCACAGTGCTCAGTTTCCTCTCACAGAGGAAGGATGGAGAGATACACTTATGGTACTGATGGTTTTAGATCTGACTCAAGAGTAGAGCTAGATTTTCTTCTCTCTCTTGAAGATGAAAATATTGTTAGTCTACCTGCTGGTCTACCAGTTCTTAACCAGGTCTGTACACTGTAATAATATTCTGAGCTCCACTGAGTTGAGTTGGACAATCCGTAATCCCCTTGTAATGCAAGTGGATTATCTTCTATTAAACCTCCTCAGATATACCTCATACAAAATCAATAACTACTGTTAAATGGGCATTTAGACTGAAAATTAAATTTAAAGAAAATGGTACTTAATTTCAATAATGTACTTGGAATCATTTCTTTTAAACATACTATACAGAGATCATCCCAAACAGAGGACATTAGCTCCCCAGAGACGTATATCTGATGCATATGTGGAAGTGAAAGGACATATTTACTTTCACAGTGAAGAGACGTGTGAAATAATTTTCCCAGTTGTCTCTCGCTGCCATGACAACCCTCTTCTTCATAGCATCATCCCGCACAGTGCTGATGCTTGTTCCAATATGAAAACTCGCTGTTGACGACCAGAAAAGCAATCAGCTAGAGAACAGGGCTCAGACGATTACAGCAATATGTGCCTCAATAGCAGTTTAATAAAATTCCTACCCAGCAGATCTTTCATTTTGCGTCGCTCTTCACGTGAAATCCTCACACAGGAATCTGAGTAGGTGTCTCTCATAATCTATAATTCATGAAAAAACTAATTAGAACATTTCCCACTACATTGAAATCTAGAAAAAGGAAGTTAATATACATTTCATCTCAGCTGATCTTTGATTAACACACCTTTTTTTTCCTAAATGCTCAAACAGGAATCCTGCATTACTTTATAATTACACTCCCGAAAAATCCAAAGAAGGAAACGGCTTTTATTACTTGCCTGCTCACACAGTAGATTAAGGATGTAGGGGTGATTGAATTTCTCCCGCGGGTAGAACAACTGGAGAGAAGAAAACAGATTCAGTGAAGGATGAATATTTAGAATTACTAAAGGAGACAATAGCTGTTGCTGTCCTGAGGATGAGGGTTCCACGCACCTCCTTGCGCAGGAAAAGCTTGCCAGGCATTTGCGAGTAGGAGAAGTAGACACTGGCAGAAAACTTGTGCAGCTGAGACTGAACACTCTCCTCATTGGCCATTCTCTGATGATCGTCTGAAGAGATAAGATATGTGCTTTCTTATTGCTCAGGCCTTTAGTCAGCAAACCGCGGGTCTATGTTATCGTGTTATTACATCACTTTGTACTTTGTTTTATTTAGTTATTTTAATTATTTTCAAAATGTACTTTGTTCATCTTATTTTTGGTTTCTGTGAAGCACATTGTGATGCATTTCTGTAGGAAAGTTACTGAAGTTAAAGAATTTCTTATTTTAGATATGAACAGGGCTGGACTGGTAATCTGGTGTATCGGGCAAACCCTTATTTTTAAGAGACCAGCCCACAATATAGACAGTGGACTGAACCAATCAGGATATAGGACGTAAGTGGCAATTGATTAGTATCAGTATTTATTGGTATTATTTGCGTACTTTCCAAATTCTGGCAGCCACGTACGACACCTTCTTCTGATAAAATAGTAAACAGTCAGGGCTGAGAAGTGCTGGATGAGCAGCAAGTGTCTATTTTAGGCTACATCATAGCGTTTTAGATATTTAGGTTAAAGGTGTGTTGAAAGGCTGCGTAGTAGTTTGAATTTGTTGCCTCTATGCTGCGGTTCAACATGTTTTAAAAACACTCAAACAAGTGAAATAAAAGATCTTAAAACTGATAAATGAAGTAAAAGCTTTTTTACTAAAGTAAGTGTAGAAAAGTATTATTAGTAAAAGCTATGCTCACAGTAAGACAGTGTCAAATGCTGATGTGTTGAATGAGTTCACAAAGCAGCCCTGTCTGTTTTTAGCCTGATCTAAATACAGGTTATAGTTTTTTAAAGTAGGGAGCAGCTTTTAACATGAAGAATAAGAACTGAGCTGCAATATCAGAGAAATTCAGTAAATACATATGAGTGGATAAAAGTGCTAGAACTACAGTATGTGTAAATTTACTGATTTGCTTTCCACAATGGTTATTTGATAGACTTCTAAAGTAGTGATTCACTGTACATTTCTAATAAGGCAAAGAGGTATGTTTTTTTTATATGATGCTGGTATTATTTGGTAATTATTATATGATTATAGTAAAATACATTCCTTCAGGGAACACATACATAAATTACTGGTCGGCTGTCAGGGCCAATTTTTTGTCTCAGTCCAGCCCTGGCTAAGAAATGCCATGATACCAATGTATTGAAAAACCATTTCAACCAGTTCACATTAAAACCAAACCATGAAGTAAATGCATGCACTGTTGCTCACTCAGTCCAGGTGCGGCCATCGGGGGTGGCTCAGGGATGTCAGCGGGCAGAGCTGGGGCAGGGGCTGGGGGAGGTGGCGGTGGGGCCTGAGAGCCAAAAAGGTCAGCTAGGGAGAGCTGCTTCTCTCTCATGCTGCTGGAGATGGAGCGAGGGGTGCGTTTTTGAGGCTGAAGTGGTGGTGGAGGGGGCACTTTTTTGGGTTCTGGGGGAGGCACCCATTGTTTCTGTTGCAAAAGAGGACAAGAGGATGCCTGTCTATCTGGGACAGAAACTGTGTGTTTCCAGAGCATTTTCTATGTGTTTGCTTTAGATCGATAGATAGATAGATAGATAGATGGATAGATGGATAGATGGATAGATAAATAGATAGATAGATAGATAGATAGATAGATAGATAGATAGATAGATAGATAGATAGATAGATAGATAGATAGATAGATAGATGGATGGATAGATGGATAGATGGATAGATGGATAGATAGATGGATAGATGGATAGATAGATAGATAGATAGATAGATAGATAGATAGATGGATGGATAGACGGATAGATAGATAGATAGATAGATAGATAGATAGATAGATAGATAGATAGATAGATAGATAGATAGATAGATACTTTATTGATCCCAAAGGAAATTTAGCAGCCAGTAGCAGTTACACAATACAAAACAAAGTACAAAACACAGTACAAAAAACAATAAGGTATATAAAGAAGAATAAGGAACTCCAATAGTAAAAAAGAATATATACAAGAACATATACAAACTATACTCCCTGACTGTAGGTAAAAAGGTAGTGCAGTAATAAATTAGGAAATGTGCAAGAGAAAAACAGGTATCAGCAGATCCATAACAGTACTGGGATATTAATTTAAAAAAATAATAAATAAATGTGCACATTTAGAGAAGCGTATTTAGAGAAGTCTAGATGGGCATTAGATCTGCACATAAAAATCAAGAAAGCATGATAATAATGGTGGGCTATTTACCTTCTGCTGGGTGACCGGTCCTTTACCTTTCAGAATGGCCAGCGCCTCCTCTTTAGGGTCGTTCTTTTTTCTAAACTGTTTGGCAGGAACCCTGAAAAGGTCAAAGTCCACACCATCATCATAGCCCACGTTACTGTGTTCAACTCCGGGAGGCTTGCCAAGAGATAAGATCAATAAAACCTTGTCCTGGGTAATTAACTGCATCGTATAGCACCGAATGGGGTGGTTAATGACTGCCCTTACCTGACAGGCTCAAAGGCCTTGGGCTCTGGAGGAGGCCTGCTCTGGTACTGTTTGATAATTTCTCGGATGTTACTGCTGGGCTCTGGTTTATTGGGCGACATCTGAGGAGATTTCCTCTCCGGCTGTGGTGGGTCTGCTTGTCTTGGGGGCTCGGGAAGTGGCCTCACTACTGGAGACAATAAAGAAGACCAAAGGGCTTTTATTTAAGCTTGGCATTGTATTTTAGAGTTTGCAAATAAAAGAAATTCATCCAAGAACTCACACATGCAGAGAAGTTATGCAAACAGATTAGCTGTAAAGCTAATTCACCTACCAAGTAATGGAAGCTTATTATCAGACTATTATGTTTCAATTATCATACACTTGCCTCAAACCATCTCAAATTGACTGGTTTCTGAAACGGAGAGCGGAGAGTTGTAGAAATGAACAAGAGTAAATTGCATTGCTAAAAGCAACAGTACCAAACATACTGAAGCCTTAGTCGGTGGGCTTAAAACTAAAAAAGCAAACTCAATAAATACAACGTAGTGAACCTCCAGTGCATATAATCCACTACACCTGTATGCAAATTATGTTTTTTGACTTTGTATTTAGACTAGAGATGGAAAGATTGATCGGCTATGTATCGGTATCGGTCGATTTTTAATCAAAATATGTGATCTGTGATCGGCCGATATTTCTCCAATGTAGTCGATCCCAAGAGCCGATCGATGGCGTTAAACAAATGAGTCTAATTTCTGTATTTACAGCTAGCATTTGTTGAAACACCCTCCGGCCAGCTCCCTGCAATTCCTATCTGAGCCACTAGGTGGAAACACATACCCTTTCATTTTCCACAGACTGACTAAAGCGGTGCCTCGCGAGAACAGTTTGCGTTGCCTCCGTCTGGCAGTGTTTACCGTATGTGACGCAGACTCATCCCGAGTGTTTTTAAAATCTGTAAAATTAACATTTAATGATTACAGACTGTCGTTTAAAATAACAGCGTCTGCGTTTAATGACTGCAGTTTTGACTGTATTTATTTTATTAGCTTTTTTTGTTTTAAATTAAGGGTCTAAATTGAATGATTGTAGTATTGGAGATATTTGTTTGATTTCCTTTGTTTATTTACTGTTAATTTTAATAAAAATATTATGCTGTTTCACATGAGCTTGTTAAAAGTAGTAATAAACCAGTTTTGACCATGTTTCATGACTTGCTTGTGCTAATAACTACATGTAGCCCTGCTGTGGCATATAGCCCCTCCCTCTATCGGTATCAGCGATCGGAATCAGACTCAAAAACGCTGATCGGTCCATCTCTAATTTAGACAAATGAACAAAATAAGCATATAGAAAGATATTACACTGATCTGGGAGACACAACCACTTAATAAAATTAGTACTTTGTTGCAAAGTCACTATCAGCAAGTACAGCTTCAGGATGTCATCAGTACGAAGTAATTAGCTTCTGCAGTATTACGGTTCAGTTCTGGCCTATTCTTTATTGCAAACCCTCTTCAAATTTCCCAAGGGTCCCTCTGATGGACCTGCAATCTCAAAATCCTCCACAATTGCTCAGTGGGATTCAAGTCAGGAGATTGGCTGACATGCAAGAACCTTTGCCCGTTTTTCTAAACCAGTATTAGAGTTACTCTGTCTGTATCTTTCTCCTAGACGACAATGAGATCAAAGATCAAAGGTATGTTTTGCTTAAATCTTGTGCTGCTCAGATATTTCTGCTGAGCAAAACAGCTCTGTAATCTTAAACTTATATATATTTCCCTTGTCAGTTTTCCCTTCACCACATATATTTATTTATCCTTATGAATACATATTCGTTTGCTTATGTTTAAAAATGTATAAATTTGGTGTAAATATGATGTAAAATGTTTGATAACTTGACTCGATAAACCTTGTTTTATATATAAACATGACTAAAAGACTTAGAAGACCTTCAGTTTTCACCGGGGAGGTGGGCTGTGTTTGCGGCGGAGAGGCATAGATCAGTGGTTTAGCAACCTTTGGTGCAGGCTTTTGACGAGCTTCCGGAGTACCTGTGTTATACAAAATCATATTTATAGGTATTGTACATATATGAGCATCAAAATTAAATGAAATCAAATCAAATATCAAACTCTCAACTCCTTTACTCCTTATAAATGTATAAGTGGTGAAAAGTAATGAGAGGTACTAGTAGACTGGCATCAATACTTTCTCATTCTTATAATTTGTTTACTATTTTGAGAAAGCACTGACCGGACGAACAGACAGACACAAAACCAACTGAAAAAAACTCTCACCAATGCTCTGGAAAAAAGCTCTTTTCTCCTGGAAGGATTCTGGCTGATCAGTGATGGTAGAGTCTTCATTTGCAGGCTGTACAGACAGGGGAAGAAAGTCAAGCAAAATAATATATATATATATATATATATATATATATATATATATACATATATAAAGTCAAAAGTTTAGGATCACTTTAGAATTTCATTTCATGCAATTTTTTGCAATTCACAAACAATACTGTCCATTTCACAATTAATGTAAGTGTATCAGATGATTTTTAAAGAATAAAAATGTTTGTATTGAAGTCTATTTTTGTATAGAGGCTTGTTTTGCATATAGTCCTATTATCAGTAATTCTCAGTCCTCTGTCTAAATCTCCTGGTACGACCACCAATCCAAGTTAAGGATGTTATTGGGCTAATTGGTTGTTAGGACACTCTTGCTCAATTGTGATGCACAGCTGAAAAACATTCTACTAATAAGTGAGTATAAAAGGGAGAACAACATTCTAGCTTAGTTTAGTATCTGAAGCATCAGCAGTTGATGTCTTGCTGACCGACTCACAATGACCAGAAATAAACAACTTTCTTTAGAGACCCGTCAGTCCATTGTTGTGTTAAGGAAGAAGATACTCCATTGAAAACAAGAACATTTTACTGTGATCCCAAACTTTTATATATATATATATCAGACTGTGCATGAAGGGCCATGTCTTTGCTCTACCTCTGGAATGTTTGGCTGCAGAGGGGGTGGTTTAGTAGTTGGACGTTCAGGGGCACGGCTAGGAGAAGGCTCTGCTGGAGGAGGAGGGGGCGGTTGTGGAAGCTGAGGTTGTGGACGCTGTGGTTGTGGACGCTGCGGTTGTGGACGCTGCTCCGCCTGCTGCTGCTGCTGGCTCTGTTTTTGCATCTGCTGCATCTGCTGCTGTTGGGAAAGAGTCATGGCCTGCAGTGTCATCTGCTGGGCCTGCAAGAGAAAAGATGCATCTACTGTTTATACAAGCAGATCCTGGATAGAGATAACAGTAAAGTGTGTCCTATTTTAAGAATGCCCACCATGAGCAAAGCTTGCTGGTTGATGAACGCTTGCTGTTGTTCAGCCAGCTGCTGTGGGTTGACAGCTGGTGGGGTTGCAGGCACAGGAGTTTGGGGCATGGCACCTGGCATCATCATAGCTGTAGAAAGGCAAAACAATGAGTAACGGCAAACTGACTGCTACTTCACTTCAAGAGCATTTGTGAGATAGGACTTGTGAAAGCATCCTTACCTGGCATGGGCTGCATCATAGGCATTGGCGCAGCAGCAGGCATCATGTTTGGCATCATTGAAGCGGCACCGTAGCCTGGCATGGCTGGATTCATGGGCATTCCTGGTGAATGTTAAATGCATTGTTTCTTATGCTTCAGTATTTTCTCTATTAGGAAGTAAAACAATTCCAATTTTAAGGTTTAATAATGTTTGTGGTGTTTGAATGTAATCACCCATAGAGTATCCTTGCATTGTCATTGGAACACCTATAAAACATAGAAGGATAGAGACTGACTGGCATTCTTTACAGAACTGAGCCAGAAAATTAAATTCTGAAGTGCTCAAAACATAGTTTAATGGCCAGGCTTGAATGAATTTGAATGATTATACCTGCTCCAGTGAACATGCTAGGCTGCATTCCTCCTCCACCCCTCATTCTGCGATTTAGCATGGCCATGCGTTCCAAGTCCTAAAGCCATACAGAAACACAATCAATGTAATGCCATCTTAAGTAACATCAATTATTCAGAGTGCTATTAACATAGAACACAGGCAGCTATTGAAGTGCACAGGGTCAACAGCCTTACAAAGATGGAATAGAGCAGCTTTAACTACAATATACAGAAAACAGACTAAAATGAACTGGACTGCACTGACCGGGGGACCCTGATCCAGCACAGGATCAAAGAGGTCGTCCACATAGGCATCCATCTGGGGACCTCGAGACCCTAGCAAGCAGAGTGTTGTTAGAGAAGAGTGAATGTGGTTCAGAGAGAAGTAACTCATAACGGTTTCTGGAATGTAATTATTTCTATTTATTGTCCTCAAAGGGGGATTTCACAGATTTTTCTAAATGTCTGCATATTTTAGTCTTTGCGATGCAAAGTGACTCCAAATGCATTGATGTGAAGTGGCTCGTTTAGAGAAACTAACTGAGATTTCTTTACAGTGGTGTTAATAGGAACCAGGAGTGTCTCCAGCACTAATTAAAGTGTATGACCAGTGAATGTAGGTATCTACTGAGAATTTAAATGTAATGCTGACGATGATCTAAATCAGGGGTCACTAATAGGTGGACCGTGGTCCAGGTCCGGACCCAGACGTTGTCCAATGCGGACCGAAACTGATAAACTATTGAGAAGGATTTAATTCTGACTGTGTTTATTTTAAGCGGCAGAGTTTTTCTTATCTTTACGGTATACGGGCTTTACGACACAGTGAACTCACAGACCAATCACGTGCGCTGTAAGATCAGATCTGTGCAGATTCCGGACACAGGCGAGGTACGAAGCGAAAAGCAGCAATCGGAGAATAAAGCGAGAAAAAGAAAAGTTGATGGTGAAAACTGCTTTTGAAACAGGAATGGAGAGACGGATATGTTTATTCTTCCCACAGGTAGCTCCAAACCAACAGGTCAAGATGTGAAACAGAGTTAACAAGAAGCTTTCAAAAGCATTAGACCTTTTTACTTGAAGTTCTATAAAAAATAATTTAGTTCCTCATTTAAAACAATCAATATAGTTGAAATATACTGAACGGTATGTGTAATTTGGTTTATCTTTCAGTTGCTGACGATATAAAATGCTAATAGAACTACTAGTCTACTTCAGTATACAGGATATGGCACTGAATCAGAACACAAGTTACAGTCATAACACAAACACGGTCCGGATCTTGTTCTGAGGAGATTCCCTCTGACTGGACCTTACTGAACTCTGATTAAATACCCCTGCGATAAACTATTGAGAAGAATTTAATTCTAACAGTGTTTATTTTAAGTGGTGGAGCTTTTCTTGTCTTTACGGTATACGGGCTTTACGGCGCAGTGAACTCACAGACCAATCACGTGTGCTGTAAGATCACCAAAGGCTCCTCAGCCAATCAGATCTGTGTAGATTTGGGAGTGTGGCGCGAGCTTTCAAAAGCATTAGACCTTTTTACTTGAAGTAATATAAAAAAATAATTTAGTTCCTCATTTAAAACAATAATATAGTTGAAATACACTGAACAGTATGTGTAATTTGGTGTATCTTTCAGTTGCTGATGACATAAAATGACACAACACAAACACGGTCCGGACCTTGTCCTGAGGAGATTCCCTCTGACTAGACCTTACAAAATTCCAATGAAATACCCCTGATCTAAATGAACTAAACTCTATTTAAACGTGATTGTAAATCAGTGTTTCAGGTATTAGGTATGCATTTCTTATTAACTTACTGTGGGGCAGTTTTTAGAGGCATTCCTCTCTGGATCTTATTCCAACAACAACTGTGCATTCTGCATCAAACTTTGTTTACATCTTACATCTTCACCTGTGCCAAAATAATAAGGGGTCTCAACCCTCCTCCTGGAGATCTACTGTCCTTCAGAGTTTATATCCAGCCTGCTACTAACAAGCTGCCACCCTTAACTAATGCCAGTGCTTCTTATCCAGCTGATCTAGGACATCAGAGGAAGTTAATCAACGGTGGGAGATGTGGCAGACTGTGTTTGGAATGAGATTCTGCAGGAAGGTGGGTTTCCAGGTTTAGGGTTGGTGACCACTAATGTTAAACGTAAACCATATCCTAATACTTCATATTTGTACCCACCCTGAGATCTGCTAGGTGGACCATAATTGTCCCACTGAGCTCCTTCAACAGGAGGGAGGCCAGGAGCCTGCATGGGCGGAGCAGGAGGGATGAAGTCATCCATCTCTGGGGGCATCGTACTAATAATTGAGATAAAATGTGTGTTGGAAATTAACATCCTTAAAAAGGTGAATCTTGTGAATTTCCTATTTTCTTCTTGAAGCATCACATAACAAAGCTACACGATTCTTTCACTCAGTAAGGTGTAAATTGTACTCAGCACACCTGCCCCCCATGTCACTGAAGAGATAATCAGGGTGGTCAGATGGTGGACCCGGGACAACATCAGCCTCCACTCCAGCCAATAGATCCATCACATAATCAGAGCCATTCAGGTCAGTCCAGCCCTCTCCAGCCAGCAGAGACAGCGACCAGCCCCGTTCAGCCTCAGGAACACCTCTGATGATAAAGCATAACATATCAATACAATTTCATACTCTTTATTTCTTTATTGGTCTCAAGTCAGTTTAGTTTTACCACAACTCATACAATACAGGCTAATAGCCAGTGATAAATACAGTTGAATGTAAAAGTTTGAAAATCCAAAGAGAATTCTGATTTTCTATTGATGTGCATTAACTAGTTTTCACTTAGAAAATGAATAAAACATAATAATATGAGCATATTTAAATATTTCAGCTTTTATCAAAGTCTTAAAACATTATATGCTTTAAGGCCCAATGTTTAATCACAAAACCTAATATAGTTTGCACTACTTTACACTATTTCAGTCAATTTTTATGGTAAAAGTAGGAAATAAAAGTTTGCTGTAGTTTTAGTCAAAACAATTCTAGCATTTAATCAGACATATGTAGTCAGCATGTAAGGGGCCGCCCGTGCCCGTTCTATGGCCCCCGCCAATCAGCACAACTGAGAACAGCTGAGGTTGATCCTTTATAAGTGCTCCAGTGTGGAGTCTTGGGTTTTTCATACTGAAGGCCAGACCACGCCGGTAAACGGTATTTTCCCCCTAAAGAAAGACCTTGTTCTCTTTAGTACTTTCACCTTGCTGGATCTCAGGATCCACAAGGCAAATCCTTCTCACTCTTTTCTCAAAAAAAAAAAAAAAACATAAAAAATAAATAAATAAATAAATAAAAAGAAAAAATAAAAGAAAATAAAGAGGGAAACCTTTCTTTAGTTCAGTTAAGCTGCAGGAGTAATTCCCTCCTGCAACTCCTTTGTTTCATTTTCCCGCCCTTTCTGGGTGCTCTCTGTATTACCTCCTCTCGTTTCAACACCAGCAGTGTCTACACGTTGGCGTCAAGCACGTTGATTGTTGTGTCTTTTGTTTTGTTTTGTTTGTTTCAGATCTCGCACTCGGTCACTCTTTTGTGTTCTAACTACCTCTTCATAGTTAGAACACCCAGTCACAAGTACACCACACTAGTATAGTGGTGTAAGTCAAGTCAAGTCAAGTCAAGTTTATTTGTATAGCGTTTTTTACAACAGTGTTGTCACAAAGCAGCTTTACAGGAATTTTAAAGCATGAAAAACATGAAATCACACACTTTATCCCTTGTGAGCAAACCAGAGGCAACAGTGGCAACAACAACTCCCTCAACTGGAGGAAGAAACCTTGGGAGGAACCAGACTCACAAGCGGAGACCCATCCTCCTCTGGTCAAACAGTACTTGAAATTTATTAAGCACTGCTCTGTCATGCCAGCAGCCTGGCTTCAAATCCCACTGACTGTAACATCCCCTATCTGCTATTGAGTCCATCCTGGTGCTCACTTCCACTAGGATAATAAGCCTGGCACTGCTATCACTTTTTCTCGTCTCCTAGTAGATAGCTGTCCCGTTACAGAGCAACCACAGTACAGCACTGCTTGTCATGCATTGTAGTACAAAAACACTTCACAATGAAAAACTTCCCTTCAGTCATAACTGCAATTACCTGAAGCTCAGGAGCCAGGAAGCCAGTTGCTCTCCTGTGGTCCAGGACTCCACCTCAGCTGTTAGCTTCTCCTCTGTGAAAATGCAGGTTGTTAAGAAAAAAATCTAAAGTGATTTTAAGACTTAAGCCTGCATGCAGGAGGAAAGCTAAGTGTAATATAATATCCACACTCTACAGATGTGGATATTATCATTTCTATGTGTGTGTCATTCGATTCAGCCTTGCTTTCCATACAGTACAGCAGTGTTTCTCACCCAGGTCCTAGAGGCCCACTGCCCTTGCATTTTTATTACCTTATAAATAATAATCATCATTATCATCATCATCATTAACAACAACAGGAAAAACACTAATATGTACAGAGGAGCAGCAGGTCCTTAAAACCAGGCCTGAGAAAACACTGTAATACAGCACATTCCTTTCTAACCATTGTAGGTGTTGATATCCACGACCATCTTCCCTTTCCTCTGATTGGCAGTCCATTCTAGCTGAGTGGGTGGATGATGTCGGCAGGCAGGCAAAGGCAGCTGGAGAGACGTGAGCAGTTTATGCTGACACAGAGAACGGTATTCTCCTGGACCTCGATCTGACACATACCTAACAAATACAGCAGTCACTTCAATAGAAATACAGGAGCCAGTCAATAAAAACATGAATTATACGGACGATACTAATGATGATCCTAACAATGGTACTAATGAAAAGACAATTAAAATAGGGTTAGGGTTAGGGTTAATGTTAGGGTTAAGGTTAGGCTATAGGGTTTGGGTTAGGGTTTGGGTTAGGGTTTGAGTTAGGGTTTGAGTTAGGGTTTGGGTTATTGGGTTTAGGGTTTGGGTTAGGGTTTGGGTTTTTGGGTTTAGGGTTTGGGTTAGGGTTAGGTTTTGGGTTAAGGTTAAGGTTAAGGTTAGGGTTAAGGTTTGGGTTAGGGTTAGGGTTAGGGTTAGGGTTAGGGTTTTGGGTTAGGGTTTTGGGTTAGGGTTAGGGTTTTGGGTTTGGGTTAGGGTTTGGATTAGGATTAGGGTCAGGGTTTGGGTCTGGGTTTGGGTTAAGGTTATTGGGTTTGGGTTAGGGTTTGGGTTAGGGTTAGGGTTAGGGTTAGAGTTTTGGGTTAGGGTTTTGGGTTAGGGTTAGGGTTTTGGGTTTGGGTTAGGGTTTGGATTAGGGTTTGGATTAGGGTTAGGGTTTTGGGTTAGGGTTAGGGTTAGGGTTAGGGTTTTGGGTTAGGGTTAGGGTTAGGGTTAAGGTTTGGGTTAGGGTTAGAGTTTTGGGTTAGAGTTTTGGGTTAGGGTTTTGGGTTAGGGTTAGGGTTTGGGTTTTGGGTTTGGGTTTGGGTTAGGGTTTGGATTAGGGTTAGGGTTAGGATTTTGGTTTTGGGTTAGGGTTAGGGTTATTGGGTTTGGGTTAGGTTTTGGGTTAGGGTTTGGGTTAGGGTTAGGATTAGGGTTAAGGTTTGGGTTAGGGTTAGAGTTTTGGGTTAGGGTTTTGGGTTAGGGTTAGGGTTTTGGGTTTGGGTTAGGGTTTGGATTAGGGTTAGGGTCATGGTTTGGGTTAGGGTTAGGGTTTTGGGTTTGGGTTAGGGTTAGGTTTTGGGTTTGGGTTAGGTTTTGGGTTTGGGTTAGGGTTATTGGGTTTGGGTTAGGTTTTGGGTTAGGGTTTGGGTTAGGGTTTGGGTTAGGGTTAGGGTTAGGATTAGGGTTAAGGTTTGGGTTAGGGTTAGAGTTTTGGGTTAGGGTTTTGGGTTAGGGTTAGGGTTTTGGGTTTGGGTTAGGGTTTGGATTAGGGTTAGGGTCAGGGTTTGGATTAGGGTTAGGGTTGGCTAACTACATTAGATACCTTAACATCATGTCTCAATTTAATCATCATTAAATCTCTATTTGATATTTTTATCATTCAAATATTTGTTACAATTTCTGTGTTGACAAACATGTGTTGTGTATGTTGTGTATGCATGCATGTTATGTATTTCAGAAGCATGTTATGTAATTTGTCTAATTTATCTATCTTGAAGAGCAATACTTGGGTATTTAAAACAGCTTATGTCAGTTGTTTGGACACAAGAGCCCTTACACTACAATGACAGATGTTTGTCATCTATAAGACTGTTATAAAGCAAATAATAGAACTTAGTCTAGTAAAGATCTGCACATGTTTCTTATGAATACTTTATAACAGTGTTATAAATAAAGAAAACGGTCTATCACTTCAGTGTAAGGATCATTATGTCAGTTCAGTTTTGTTTATCCTGAGTCATCATTCAAATACTGACATAAGCTTATAAATACTCATAAATACTCGGGCACTGCGTTTTAAAGATGCCAGGTGTTTAATAAAAGAGCATGACTCGCGACAGAATCATGGCCTCTCCTGTGTCTTACTTTACACCAATGCTACAGTAACATGGACTGGATGACGTACTTAAGAAGTGGTTTGTCCAAGGTAGGGGATGGGGTGAAAGCACTCAGGCAGCAGGCAAGAAGCAGCCAGCCTCTCACTGATCCCGCCTCATCCTCCCGACCCCAGGTGTGATAAGCTAGCTGCGCCAAAATCTCATCCCTGAGTGATGGTCTGGTCTGGCCTTTCTCCACTATGTAGTTTCCCAACATCTGCTCCTGCCAGCCGGTCAGATCTGAGTCTCCACAGAAACGCAGGATCTGGAAAGAAAGAAACAAAAAGACTGTACATGATCTGGTGAATCAACCCCTTTGACCCCTTTGACTGCTTATTATTATTAATACTATAATTATTGTTAGTGGTCTTATTATTCAGCATCCCTTATTAATCATTTGATAATTTCTTTGTGATTATTTGGAAGGTTTTTTGATCTTTCAGAGTGAGGAACTGATATTAGCTGTGGGCACACATAGGGTCTCAAAATGTAAACAAAGTAGCTTTTAAAAATGTAAACATTCATTCTCATATAAAAAAACCAAAAACAACTAAAATAAGAGAATAAAGCATATGAAGCATTGCTAAATGCACGCCTTGCTTTTCACTTACTAGTTTGTATATCTCCAGGGCAGTGCGGGCGTCCTCCGGCTCCAGAGAGTTAAGTGGTCTCTGGAGGGACTGACCCTGAGCCTGGCACCATCCATCCTGTAACAAGAACAGTGTTCAAGATAATAAGCAATTAGGGATGAGCAAGTCACTGATCCACATCCACACCACATGGTACAATTCAACTTCCTTTTATTACAAATGAAAATCTGAACACCTGCACTGATTTACACAGCACTGACCAGAAGAAAGCTCACACGCAGACAACAGATCCAAGTGTAAGCTGTCACTGTGAGCTGCAGCATAGAGTGGTAAAAGCATTAGTGGGCACTGACGGAATGGTGGTCTGGTGGCAAGAACATGTACTGTCCCTTTAAATATTATTTTAGAGTGTTGGTCAGAAAAAGTCAGTTGGTGCTGTTTTCTGTTAAAGAACTGCTGTTTCTGTACTGAGAGAATTTCAGTTCAAGGTTTTAATGATTTTTGTCACAGAAAATACTTTGAAATAGACACAGATTTTGAAGAAAGCTGTCCCCCCATAAACCCCGGCTTGTAATTTGATTGCTTGTACATGATACACTGACAGATCCTGGTGAGGAGGAGTCAGATTTTTGTTTTACAAGTCAGATTTTTATTCACAGATATTATATTGGAATAATCTAAAAACTCTAAACAGAAAAAAAAACAGTCAGGATTATTCTTTAGATTAACTTTACGTGATTTATTTTGAATATATGTTATGTGTTTTATGTGTTATATTGCTAAGTGCTATACAGCTATAGTTACAGAAACAATACAAATTAAAAACATACATTTTCTGCTTAGAATGTTTTTTCCTGTTATACATAAATATGTCAATTTTATAAAAGTATTTAGGTGCTTGTACATATATATATATATATATATATAGTTTAAATTTAGCTCCGTAATATATATATATATATATATATATATATATATATATATATATATATATATATATATATATATATATATGAACTACATTTGAACCAGACTGCACTACTGTATTCACTGAGCTACGTCATTGTCTTCAGCTACTAGATACCTTTTCACCTCTAGGATCAGGGACCGAGCTGTTGTAGTGCGCAAGGGTGGTAGGGACTGAGTGCACTCAGGAGAAGGGAAATTGTTAAGACTTGATAATTACAGAAATATTTATTTATTTATGTTTTTATTGAGATCTCATTTTTGCATTGTTATTATTACTTTTGTTATTTCTTTTTTATCCAGTGTGTATTATTGCAGAATTAGATATGCACATGAAGATAATTCATATATACACCTTATTATTCATAATTGTTGTCCTTTGTCATCTTTGGGGTGAAGGATTTTTTTTTCTTGTTTTTGTTGAATTAACTCATCCAATCTCCCTAAAAAACATAAAGACTAAAGAGAATAGACTTTAGATTTTATGCTTGTACTCATTAAGAGCACATGGCTACATAAACAACGTACCTTCAGAACTGTGTTGGCATATCGAGAGAAGGGGTAGCTGTCAATATCCCGGGGCAGGGAAAGGTTGTGCTCTGCTTTCACCTGGGGTGGGGCTACTTCTGTGACGCCCGACCCCTGCGGCCGCCCTGTTGTGGATCAAGGTGAAAAGCAAATAAACAAATATGTGTATATACTATAAATTACATGCTTCAACTTTCAAACAACGATTCTGCTCTTACCTACTGCACTGCGCAATCTGGCTGATAGTTCAGCAGGAATCTCCAACATTCCCACATCCTAAAACATGGACAGACCTATAGTAAACCATTCTGATGATCTACAGGTATACAAATGGTTTTCTGAACAGTAAATCCAGAACATTAATAATAAATAATTAATACTAAAGTTAATATTAGCATAGCTTCAGTAACTTCTGTAACTTCTGTAACCTTAGTAGCTAGATATCTAGTGCTATACAAACATAAGATAAAGCATAGGATATTTGGATTAATTAATTAACTTTTTGACTTATATATATATATATATATCATTGTAACTCATAGCAATGCTTTTCTGTGTAAGTCTATAAATTCCACTGCTATAATAACTAATAATAATGAGATTTGGACTGTTAACACAAAGCTGATGGTGGTTTACATTCACTTTTAGTACAGATCAAGCTGAAACACAATGTTTTTAAAGGAGCCTATAAGCCTGTTAGCTTTCAAAAACTATGTATTGATGTTTTTGAAGGCCTGGTTTAACTTTACGTGATTTATTTTGAATATATGTTATGTGTTTTATGTGTTTATTATATTGCTAAGTGCTATACAGCTATAGTTACAGAAACAATACAAATTAAAAACATACATTTTCTGCTTAGAATGTTTTTTCCTGTTATATATAAATATAGCAATTTTATAAAAGTGTGACGTATAAAAGTATTTCGGTGCTTGTATATATATATATATATATATATATATATATATATATATATATATATATATATATATATATATATATTAAATTTAACTCAGTAATATATATATATATATATATATATATATATATATATATATATATATATATATATATATATATATATATATGAACTACATTTGAACCAGACTGCCCTACTGCAATCACTGAGCTACGTCATTGTCTTCAGCTACTAGATACCTTAACACAAAGCTGATGGTGGTTTACATTCACTTTTAGTAAAGATCAAGCTGAAACACAATATTTTTAAAGGAGCCTATAAGCCTGTTAGCTTTCAAAAACTATGTATTGATGTTTTTGAAAAACATATATTAAATACTTAACTTGTTTCTTAGGATTTTAGTCTCTCTATATGTACACAAATACATATATACATATGCATACAGACACACAGAATTATTTACAAACTGCTATAAGAATAATACATAAGTTTCATGTTCAGGCCCTTGGAGTTTAAGGGGTTAAATAAGCTCAAATCTAAAGCCATAGATGAAAAGAATGAAAGAGTAAATAATCATACCATCCCTGAATAGGTAGACTGGGTTCTGGCCGTGTGTTTTGCTGTGGTTCTCTCGTCGTGCTCCTGTAACATCAAAGTGACTGTACAATCAGGATTCACCGTCTTTGTTATGAAAACAATATCCTTTTATTCTTGGCGAGCTCATTCTGCTCTCAAAGCCTATAACATGCTTTGCCAGTTTCCCTTAAGCTCTCCTACCTGTTCACTCCACTGTGCAGTACAGAACAGTGCTATTCTTAGCAGCACAGCTTCTTTTATATCCCAGGAACTCCCTCTCCCACCTTGCCCCACCCCAAACATCGGAGTCACATGGAACAAGAGTCCATAAGGCAAACCCTAATTGAACCATATGTACCTTATCACTGGTTATGATCAGTGTTCATCATCATGTTGCCTAATGATGAGGAGAAGACTGCACATGTATTCCATCTTATTTTTTTATTTTTTTTAAAAAGGACATTCAGAAATACTGGAGTGGAGAGATCTTAAAATTTGCTGTCTCTATGCATGTCCTTCAGGCTTTTAGAACAAAAAAAAGTTCCTTTAAATTAAAAAAGTTTATCTGGGGAGAAAAATGCATCTGGTTATGTAACCGTGTTCCCTTATTTACATAGTTAAACATCATACAGTGGATCAGGACACTGTCTAACCTACAATTAAACAATGACAAGAAATGGGGAAGGGATCAAAAAAAAGAAAAGGGTTTTGTTTAAACTTTCAACAAAAGAAGACGAGGTAACGAGTGGTGACAGTGTGACAATAGGAAAAGTGTTACAGATAATTACAGATCATGTTTCAGATAAGCTACACCTGCTCCCACAGCTTTCTCGAGTATTCTTCCACTCACTGTCTTTATCGCTCTCTCAAAATTCTCAACAATCTATTTGTGATCAAAAACAATAAGATCTCGCAAAGTAAGGAGACTGAACATACCTAAGACAATGCTGAGACAGGAGTAGTGGTCAACAGAGAAGAGCTCTTTACAGACGCAGGCAAAGACGTATAATTCCTCATTTAAAGTGAGAGTCTGAAGTCCAAACAGGGCAGGAGTGAGACAAGGTGTGTGCATAGCACGAGGGAGAGAGAGAAAGAGAGAGAGAGAAAGAAAGAGCAAAGATGAAAGGGCAGACGGGCAGGAAGATTCTACTCAGCTGTGATATTTCTGATGACGCACTGAGGAAAAGACTAGGGAGTGCTTAGTGTTTGGTTTGGAACACTTGCTTTAGAAACAATATGTGATATAGATAATATGTGATTTAGTACACTACCAGTTAAACATTTTAGTACACTACCAGTTAAACGTTTTAGATTCACTACCAGTCAAACGTTTTAGTACACAACCAGTTAAACATTTTAGTACACTACCAGTTAAACATTTTAGTACACTACCAGTTAAACGTTTTAGATTCACTACCAGTCAAACGTTTTAGTACACTACCAGTTAAACATTTTAGTACACTACCAGTTAAACATTTTAGTACACTACCAGTTAAACGTTTTAGATTCACTACCAGTCAAACGTTTTAGATACACTACCAGTTAAACGTTTTAGATTCACTACCAGTCAAACGTTTTAGCACACTACCAGTTAAACAGTTTAGATACACTACCAGTTAAACGTTTTAGTACACTACCAGTTAAACGTTTTAGATACACTACCAGTTAAACGTTTTAGTACACTACCAGTTAAACGTTTTAGATACACTACCAGTTAAACGTTTTAGTACACTACCAGTTAAACGTTTTAGATACACTACCAGTTAAACGTTTTAGTACACTACCAGTTAAACGTTTTAGATACACTACCAGTTAAACGTTTTAGATTCACTACCAGTCAAACGTTTTAGATACACTACCAGTTAAATGTTTTAGATTCACTACCAGTCAAACGTTTTAGTACACTACCAGTTAAACGTTTTAGATACACTACCAGTCAAACGTTTTAGATACACTACCAGTTAAACGTTTTAGATACACTACCAGTCAAACGTTTTAGATAAACTACCAGTCAAACGTTTTAGTACACTACCAGTTAAACGTTTTAGATACACTACCAGTTAAACGTTTTAGATACACTACCAGTTAAACGTTTTAGATACACTACCAGTCAAACGTTTTAGATAAACTACCAGTCAAACGTTTTAGTACACTACCAGTTAAACGTTTTAGATACACTACCAGTCAAACGTTTTAGATACACTACCAGTCAAACGTTTTAGTACACTACCATCTAAATGTTTTAGATACACTACCAGTCAAACGTTTTAGATACACTACCAGCCAAATGTTTTAGATACACTACCAGTCAAACGTTTTAGTACACTACCAGTCAAACGTTTTAGATACACTACCAGTCAAACGTTTTAGTACACTACCATCTAAATGTTTTAGATACACTACCAGTCAAACATTTTAGATACACTACCAGCCAAACGTTTTAGATAAACTACCAGTCAAACGTTTTAGTACACTACCAGTCAAACGTTTTAGATACACTACCAGTCAAACGTTTTAGATCACTACCAGTCAAACGTTTTAGATACACTACCAGTCAAACGTTTTAGATACACTACCAGCCAAACGTTTTAGATAAACTACCAGTCAAACGTTTTAGATACACTACCAGTCAAACGTTTTAGATAAACTACCAGTCAAACGTTTTAGATACACTACCAGCCAAACGTTTTAGATACACTACCAGTCAAACGTTTTAGATAAACTACCAGTCAAACGTTTTAGATACACTACCAGTCAAACGTTTTAGATAAACTACCAGTCAAACGTTTTAGTACACTACCAGCCAAACGTTTTAGTACACTACCAGTCAAACGTTTTAGATACACTACCAGACAAACGTTTTAGATACACTACCAGACAAACGTTTTAGATAAACTACCAGTCAAACGTTTTAGATACACTACCAGTCAAACGTTTTAGTACACTACCAGTCAAACGTTTTAGATAAACTACCAGTCAAACGTTTTAGATACACTACCAGTCAAACATTTTAGATACACTACCAGTCAAACGTTTTAGATACACTACCAGTCAAACGTTTTAGATAAACTACCAGTCAAACGTTTTAGATACACTACCAGTCAAACGTTTTAGATACACTACCAGTCAAACGTTTTAGATACACTACCAGTCAAACGTTTTTAGTACACTACCAGCCAAACATTTTAGATACACTACCAGCCAAACGTTTTAGTACACTACCAGTTAAACGTTTTAGTACACTACCAGTCAAACGTTTTAGATACACTACCAGTCAAACGTTTTAGTACACTACCAGTCAAACGTTTTAGATAAACTACCAGTCAAACGTTTTAGATACACTACCAGTCAAACATTTTAGATACACTACCAGTCAAACGTTTTAGATACACTACCAGTCAAACGTTTTAGATACACTACCAGTCAAACGTTTTAGATAAACTACCAGTCAAACGTTTTAGATACACTACCAGTCAAACGTTTTAGATACACTACCAGTCAAACGTTTTAGATACACTACCAGACAAACGTTTTAGATACACTACCAGCCAAACATTTTAGATACACTACCAGCCAAACGTTTTAGTACACTACCAGTTAAACGTTTTAGTACACTACCAGTCAAACGTTTTAGATACACTACCAGTTAAACGTTTTAGATACACTACCAGTCAAACGTTTTAGATAAACTACCAGTCAAACGTTTTAGTACACTACCAGTTAAACGTTTTAGATACACTACCAGTCAAACGTTTTAGATACACTACCAGTCAAACGTTTTAGTACACTACCATCTAAATGTTTTAGATACACTACCAGTCAAACGTTTTAGATACACTACCAGCCAAATGTTTTAGATACACTACCAGTCAAACGTTTTAGTACACTACCAGTCAAACGTTTTAGATACACTACCAGTCAAACGTTTTAGTACACTACCATCTAAATGTTTTAGATACACTACCAGTCAAACATTTTAGATACACTACCAGCCAAACGTTTTAGATAAACTACCAGTCAAACGTTTTAGTACACTACCAGTCAAACGTTTTAGATACACTACCAGTCAAACGTTTTAGATCACTACCAGTCAAACGTTTTAGATACACTACCAGTCAAACGTTTTAGATACACTACCAGCCAAACGTTTTAGATAAACTACCAGTCAAACGTTTTAGATACACTACCAGTCAAACGTTTTAGATAAACTACCAGTCAAACGTTTTAGATACACTACCAGCCAAACGTTTTAGATACACTACCAGTCAAACGTTTTAGATAAACTACCAGTCAAACGTTTTAGATACACTACCAGTCAAACGTTTTAGATAAACTACCAGTCAAACGTTTTAGTACACTACCAGCCAAACGTTTTAGATACACTACCAGTCAAACGTTTTAGATACACTACCAGACAAACGTTTTAGATACACTACCAGACAAACGTTTTAGATAAACTACCAGTCAAACGTTTTAGATACACTACCAGTCAAACGTTTTAGTACACTACCAGTCAAACGTTTTAGATAAACTACCAGTCAAACGTTTTAGATACACTACCAGTCAAACATTTTAGATACACTACCAGTCAAACGTTTTAGATACACTACCAGTCAAACGTTTTAGATAAACTACCAGTCAAACGTTTTAGATACACTACCAGTCAAACGTTTTAGATACACTACCAGTCAAACGTTTTAGATACACTACCAGTCAAACGTTTTAGTACACTACCAGCCAAACATTTTAGATACACTACCAGCCAAACGTTTTAGTACACTACCAGTTAAACGTTTTAGTACACTACCAGTCAAACGTTTTAGATACACTACCAGTCAAACGTTTTAGTACACTACCAGTCAAACGTTTTAGATAAACTACCAGTCAAACGTTTTAGATACACTACCAGTCAAACATTTTAGATACACTACCAGTCAAACGTTTTAGATACACTACCAGTCAAACGTTTTAGATAAACTACCAGTCAAACGTTTTAGATACACTACCAGTCAAACGTTTTAGATACACTACCAGTCAAACGTTTTAGATACACTACCAGACAAACGTTTTAGATACACTACCAGCCAAACATTTTAGATACACTACCAGCCAAACGTTTTAGTACACTACCAGTTAAACGTTTTAGTACACTACCAGTCAAACGTTTTAGATACACTACCAGTCAAACGTTTTAGTACACTACCAGTCAAACGTTTTAGATAAACTACCAGTCAAACGTTTTAGATACACTACCAGTCAAACATTTTAGATACACTACCAGTCAAACGTTTTAGATACACTACCAGTCAAACGTTTTAGATACACTACCAGTCAAACGTTTTAGTACACTACCAGACAAACATTTTAGATACACTACCAGACAAACATTTTAGATACACTACCAGTCAAACGTTTTAGATACACTACCAGTCAAACGTTTTAGATACACTACCAGACAAACATTTTAGATACACTACCAGCCAAACGTTTTAGTACACTACCAGTCAAACGTTTTAGTACACTACCAGCCAAACGTTTTAGATACACTACCAGACCAACGTTTTAGTACTCAAAAGTTTTTAGTACTCCGGTTTCCTCCCACACGGCCAAAAACATGCAGTCAAGTTAATTGGTCACTCTAGGTGTGAGTGTGTGAGTGAATGTTGGCCATGCCATGGACTGGCGAACTGTCCATGGTGTACCCCGCCTTTGCCTGACGAAACTGGGGTTGGCTCCAGCCCTCCGTGACCCCGGCTAGCGGGATAAAGTGTCAGATAATGGATGGATGGATATTATGGTGTCGTAAAAGAGTAAATCTGATTACCGCTGCCTCGACAGAGTGAAGATATCAGAGACTGTCACATATTTAAAGCGCAAATCAACTGGACTATCTTCTGAATCCTTTTCAAAAAGAAAGTTGACGGAAAGCGTGTGGCTAGTGATGTAAGTCCATACTTTGACCCCACACGTAACTATGTGTATATATCTGTGGTTGATCTGAAAGCAGTGGACGCCTCCAGCAGTTCACTCTGAGCGATAAAAGCTCACCACAAGAGTGAAAGAAGGGCGAGGTTGGAATTTATAATATTATCTGAGCAATAAACTGGAGCTGGTTGCCAGGCAATGAGTAATACAGAGGAGTGTGTATGTGAGACAGCATCCAATAATAAACATTTCTGTGACATATGGCATATTTGACAGAAAGGAGAGGGAGAGAGAGAGAGAGAGAGAGAGAGACACCGAGACAGAGTTATGAATGTACCTTCCAGTGTCGCATCTTGACAGTGTTCCTGGTAATCATCATAGTAGCCCAAAACTGAGTGAAGGAGTTCTTTAGTCTCTTAAAATACTTCCTGCAAGCAAAGAGAGCAACATAACTTCTCTGACTCACCAAGTTAAAATCTTATCTATTATTTACTTCATTACTTCCACCGTTTTTTCCTTTCTTTCCTCTCTTTTGTGTAGACTGCTGCATGGCATAAAATAAGAAATTAAATGTATTAAACACCAGTGAATCAAACATTTAGATTAAATCTGAAATTCTCAACTGAATATAATTTAGGAGAGGGCTCTGTGAGGAAAACGAAATTCTTCAGTGAAAACATACAATTCAAAGAAGGAGAGTATTTACACTAACCAGACACTTTAATAGGAACACCTGTACACCTGCTCAGCTGTGCAAACATCCAGTCAACCAGTCAGTCATGTGGCGACAGCACAAAACATGAAATCATGCAGACACGGCTCGAGAGTTTCTATTTCTGTTCGTGTGAAACGCCAGTGATCTAAATGACTTTGGCCAAGGCGTGATTGTTGATGTCAGACAGGGGGCTTTAAATAGTTCAATTCAATGCTGTCCAATCTGTAGAGTGTGTAAAACTGGAACGGTGAGCAGCAGTTCTGTGGGTGTAAACACCAAGGCGAAAAAACACTCTTTACACAGAGTGGTGATGAAAAGCATCTCTGAACAAAGAAAACAGAACACATCCAGGAGCTGCTATTATGCTTCTGTCCAGAAACTATAATTTAGGGTCTAATAGAACAGATTTACATGCTTCAGTAAAAAACATAGCAATTTTTATTCATTATATTTTTTCACTCTATGTCTGAAATACTACACTAGATCTCCCGTGTCTTTAAGGCCTCCCTCTCAATAAGCATAGTGTGCTCTGATCAGAGGTGTCAAGTAACAAAGTACAAATACTTTGTTATTTTACTTAAGTAGAAATTTTGGTTATTTATACTTTACTGGAGTAATTATTTATACATCTACTCCTTACATTTACACTCTATTATCTGTACTTTCTACTCCTTACATTTACACTCCATTATCAGTACTTTATACTCCTTACATTTACACTCCATTATCAGTACTTTCTACTCCTTACATTTACACTCCATTATCAGTACTTTCTACTCCTTACATTTACACTCCATTATCTGTACTTTCTACTCCTTACATTTACACTCCATTATCAGTACTTTCTACTCCTTACATTTACACTCCATTATCTGTACTTTCTACTCCTTACATTTACACTCCATTATCTGTACTTTCTACTCCGTACATTTACACTCCATTATCAGTACTTTCTACTCCTTACATTTACACTCCATTATCAGTACTTTCTACTCCTTACATTTACACTCAATTATTAGTACTTTCTACTCCTTACATTTACACTCCATTATCAGTACTTTCTACTCCTTACATTTACACTCCATTATCAGTACTTTCTACTCCTTACATTTACACTCAATTATTAGTACTTTCTACTCCTTACATTTACACTCCATTATCAGTACTTTCTACTCCTTACATTTACACTACATTATCAGTACTTTCTACTCCTTACATTTACACTCCATTATCAGTACTTTCTACTCCTTACATTTACACTCCATTATCAGTACTTTCTACTCCTTACATTTACACTCCATTATCAGTACTTTCTACTCCTTACATTTACACTCCATTATCTGTACTTTCTACTCCTTACATTTACACTCCATTATCAGTACTTTCTACTCCTTACATTTACACTCCATTATATGTACTTTCTACTCCTTACATTTACACTCCATTATCTGTACTTTCTACTCCTTACATTTACACTACATTATCAGTACTTTCTACTCCTTACATTTACACTCCATTATCAGTACTTTCTACTCCTTACATTTACACTCCATTATCAGTACTTTCTACTCCTTACATTTACACTCCATTATATGTACTTTCTACTACTTACATTTACACTCCATTATCAGTACTTTCTACTCCTTACATTTACACTACATTATCAGTACTTTCTACTCCTTACATTTACACTCCATTATCAGTACTTTCTACTCCTTACATTTACACTCCATTATCAGTACTTTATACTCCTTACATTTACACTCCATTATATGTACTTTCTACTCCTTACATTTACACTCCATTATCAGTACTTTCAACTCCTTACATTTACACTCCATTATATGTACTTTCTACTCCTTACATTTACACTCCATTATCAGTACTTTCTACTCCTTACATTTACACTCCATTATCTGTACTTTCTACTCCTTACATTTACACTCAATTATCAGTACTTTCTACTCCTTACATTTACACTCCATTATCAGTACTTTCTACTCCTTACATTTACACTCCATTATCTGTACTTTCTACTCCTTACATTTTAAACATAGTCTCGTTACTCCTATTTAATTTCAGTTTGTTTTCATTCATGTACATTTACATTCCAGTAAAGATTATTGATAATATGCCTTTGAAGTTTGACTTCATTACAATACTTATAGACAACTAGTCATCATATCTTCTGCTCCATGAAACACATGTTAATGCTCAGTAGTAACAGATATGCTTCTTTAATATATTTACATTCATGTTCAATGGGTGTATATGCGGCTGAAACAGGAAGCCTAGCGCATCCCAAATTTATCAACATTAACATTTTAATATAACACTATAGTTTTTATGGCTTTTATAAGAATGTGGTTTTGGGGAGGTGGGCTAGTGCACTATAGACCCCTGTGGTGCGGCCTAAGCTTTTGCCCTCAATGGCATTTTTTCCCTTACATTTACTTTTATACTTTAAGTAGTTTGTAAAGCAGTACTTACTGGAGTAAAAAGCTTGAGTTGATACTTAACCTTCTATAGAAGTATTTTTAAACCCTAGTATCTATACTTCTACCTGAGTAATGAATATGAATACTTTTGACACCTTCGGCTCTGATTGGTCAGCTTGGTTACTCTGCTCTGACTGGTCAACTGCCAGATACAAGTTCTGCCCCCACACTACTGTGGCTACTTTTACAATGGTGTCAGTTCTGTCATATGAGAGCCAGAGTCTGATCCTGAAAATCAGATAAAGCTAGTAGACCAGGTCCACACACTGAAGGGAAGCATATCTCCTTTATGGTAGATGGACTACAGAAGATCATGTTGGACTCCACTTCAATCAGCAAAGAATATGTATCTGAGGCTATGGTGGGCACAGGCTCACTGAAACAACTGAAGATTGGGAAAATGTCAACATGTCTGCAGCAATTACATCATATAATCATGTAAACACTGTCCAGACTCAGATGTTGTTTGTCAGCTCAGAGAATGTTTCCAGTATCCACTAAAATCCATGACACAAAATCCATGACTGTTCTGAGAACAAAGGCCCTGGCCAAGCATCAACCTTGGGCAGTCATATACTATAATACTCCTGTTTCTTTGAATTTGAGGAGAGCTATACACGTAAAACTTAAAGCCATATGAAGCTTTCAAAAACATATTTTATCACTGTCAAAATCTGACAAAACAAGCATAAATTGTTTTCACTGTTTCACTCAAATAAAGTTATGTTCTGGCTACCATGCCTGCGCATGTACAGTATATACGGTATGCAAAAATTCCCTCTGGTATTATGGTGGTCCCATGTTGGCTGCCTACCCCAGTGTTGGCTGGCCAACTCACACACCATAGCAGCACTGATACTAGCTTCAATGGCAATGTTGGTTTAACAATTCATCTTCTGGAAATGCTCTTTTCTAGTATAGATTGTCTTCCACACGTTATTCGAGATCATACACATCTTTGACTCTTGTGAAATTGGGCAATACTTCAGATTTAGAAACATGCTTTGTCATATTATAACATTGTTCAGAGGTTTCCTGGACGTAGTTACAGATGCTTGGCTTTAACTTGGCAAAGCAGTTTGCTACAGCACCACCCTGAAGGTGGACCAGTGCTGGATCTCTAGTTAGTTAAGCCTACCAAAGACTGAGGGGAAAGGGGGTCAAACAGTGACCTTTCACTAAATAGAGAGCATAATGTTAAGATCTATTTTTAGGGACCCCACAGAATTTAGATTTTAGAGGTTTAGAAAGGTTTAATTAGGCCTCGTTCTTTGCCCCTCGCATATCTCCACAGGTTTTACTAAGGAGCAGGACTTTCTTTGTAAAGGTACATATTGCAAATTAAGCTTTACCTGCTTTCCTGTTTTGTTTTCCAGCCAGTGAACTGTCTCCCAGTGTTAATAGTAAAGTAGTCGGTGAGTGTATGCTGATTGTACAAGATAGTAAATAAAGACTCAGATACTGAATCATGGTACAACAGTTCAAGACAACTCTAAACATAGAATTTTGCTTCTGGAGGTTGAGGATTTAAGAGAATGTCTTACACGTACTGTGTTCATCGATCTGGTGAATGTAAGACAAAGTGCTGTACGATCACAATAGTGAACAAATGGGTCACTATGTTGTCTTATTGCCGGCTCTGTTCTAAAGCACTGCTCCCACACCAGCTGCCCATGTGTGCAGGGCTGGACTGACACAAATCAGCCCAGGCATTTTTGGCTTAGACCAGCCCGTCATAATTAAAAACATTTTTTTGGCTTATTAGAAATTTACAGTGAATCATTACTTTAAAAGTCTATTAAATAATCATTGTGGAAAGCAAATCAGTAAATTAACACATACTGTAGTTCCAGCACTTTTATCTACTTATATGTATTTTTTGAATTTCTCTGATATAGCAGCTCTAATTCTTCAGGTTAAAAGCTGCTCCCTCCTTTAAAAAGCTATAACCTGCATTTGGATCTGTCTAAAAACAGACAGGGCTGCTCTGTGAACTCATTCAACACATCAGCATTTGACACTGTCTTACTGTGAGCATAGCTTTTCCTAATAATACTTTTACACACTTACTTTAGTAAAGCTTAAACTGCAAAGCTTTTATCATTTATCAGTTTTAAGATCTGTTATTTCACTTGTTTGAGTGTTTTTAAAACATGTTGAACCGCAGCACAGAGGCTACAAATTCAAACTACTATACAGCCTTTCAACACACCTTTAGCCTAAATAGCTAAAATGCTATGATGTAGCCTAAAATGGACACTTGCTGCTCCTCCAACACTTCTCAGCCTTGAACGTTTACTAGTTTATCAGAAGAAGGTGTCGTACGTGGCTGCCAGAATTTGGGAAGTATGCAAATAATACCAATAAATACTGATACTAATAAATAGCCGTTACTCATCATCCCCTCTAAAAAAAAAATATTCAACAGCAGTGGGACCAGTCCAGCCCTGCATGTGTGTCTGACCTGGCCTGGTGACCTCTAATGTGGGACTGGATGACGATGGCTTTCTGTTTAAAGAAGCGAAAGTTGCGTCGACAGATGAAGCCACGAATGTTCCTCTGAATGGTTATGGCAGCCCAAGTCTGAGTACTGCTCCACTTCTCCTCCACCAGCTGGTACAGAGACTCTTTCATAAACACCTGATGAATGTATGATGGGTTTATAACCTGATATATAGTGTAATATATTTATCATAAATATATAAATTATGGATCATACAGCATAAAACTTTCATTTCCATACCTTAGTCCGTCCTAATTGGTACTGACAATCTTCAGCACCGATGACCTCCAGCAGGGCAACTACCAGCTCTTTATCAGAGAGCTGTGAAGACCGCTGTGTTAGCAACACACCATACCTATCACCGGGAAAAAGCGAGAAACAGGTTAACACGTGGTCTTTAATGAGCATGTACTCTTTTAGTCATTCGAATTGGCTTCTCTAAATCCAGCACCTTTCCATGAAGTGCGTAAAAGGGATGCGAATAGGAAATCCCTCTTTTCTAATATGAATCGTCTCTAGGATTCCTCCATGTCTCAACTGTGTAGTGATGTAGTCCACATCGAATATTCCAGGGAGCTTAACAAAACAACACAGAGAACTGAGTAGCCATAAAGAACCAGACAAAACACAGAACATCGTCACCTGATATCCTAAAGCTACACCATTTGTCGATTTTGCAATCCAATTTTATCGGCTGTGCTTCATGTGAGGATGTAATTGTTTAATATCAGTGCCTGTGAGCTAATGAATTTACTCATAATTCACATATGAAATCTGTGAAAAGATGATATCTCTGGAGATTTCCTATTGAAATTTACATTTTATCTTAAATAGCTAAGCAGTCGCACACCAGCAACCAAACATGCTACATCATTTAAGCTGGAATGGGAATTAAGTCATAGAAACTTCAATGTCATCTAATCTTATGTATATAAGTTCGATACCAAACTGTAGACAAACTGTAAATGTTACACCCAAATGTCAAGTCAGTCAAGACAAGTTTATTTATATAGCGCTTTTTACAACGATGTTGTCTCAAAGCAGCTTTACAGAGTTTTGAAAACAGACAGTTATAACATATATCCTCCAGTGAGCAAGCCAGAGGCAACAGTGGCAAGAACACCTCCCTCAGACTGGAGGAAGAAACCTTGGGAGGAACCAGACTCACAAGGGGAGACCCATCCTCCTCTGATCAAACAGTATTTACAGTTTGAACTAAATACCAAATGTGTATCCACTACACGCTATACAGCCCCAGCTTGCTGACTGTAGCCCATACAGTGGTTTGAGATTAGATGACATTCAAGTTTCTAATACTTATTTCACATTTCAGCTTAAATGATGTAGCATGTGTGGATGCTGGTGTGCAGCTGCTTAACTATTTAAGATAAAATGGAAATTCCAATCTCCTCCAGAGATATCATGTTTTCACAGATTTCATATGTGAATTATGTGCTGAGAGATAGTTGTGTCAAGAACTGCCCAAAACCAACAAATTAATATGTTTCAGATATCCAAGCATGTGAGTGAGAAGTGAGAAACATTGACTTTAGCTAATGGTAGCATCAATTTTAGTGCATTGACTGCCTTGTTGATCTCACATTTAAAACTTTCCTCAGTTGTCACTGTCTAGTCACCCTGTTCATCTCAGTATAGCATATAAATATGTGTGTATAGCAATTCAATAGAGTTTAAGGTGGGCTGTTCGGAATCACATAACTCTTGGTTTGAAAACCCACTCCAGCCTGGTCTACACTTGTCATCATATCTTTATAAGTATAAAGCTGATTTTGCATTTGAGAACTAAAGATTATTTGTTTTGAGCATATACAGGTGACGCTAATCCATAAAAATGTATGAATTAGTCTGTAAAACTCCTGCCATTGCCTTTAGAATCATCATGCCCATGTTTTTCCCTCCTCACTCAATAACGCAACAAAAACATCTCATACATAGTGCAGTTTTCATTTTTTACATACTGTGTGATATTGTATGATAAACATAATAAAGGTTTTGTTTCTTTACATTATCCTTTCATAGTTCTCATCATGGTAGAATGAGTCAAGCACATTCCAGGCAGCGAAGCTCAGAATTTACCTTGACATAGTTTGGCTTAAAACATCGGATAAATGTGGTTTTACATCTGAAAGAAAAGCAGAGAGAACAGATGATATGCCTTAATTGTATCAAACAGAAGCTCCAGCCAAGGCCTGGAATAGAATGCATCTCACTCAAGGATCAACGTTAAAAGTACTTGTGTAACGCAAGCAACTGAAAACAGCTGAGAAGGGCAAAGAGTTTCTAGAGACCTCTCTAGCCGTGTGACGAGCTCAGTGAGTGACTGTTGAAAGTGTGTGGCTACTGTAGAGGCCTGGTGCCGGTAGCTTTTCCCTCTAAATCCCAGCTCTCTCTGCTGGACGTAACGTTCCTGCACCTTACGGAACAAACCTGACACCACCTGCACACACAACACCACAAGCAAACAGGTATCAGTCCTAGATCTTCAACAACATTTCCATATAAACTTATCCGAGATCATATTTAACATGCAAAAGTAAATCAAAGGGTTTGCTGAGTTGACTACCTGCAATCTACTGCGTGCAAACAGCTCTAACACCTCTGGACGAAACTGATCGTGGTTTTTGTTCAGAAAGTTGTGAACCTATTGGAAGAAATGCATGAACAGTAACACTGGAGTGTCTATAGTAAAGTGTCAATGATCTGAATATTGAACAGGTAAATTATATTTTTCACATTCTTTTGATTTCAAGGTGTTTACTTATCACTAACATGGTGATCTGGTGAAAAAAATAAGTTTATATGAATGAATACGCTCCGACATAGCTCCGAAGCTGCTTACCTGGTATGTGACAGCTCCTGCATAGTGATACACAGTAAAGACGGGCAGAGGAATCTTTGGCTTGGCGTAGTAGGGGCTGTTGCTATGGTGATAATGACATTTTTGCAAGAAAGTGTGGTCTGTAGCCTGAATGGGAAAGGAAGGAATAACGAGTGATGAAAAAGACTGAGGCATATTCACGGACGAGCAGAGCAACTCAATCTGAATTGAATATCCTCTCTGGCTCTGTTACACTATATTAAGTGTTGAAAGCAATGCTTCTACCCCAAATCGTAGTACTCCACATCCTCCTCCCTTTACGGACATTAGACCCCAACCAGAAAACTATTTATACTAAATAAGAATAAATGGATGAAGCCTAAAGACTGTGTACCTACCTGCGGGAGGCAGGTCTGGTCATCCAGGATGCGAAGGATGCCGTGCGGGCGTGCAGAGATGAGTTCCAGACATGGGTGGAAATTTTGGAGGGACACGGGATACCACTGAATCTGCTCTGAGTTATATTCCTCCTAAAACAGACATATTGAACTGAGTAAAGACTATACAATCACAGGATGTACAGAGAGATAAACTACACCATGGCTTAAATTACAATGGCTTAAATCAGTTAAGTTTTTTAAAGTAACAGGATTGAGTTGTTCTTGTATATAATTAGCTAATACACACAATGTGGTTAGCCAGCATCCGTTCTAATGGCATGAGAACTTTGATTTTAAAATGAATAATTTACAACTTTATTTGGGTTACTTCAGTCTATCTTTGGGTTACCTTGTTGGTCAATGTCACAATATCACTAACAAGACTAGGCAAGCTTACTTTTGTCAGATCATAAAGGTATCAAGGTGTCAGGTATGCAAAGAAACACAAATGTCAATGCCACTTCATTAACAAGGGGGCAACAATTTATGCACATATTACTGCTGTTGGAACGAAAACCTGCTTTCAAATCTCATGTTGTTTTTCAGCTTTTGGCATTACTTGAAAGAACCTGTTACCTTTGCATTTTATACATTTCATGATGATTGGACTAGATCAAATGGCTCTAAATGACTTGGAAAAACATTGGAAAACCACGGACTTACATTAAAAGTAAAGTATGTTTTAGAAAGTATGTCCTATAAAGTTAGAATTTTGGTGGTTTTGTTTTGACAGCAGCCATATGTGTACTATCCAACAACATGACTCAGTCAGTGAGCAAAAACTAGGCAAAAATAAAGATATCCAAAGCGTTGGCAGGAGTGATGCACTGAAGAACCAAAGAATCTATCAATTAATGGTTCTTTAATTGGTTCTTTTATTGTTATAATATATTTTTATGGTTCTATAATAAGCCAACTCAACTAACTCAGGAAAGCTGCCAAACTGTGCTGTAACAAGCCCCTCTGACTGAAGCCGGACACCCTGTCTTAGACAGACTGTAAGGTAACACACAATGCACATCATGCTGACCTGCTCCTGTGACACTAGGGCTTTGTTCACAAATTGCTGGAGCTGCTCATTTGCAAAATTGATGCACAGCTGCTCAAAACTGTTCACACCCAGGTCCTGTAATAAAACGCCTGTTAAATATTTCATGCATACAGTGCAGCCAGAGTTTAAAGTAGAACTTATCACAGACTTTATTGAGATGGGTGATGATAAAGTGATATACAAAGGAACTAAATAATGCTATGTCATAGAGTCTAGGTTAACAACCTGGTCCTCACGGTCCCCCTTGCAACACATTGACAGTCTAGGGGGCTCCTTGGGACCAGGTTGGTAACCACTGTTTTAGAGTCACAAGCTACTGGGCATCATTTAACTTTAAGTTTAGCTTCAGCTAGATCAGACATGTTTCATTAAAACTAAACCCCAGAAACATGGATGTTTGCCCCAGCAGAACAAAACACAATACCCAACCTCAAACCCGTAAATGTCCACGATGCCAACAGTGCTGTCCATCTCTGTGGGGATCAACCACTCGTTGATGCGTTCAAGCAGCCAATCAAAGAGCACAGAGTACAGGGCTTTGGCAATGGCATCCCTGAATCAAAACAGATAACATATACATACACACAGTCACAGAGTGCTTTTGTCAGTAAAATACTTTTATTTTTTACATCTTACTCTTGTTCAGTGACCCACCTGGATTCAATGGCACTTTCCACAGAAAGGGGGCAGTAGATCCTATCATAAGTTGTTTGCTATAGATAATGAGATAATGAGATTATGATGTTTCTTAAGATCCGTTCAGGAGCTTTGCACCCAAAAACATGTTAAAAGTGAATATTTCAGTGTCGGTATAAAAGTTTATATGATGCTCACTGTGACTCGGTGTGTAATAACAGTCTGCAGGGCTTCGGCTGACACCTGTAATAAGTTCCCCACTCTCCGAGCTTCAGCCTCACTAAAGATCCTTGCCACCTCGAAGGACTCACTCTGAAAACGTTAAACACACACACAGGCTGTCTTTATGGGCCCCAGTTATCTACAGTTATGGGCACCATTTGGGTCATTGTCGTGGGGCCCTGTCACACTATATTTGTGGTCCCAGCAGGGTTACAGTTAATTAGTTTGGACTGTGGGGCCAGTGGATGACTGTTCACATGAGCCCCAACGGCAGCCCAGATTGGCTCCATTAGTGGCTCAGATGGGCAAACACACACATGGCCCATATGGAGCCAATGGATGAATCTTTGTGGGCTCAACCTGGGTTGCCTAAAAGGGACCCAATTGGCAGCCCATCTTTAACCCATGTGGGGCCCACTTGGACATGTTGGCTGGGACTGTAAATGTTTTGATAACACACATATGTGTGAATGAATAGGAGAATTCACACGTTACAATTCAGTGCTATGTTATTGAACACACCTCATATGAGCTGAAGCAGATGTTGCCTAGCTGTAGAATAGAGGACAAGATGGCCCAAATGGTGGCTATCTGGTCTGCGTGTAAGCCAATCGTCTCCAGGCAGTGCACAAGAAGCAAAAAGTCCTGCTTGTCATTCTTTCCTTGTAGCTCACAGGCACCGCCCTTATTCATAAAAAAAACAAAGTATATATTTATACGCACACAAACACACTGTATCTTTTAGTGCACTTTTAAGGACATAATAAAACCTGGTTGAGATAGTAGTAAGTCTCGGCCCCTTGCAGATATAAGTCCTGCTTGTCCCATTGATTCATTCCAGCCAATAGCTCATAAAAAACATGATAGTTTCTTTCTTCATTGGCCTGCAGGAGGAGAAAGACTTATCCTGGATTCAATATAGCATGGCCATACAGTATTTACAACATCACACAGCATGGTCATTACACTATGCATTTGAAATACTTTGTGTGCAGACAATCATAAATCTTTTACCCTAGAAGTTACTGAATGTAGTGCAATTTAAAATAAACACATGAATTATAAACAGAACACATGTACCTGGAAGACAACTCGTGATTTCTCAAGGAGATATTTTGACAGCGAAGTCCCAACAACATCACCACTGACAAAAAAATTGAAAGAACTGAATCAATGCACATTTCTTTTATTTTCATGGTCATCTACAGGATGCAAAAGCATATTAAGATCGTCTACACTTACTGCCGTATATGTATGTGCAGGTATTTGCCAAAGCGGCTGGAGTTGTTGTTGAGTATAGTTTTGGCATTACCAAAGCTCTCTAATATAGGCAAGACGTCCATTGGCTAGAAAAACAGGAGAGTAGAATACCAAGACATTCCAACCAACCTCTTCTTAAGAATTAGAAAGTATGCAAAACTATAGAATGTGTGTTTGGATTATTGAGTGTACCTGGCGGAGGTTATCATTTCTACCCTGATACATGGAGCTCAGGTAGTGGACAATAAGTTTGGCTGCTTCAGTCTTTCCAGATCCACTCTGGCCACTGTAGACAGAATTTATTCTTAATAAAGAACAACACTGCCTTACAACAATATCTTAAATCTAGTCAACATATCTAATATTTCTCATTTTACGATTGTGGTATACTTATTATATGACTTATTATACGATTACATGTTAAATAAGCCACATGATGTCACAGTATTATCAGCAGTGTCAAGGTGTCAAAGGTATTCAAATTCATTACTCAGGTAGAAGTATAGATACTAGGGTTTTAAATATTTCGGTAGAAGTTGAAATATCAACTCAAGCTTTTTACTCCAGTAAAAGTGTAAATGTACTACTTTCAGAACTACTTAAAGTATAAAAGTAAAAGTACTGTAAGAAAAAAAATGCCACTAAGGACAAAAGCTTAGGCCGCACCACAGGGGTCTATAGTGCACTAGCCCACCACCCCAAAAACCTCATTCTTCTAAAAGTCATAATGACTATAATACTATATTAAAATGTTAATGTTGATAAATTTGGGATGCGCTAGACTTCCTGTTTCAGCCCCATATACGCCCATTGAACATGAATGTAGTTTAGTACAATGTAAAATATATTAACGAAGCATATCTGTTACTACTGAACATAACATGTGTTTCATGGAGCAGAAGATATGATGACTAGTTGTCTATAAGTATTGTAATGAAGTCAAACTTCAAAGACATGTTATCAATAATCTTTACTGGAATGTAAATGTACATGAATGAAAACAAACTGAAATAAAACTTAAAAACTGAAAAAGTACTGATAATGGAGTGTAAATGTAAGGAGTAGAAAGTACTGATAATGGAGTGTAAATGTAAGGAGTAGAGAGTACTGATAATGGAGTGTAAATGTAAGGAGTAGAGAGTACTGATAATGGAGTGTAAACTGTAAGGAGTAGAAAGTACTGATAATGGAGTGTAAATGTAAGGAGTAGAAAGCTACTGATAATGGAGTGTAAATGTAAGGAGTAAGAAAGTACAGATAATGGAGTGTAAATGTAAGGAATAGAAAGATACTGATAATGGAGTGTAAATGTAAGGAGTAGAAAGTACTGATAATGGAGTGTAAATGTAAAGAGTAGAAAGCTATGATAATGGAGTGTAAATGTAAGGAGTAGAAAGTACAGATAATGGAGTGTAAACTGTAAGGAGTAGAAAGTACTGATAATGGAGTGTAATGTAAGGAGTGGAGTACTGCTAATGGAGTGTAAATGTAAGAATAGTAAGTACAGATAATGGAGTGTAAATGTAAGGAGTAGAAGGTACTGATAATGGAGTGTAACTGTAAGGAGTAGAAAGTACAGATAAGGGAGTGTAAATGTAACGGAGTAGAAAGTTACCTGATAACGGTCCCTGTGTAAATGTAAGGAGTAGAAGTACAGATAATGGAGTGTAAATGTAAGGAGTAGAAAGTACTGATAATGGAGTGTAATGTAAGGAGTAGAGAGTACAGATAATGGAGTGTAACTGTAAGAAGTATAAAGTACTGATAATTGAGTGTAAATGTAAGGAGTAGAAAGTACTGATAATGGAGTGTAATGTAAGGTAGTAAAAAGTCAGCTGAAAATAATTACTCCAGTAAAGTATAAGTTACCAAAATTCCTACTCAAGTAAGGTAACGAAGTATTTGTACACCTCTGATTAGCAGATAACTCGACTTTTTTCTATTATATTTCTTACACCAGGTTATCTGCCCAGTATAATGAAATCATTTGACTGGTGTTGCAGTGAAGATATTTATATTTACTCACTAGCCGGACGTTGGTAAAATAGGAATCTCACCTTATGACTATGCATTGCTCTTGGGTGGAGTTTTGGGACTGGCAAAAAGCAACATCCGCAATGGCGTAAACATGGCTGGAGACATTTTTAAGCATAAGTCAAAAATAATATCACAGAATCTGAATGGATAGCCAGCAGCAAGGGGACACACTGTGACTACTCACGGTGGATTATTGTGTTTCTCCTTGCCTTGGTACTGCTGTCTAAGGTCCTCTGTGTAGATGTTCAAAGTCTTAAAGGGATTGACCGACAACAGCATGTTGCCGATATACGTCTGTTGTAAACAGTAAAACAAAAAAGAGCAAAGTGAAAAGATAAGACAGGTAAGTATATTTAATGAGCTTTAGCTCTGTTGCATGTAAGGTGAGTTGTGAGTGCACTGTTTTGGAAAACCAGAGGCTATTGAAACAGTGTGGACAAGGAAAAACTACACCAGAGTGAGGTCATATAGCTTATTGTTGAGGAAAGCTAATGCGTACATAAATGCACTCCCGATGAAACCGCTTCTTCAAATTCAGCAGCACTGAACTCTCGCTCACTTCTCTGCAAACACATATGGGTTTGGTTAGGTGCACACAAAAATACCGTAAACACACATGTTACTGTAAATAGTCATTACACAGAAATACCCATACAAATTCAAACTTACTACAAATATTAACTCTCCACTGTAGATGTAACTGTTCACTTGCTGTGAGTCATGTCAAGGTGGATGTCATATGTTTTCATAAGTTGTCATAGATTATATCCAATAACTTAAATTAACTGGTACTGACATGACATACCATAATGTTACAACATGCACCACTGACATAAAATGTTATGGCATTAAACATTATGACTATCATGATAACTATTACTATCTTTCATAATACACTACCGCGTAAAAGTTTAGGATCACTTTAGAATTTCATTTCATGCAATTTTCATGCAATTTTCATGCAATTTTCATGCAATTCACAAAACAATATTGTCCATTTCACAATTAATTTACGTGTATCAGATAATTTTTTAAGAATAAAAATGTTTGTATTAAAGCTGTTATTGGGCTAACTGGTTGTTAGGACACTCTTGATCAATTGTGATGCACAGCTGAAAAACATTCTACTAATAAGTGAGTATAAAAGGGAGAACAACATTCTAGGTTAGTTTAGTATCTGAAGCATCAGCAGTTGATGGCTTGCTGACCGACTCAAAATAACCAGAAAGAAACAACTTTCTTTAGAGACCCGTCAGTCCATTGTTGTGTTAAGGAAGGAAGATACTCAATTGAAAACAAGAATATTTCACTGTGATCCCAAACTTTTGAGCGGTAGTGTACATCATTCATCATGACTGTTGCCATGACTTGTTTATGGCAGAAGTACATCAATGCTGTGCAGCAGGGTTCAGTAAAATGGTGCTAAAATATACAGTGCAGTTTGCAAAAAATATATTTTTAATGTGCTACTATTACGTATGTCTGTAAACACATCTTGAACAAATTCTCTAGTGTCCTAAAATATTTAGGGTAAGTATTGGGTATTCAGGTAAGTAAGGGCTTTTCCAACTTACTCCAACTGAGACAAGTCCTCTACTTCATCCACCTCCACAGCCTGGCTACTTCCCTTCATGAGGACCTGGAGTAGAGAGTGGTGAGCAGAAGATGTCTGTGAGACATGAGGATAATAACAGCTCATACTTACCATGACTTACCAAGCTGCACGACAGCAAACCAGCACGGCAGGTATGGTACAAGCACACTCTGTTGTACAGAATAGTATCACTGTATCACACTACAGAGTAACGCTGTAACTTCCATGCATGCAACACAAGCCGCTGTGATAACATCACAGATAAAGAGACAAATGCATTGAAGAAGTTCAACACAAAGCTAATTAACCCTCTTATGCATGAATTATAAAAAACTCAGGATTTTTATACTAAGTGTCCTTAGGGATGTAAAACAAGGTTTGAAAAAAAGATATATTTTATCTTTATTTGATAAAGACATATTTATCTGTCCACTTAAGTGTACTTCATGCATTTTTATTGTAAAAAAAATGTTATACAGTTGTAATATGGTATTCTGTTGGAATGGTGCTTCCTTTGAACTGAGGAGGATAGTGTAATACAAGTCTCTGAGACTGTAGAACCTCATAGAATCTTGACTGTAACTGGTATTTATCATACTGTATTCTTGTTAAGTCTCTGAACTGTTAAGTCTCTGAACTAAGCATATTCTCTCATAGTATCTTATAGCATGTATCATATTTCCTGTCAAATCATGCTTGTTGCTCATTTCTGAGACTATTTTCTATGATAGTTGCCAAAGCATCTGGGGCACATATATGCCTATTTTTTTAAGGTTTTAGAAATACTTAAATAACATTATAAAAACATAAAGAAGTTAATTTACAGCCAAAACATTAAATTATATAAATTATATTCAAGAACAACATTGGTAGTAATTGACATTGCATTAAAGTTGAAACATAGCTAGTGATGCATGATGTACAATTAAGTGGACAGATTATTAATCTGCATTTCCTCCAAATGTAAAATCAAAATTTCCAAAATGTTTATATAATATGTCACCTTAGATGTTACTTGATGTAATTATATTTTTTTTTACCTCTAATGGTATCTTTTTATAGAAGGTAGAAACAGAAATAGCCGAGGTGTTTGGTCTTTCTCACTGTCTGTTGGCCATCTTGGTTTCACTGACTACTTTTTCCCATTGCAATGACCAGCCAATGGGATTTTTTTGTATAGGATGATGCAATAGCTTCCACTAGAGTGGACTATAAGCAGCAGTGCCCAAAATTGCAAGCATATATAGAGAAAAAACACTTTTAAACAGCTGTACACTGTAGTGACCTCTATGCATGAAAGGGTTAACTGAAGGAAAGCTAAACCGAGAACCCAGTTATTGTTTAGAGCTGAACAACCACATACACACACTTTTCATACCTGAGTGCTGTGGAGTCTGTCCTCCAGCATATTTTGAGTAGGATCCTCTGATTCCCATGGGCCCTTGCCATTGTGGATGGGAAGTTTTGGAGCGTGTTCATCATCTTGGTACACATTCCACTTTGTGAGCTTCTCTATGGTTTGATGAGGCAGAAGATTTTCGTTGCGTAGCCAGTCCTGAGGATCCCCACACATTTGGTGATTTTGAGTCCAGTGGAGCTCCATATTTGAAGGAAAATCACTCTCACCCATAAGTTCAGCTACTTCTCTGTCTGCTTCCTCTTCATAAAATGAAGGCCCCAAACCATCTCTCCGTAACTCAGCCTCTACCGACGGAACTGCTTGGCTTCCCTTGTTCCGCTCCCCACCCCTGCTTTGCCCAACACCTCCACCGCCTCCAAGATGTGACTTAGACATGGACAGTTTCATAAGATTGACCTGTGAGCCCCCAAGTTTTCCCTTAGCTGCTAGCAGGACACTAGCACTGTCTTTGCTGTCTGTTGTTGGTGTTCTCTTGTCTGCTTTGGCCTCTTTTCTAGCCTCCATCACGCGTTCCTCAGAGTTGTCATTCTTCTCCAGTTGGCTGGTGGTGTTGTTCTTTTTAGCAGCCTTGAGAAGACTGAAGTCTGGTTTCACAGGAAGCACCAGGCGAGCACCGGGTTTTGGTGGCTTACGCTCTGGAGAGGAATCACTGCCTGCACCAGTGCTAACAGGAGCAATAGCAGTGTCTTTGGCCTTGCCAGCTTTGTTCATTCTGGGGAAAACAATCGCAAATTTGGCATCACCTGAGTTGGCCTTTTCTTCTGAATCTAGTGGAGGCGAACAAGCGTCATCAGATAAATCTTCCAGGCCTTCAGCAGAGTCATCCTGGGACTTCGTTCCCTCTTCTGTCTTTAATTCTTCTCTTGCACTCTTAGACTTTACAGCAATGCCGGCCATCTTCATTGCCATCCTGTGACGAAGAAGACTCTTTTTGGACTTCGTTCTGCAATCATTCCTTTTGAGGACCAGAGCAGGGAGCCATTTTGAAATTCCAATCGCTTGTGTGACTGCAGATAGCTTTCGTCGAACACTGATACACCGGGGCATCTTCTTTTGAATCCAGCCAGAGACACGACGCAAGGTAGCCATTCCCCTCTTGCGTGCTAGCAAACGCTCTGTAGGATCTGAAGATACTGTGTCTTCAGTCTCAGTTGTTTCTGGGGCTGTTTCTTCTTTATCCTTCTTCTTCTTTGCCTGGTATCTCAGAGACGTAATCTTTACCTTTCCTATGGTCGGTCTACCATTCTCAGATTCAGTGCTAGGTTTTTCACTTGTTTCATCTGCTACTTGGTCTTCCTTGGATGTTGCTTTCTTTCCAGAACCTTTGCCTTTCCCTTTCATTGTAAACAACATCCGGGACTGTTTGTTGAGCAAACCTTTGGGACCTTTTGATGGAGCCACTGCTTCTTCTTCCTTCGGCGTCTCTTCGTTTTTATTCATTGCTTTTGTTTTGCCTGCCAGCTGCAGGATCTGAGACTTCCCCTTCACCGCATCAGTCTTACTGAGAGTCATTCTTTTGGTTGGGGCTTGCTCTGAAGGTACAGAGTCTTCTTTAGGCTTCTCTGCTGGAGCTGGCTCTTTCTTACGTAGTATCTTAGTTTTCAGCATCTCTCTCTGACTTTGGAGGTGTGAAGTGAGGCCGAGCGAGTCTGGCTTTATGGATAGAAGAGCAGGATCCTTCTGCTTGTCTTCTGAATTAATGATCTCCTCTTGAGAGTCTGCTTCTTCCTCACTACAGCTAGGCTCCTCTTTAGGCTTATCTTTGACTTCACTTTCTGAAGATTCTTCTACGTCCTGCTCTTTTTCCTCCTTTTCTCCTTCATTTGCTTGTTCCCCTGTTTTGATCTCTGTGTCTGATACTTCCTCCTCACTGCTCACTTTACTGGCTTCTGTCTCAGCAGTCTCTTTCACATATTCTGGCTCCTCCTCTTTCTCTTCTTCACCAGACTCTTCACTCTGTTGTTGAGACTTCTCATTTTCAGTCTCAGATTCATCCTCCTCTGAGTCCACTATCCTACCACCGCGTCTCTTAGCACGTTTCCTAGGTGTTTTGGCTGGGGAACTTTTTGAATTAGGTTTGGATTTGACAGCCTTACCTTTGCCGTTCTTTCCTGTGACTCCATTGCTAGTCTCCTTAGAAGGTAATGGCTTGCCGTTTTGTTGCCTCACTTTTCTTATTCTTTTAGAAGGTTCCGTTTCCTCATCTTGTACCTTCTCCGCTTGGTCTGTCTTTCCATTTTTGTCCTCATCTTTATTGGCCTTCCCCTTACTGACTACATCAGCTTTTTTGGCTTGCACTTCATCTCCCTTGCCCCGTCCTTTTCCAGTCCTGTCCTCAGCAGCATCCTGAGAAATTTCGGATCCTGGCTTCCTAGCTTTTTTAATCTGAACTTCCTTCTTGTTTTCCACTTTCTGCTTACCCCCTCTTGCCCTTCTTGGTGATTTGGCAGGAGACATAATGTAGAATTAAATTTGCATGATTTGTTCTCTTCTTCAGGTTTCCACATGTCAGGACATTTCTTTCATAACCTGCAGATTTGCACATATTTGTGAGACATCTGAACTTTTAAACACAGTGTTATGACTGAAATTGGTGATGCTTACAGTTTACAGTTATAAATTATCTTGCTTTTAGTGGATTTAGTGACCTGAAGCAGTAAAGAGACCCATACTAGGAGGTGGACAAGCTCATGTGTCATGTCTGTCAGCTAAAGTGAAAGGTTTGCCTGACCTAATGGTCATCGTTAGTACTGGGTTTCAGTCATTTAGCTCATGATCCTGCATGCAAACCTGTTTGGGTGAAAGATTTGCCCTATTTATCAGTGAATCCTTCTCAATCCAGTGGGATGCCTATGAAACAAATCTTTCAATATTTCATATGCATAGTCAGAAAATCCTTCCTATAACAAAAAGTGTTGTTTTCATCACCTCAACATACAAAAAAACCCTAAATATAAATGAAAACCAAATTCTATTCAAGAGTAAAGTCACACAGGTCCCTAACACAGTGACTCCTGTCAGTGCAGCACTGTATTACTTACTTATCTTCCTAGGTGCACCGGAGGCATGGCGGGGGTCTATTGAGCCTTTCTGTTTGTCCTGAGCTGCTGGTATCGCTGACACACATCAAGGATTGAACTCGCTTTGGGACCCAAACACCTATGCAGTTTCTCCAAAACAGATGCGAGTACACAAGTACGCACGCTCGAGGGGTCCTCTTAATAATTCATGTTTGCACGGCAGCCCATACAGTTAAACGCCCATTCATATCGGCAGCTGGTGAACAGACTCTGGAAAGGTGAGAGGCAGTGCTGAAGGAGTGACAAAAGGTGGTGACACATGAGAGAGGGAGACAGAGGGAGAGACATGCTGAGAAAAATTCCGTTAGTGCATCTGTAAAGATCTAAAGAAGGTCCTCGTTTTCATATTTGGTTTTATCCTCTGTAGTTACTGGCAGCAAGACTTGAAGAGCAACCTAAACTTAAAAAGGGATCTTCAGAAATCTGACACCTTCAAATAAGCACGAAAGTAATTATCTGAATGGGATGAGTCTGTGAAATGACTGCGTTACTTGGTGACTTGGAACCAAGATGGAAATCACTGCTGAATATAAATATTGCCAACTGTTTTGAGTTTATTACTATTTATTACAATAGTGATTGTATCCGTTTAATATTCACACATCTACACACTCAAAAATGGGTCACCATGTGTTTTGGTGTTACTTAGAATCAAAAATGTTTTTAAAACCCACATACAACAGGTTTTCTATCACAGACAAGATTAATTAAACCAAGTAAGGAACCATGTATTCAACATGTATTCAAGTGGTTCTTTAAATGTTCATAGTTCTCAGCAGAACCCTTGCTTTAGTAAAGCAAGAATCTCATGCTATTGAAATATGTTATTAAACTACAAATACAAATAAAAATAACATTCTGAAAACACACACACACACATACACACACACACACACACACACACACTATAAGTGAGGTAATTCATAGGTTTCTATTGATATTTGTTTTACTATAACTAAATAATACTATACCTACACCTAAACCTAACCCTAACCATAACCTTAGTACCCCAAATTTTCTAATTTTCTGCTCTATTAGATTTTTTTTTAAACTTGATTTTTGGAAAAAATGACATGTGCTAAAGTGAGGACCAGCAAAATGTCCTTACTTTACCAAAAAAATCTGACTGTATACTAGTGAGGACATCCTCGCAAATATACCTCTACAAGAACACACACACACACACAGAACACTGGCAATGTCTGACTACCTGTAATGCATTTGTCTATTTTTGTGAGTAAAATATTGCCAACTGTTTACATGCTGTAACATATATTAATGATGTTTGTTTTATAATTTTATAATATACTGATAAAGACAGAGTATGTTATCAATAAAGCAACGGTTTCACTGTTTCAGCTCAGGGCTGCTTGCCTTAATACTTGTTTTCTGTTTTGACAGCTACACAACGATCCAATAAACATATTAGATATATTCTCAAATGAATAATATGCAGTAAATACAAATGAACGTAAACTAATGTGTCAGTGTGTTGTTACATTTGTCTTTAATGGGATTTGTGTACATTGTCTTTAAAGAGATATTTTAGTATATGAATTAAGACTGATAAATTATTTATCACCTTTTACTGAACACTGAACAATTGAAACTGTTGTAATGAGCGGGAAATGGTGAGCTAGGATACCGCCCAGGACTCTCTTGATTAATAATTCAGTGGATATTGTCCTACCTTTCTTTAAAAACCCACTGTTTCAAATTCAGTTTTACCAAACCCACCTATATAAAACATACCCACCTATATAAAACATACCTACCTATATAAAACATACCCACCTATATAAAACATACCCACCTATATAAAACATACCCACCTATATAAAACATACCTACCTATATAAAACATACCCACCTATATAAAACATACTTACCTATATAAAACATACCTACCTATATAAAACATACCCACCTATATAAAACATACCTACCTATATAAAACATACCCACCTATATAAAACATACCTACCTATATAAAACATACACACCTATATAAAACATACCTACCTATATAAAACATACCTACCTATAAAACATACCCCAACCTACTATAAAACATACCTACTATATAAAACACTACCCACCTATATAAAACATTACCGTATCTATATAAAACATACCTACCTAATATAAAACATACCCACCTATATAAAACATACTACCTATATAAAATATACACCCTATATAAAACATACCTATCCTATATAAAACATACCTACCTATATAAACATACCTACCTATATAAAACATACCCACCTATAAAAAACATACCCACCTATATAAAATATACACACCTATATAAAACATACCTATCTATATAAAACATACCCACCTATATAAAACATACCTATCTATATAAAACATACCTACCTATATAAAACATACTTACCTATATAAAACATACCTACCTATATAAAACATACCCACCTATATAAAACATACCTACCTATATAAAACATACCCACCTATATAAAACATACCTATCTATATAAAACATACCTACCTATATAAAACATACCTACCTATATAAAACATACCCACCTATATAAAACATACCTACCTATATAAAATATACACACCTATATAAAACATACCCACCTATATAAAACATACCTATCTATATAAAACATACCTACCTATATAAAACATACCTACCTATATAAAACATACCCACCTATAAAAAACATACCCACCTATATAAAATATACACACCTATATAAAACATACCTATCTATATAAAACATACCCACCTATATAAAACATACCTATCTATATAAAACATACCTACCTATATAAAACATACCTACCTATATAAAACATACCTAGCTATAAAAACAGCAGCATTGAACAGCATTTTACAACTTATTTAAGTTTCTGATCTAGGGTAGTACTGATTTTCTTGGTTGTTCAATTAAAAGTTAGATATGAAGTCAGATGTCAGTAAATTGTAAATAATAGATTATGAAACTCTTAGTTGTGCAATAAGTGATCTTAGACCTGAGCCACACTGACAGGCTGTATCACAGGCTACAAGCAGCATACTGTGAAAATATGGCCCACTCGGGGCATTTAACGGTTTAGTTCCATTATTGTTGGGTAAGTCTGTTGGGTAGTCTATAGTTTTGCAGTTTCATGATATAAACTGTATTACTCTTAAAGGTCAGTTTCTTGTCTGTCATGGAGGTCACTGAACCTCCATGGTTCGCTACACACAGGCTGGCCTGCTGTATGTTTTTATTTATTTTCTCCTTAGGCCATTTTATACTGTCATGTTTCACTAAGTAACCTATTAGGTCACCTGCTCACAGAGTCATGTCCTTTATTACAGACCAAGATATTGCTTTATAGTTTAACAAAGGAGAGAACAAATTAAATGCACGTCCCGTTAATACAGTTCTAATATTCTACCCATGTAGGATATCTACTCTGTAGACTCTGGAAAGGTTTTGGAGATGATATTGTTGCAAAAAGAGAGACAAAATCTATTGGGATACACAAAGCTACAGAGGCCATTCACATCTTTTAAACAGCAGTTTGATAACTTTACAGGGGAAGAAAAAACATGTTTTAAATAGAAGTCAATGAAATAAGAATTCATTTGGGCTATTTCCACTCATCATAACACCAATAAAGAACATAAAGGGCAACAGGTACTTTCAAATTATTAAATAAAAAAGGCAAATGATGAATTATTATTATAACACAGTTACGTTACTTTGGATATCAACATCATTCACATGTTCATGACAATTACTATAAATTAGGTTATGGAGATTTTTAACCTTTTATTCCTACACAGCTAAAGTACAGTGAAATACAGAGTAAACTGTTGGAAGTGTGTGTGATTACAAAGCACGTACCTCACTCTGCATTCATGAGACTGGTGGAGGGTGTTTTAGTAGTCTGACTCTACCACTGGGCAAACATATTCTAACCAATGTCCACTAAACACAGACATTAAGATATTACATGACACTGGGAATGGCTTCTTCCTATCGGTCCTCTATCCAGATGTCAGTAATTACATGGATAAAACACTGTCTGGGAAAATAACATGAATGCAGAGTGAGGTATGTGCTTTGTATTTACACACACTTCCAACATTTGCTATCCTGATTAGCTGTCTGTTAATTCTAGTAGTTAGATGGCACAATGCAGTAGTCACTAATCCTTTGCTTTCGGACTGGTTTCACCAATAGGTCCAACGTCTGGTCATTACTAGTTCTTTTTTTCTGCTGCCACTCAAGAGTTAACTCATGGACGCCCATTTACACCACTGAACATAAATATACAGCAATATTATAAGAATGGGCAGGATTTCCAGAGTTATGATCTAGTGTCTCAGGGGCATAGCATCCCATTATTACGATTTACTCTCACATAATTATGAATTGGCATCTCATAATTATGACATAGCATCCCATTATTATGACTTGCTATCTCATAATAGTGAAATTTTACATATAATGAGCACTTCTCTAAATAAAGTAAATCATAATTATGACATGTTAAGTCATGAGTATAAGATGCTAAGTCATAATAATAAGAAAATAAGTCATTATTATAAGATATTATAAGATAGCAAGTCAATTATGCAACTTGCAATTATGCAGTCATTCTATGTCATAATTGGTAGAAACTAAGTCAGATAACTGAGATAGCAAGTTATTATGAGACTGAAAGTAGTCACAATTATGAGATTTTTGCTTAGTAACCCACGTTGCTTAGTTAGAGTGGGGTGTGTGTGAGCATACATGACCTGAGGGAGAATAAGGAGAGAGACATGCGCTCAGTCTATGTTCTGTGACAACAAGTGAATAATAGACTGTGTTTTCACATGAATGTACACTGCAGGTCTGCAGCTTGCATATAGCTGTGGTGTGAAGTCCTCTCTGACTGGGACTGACTTGTCAGTTCAAACCATCTTAGTTAACACCTGCTGGACTACTTGACTGCAGAAAAGTAGGGGGGAAGTTGAATAGCTGAGGCAGACAGGTGTTGCAGATTACGGTTGGTGACTAATGTAATAATGTAATGTAGTTTAGCATAGTGGTATGCTGTGTCAGATGCAGCCTCAAACTCTGCAGGAACGCAGAACTCACAAAGAACAAAGGTTCACTACCTTACCAAATAAATATGTGTTTGCAGACTGTGGCTGAAGAAGACTTTTCACACATTACTCAGTTCAGCTAAACTCTATCTTTTCTCTATCTTTTAATGAAATTAATTCTTGATAAAAAATAAATTCTTGATAAACAATTTCCAATATGGCGACATTGTGGATAATAGATTGTCTGGTACAGTCCTGACCCCTTGGATCGATTGAAAAAAACAAAATGAAAGGGACAGGATATATATATTATATATAATATATACTATATATATTATTATATATATATATATATATATATATATACTATATATATTATATATAATATATATATAATATATTTTACTATTGGCCCATGACACGTTATCTGCATGACTGAGGAATGTAATTGAGGGGTGATGAGGGGGGATTTATGAAGAATATTTACCCGGATGTAGTTGAATAAGCAGAGTTCGGGACATAGAACTGACACAGAGTGAACCGAAAACACTGTTGTCTACTTCTTCAAATACAAATCCTGGATTTGCAAATGTGGTTGATAAAACAGACAGCTTCCAAAATCCTAAACTGTTAGGTAACCATCTTAACTTAATATGTACACCCCCAAAACTTACATACAATGGCAAAAGCTAAGAAATCTACTTGTCCAGGCTTTGAAGGGTATATTGGCACTTTTCACACCCTTTCCAAGGAACCAAGCTATCAGCAGGCTTGATGTTCATCTTTAACTAATACTGAAATTGGTTTTCTATTCACCAGCTTCTTAATGGAAATTTCTGTTCCACCTTAAATGCTTCAGCTTGTACAGGCACCAGAGTGTGGCATCATTTAGGGTGGAACAAGCAATTCACAAAACAAGCTGTTGAACGGGAAGCCAAACTTCTGTGCCCAGATCTGGCAACTTAAACAAGATTGTAACTTTAAATCCAAGTTCTTTGTTTTTTTCTGCACATTTCACTCTAGATTGTTTCATAAACCTTGGATGATATGGAGCAGCTTCGCTTAGCATTAAACACTGAAAAAAGTGAAGAGAGAAGCAGCTCCACCTAGCATCACAAACCTAACAGTAACCTGTAAGTAGCAGCCATGTTGTGTGATTTTATTCACTTCTTAATGGCTGAAGCCATAAAGCTAGTGTAGGAAGTGTTAGGTACTAGCAGGGAGAATCTTAAAATCTGTGACATGTTGCTTCTGTGATTATCATGATGCCTCAATATAAACTAGCAAATCTCAAAATATACATGAGCTTACAAAATTCTAAAATCATAGAGTGTATATGGGCATGCAAAACCACATCTGGGCATCAAAGAACAACTTGAAATACTGAATAAATGCACTCTATGTTACCTTTAATATGTTCAACAAAGCTTCCTGTACTTTATGGCCACTTTATACAGCTAGACAATGAATTATACACATGTAAAATTGTATATTGTTTGATAAGTACATTGTCTATACTGAGTATATGTGTTTTAAAAATATGTTTTGTCGTAACGTTAAACTAATAAAAGCTAAGGACATTTTTGAAGATGAACAATACACATGAATACACTTTATATAACATGGGTGCAGCTGAATAGCTGTAGTATGTAGTGTCTACATACTACCAAGCAAAATATGTCTAAATATTTTACCAACATTAGCAGCACATTCAATCATGTAGTATGCAAATCATAGTAGTATGTTGTGTCAGCTGAAGCCTTAAACTCTTTAAGACACAAAATACTATATAGGGTTAATTAGCATTGTAAGTATTGTGTATGCTTAGTATCAGCATTAGGTAAGACCTAGCATCTAATACTGTTTGCAGCCAGTGACTGTGGCTGAAGAAGACTTTTGACTCATTACACGTTTTAGTAAAACATTAATTCTCTATTTAGAAGCTGCATATAAACTGTGAACATGTGTCCTTGTACGGCACAGACGGTAAAAAGCCTGGTGACTTTTATTTTGAAACGGTATTGTTTCTATATCCGTCTTCTAAAAGCCACGGAAAAGCAGGCTTCTTCAGCTCAGTGTAATGTCACAGCGTCTCCTGCTGTCTGATCTCAGAGCAGTTTTGGCTGCTGGCATTGCAGTGGATAAGACGGCACAGAATTCACACCGCTGATCCTGGTTCAGCTCAAACACCTGAAGAAGAGGGAGCTAGTTTAGCAGCCCTCATTGAATGAATATCGGCGGTGTTTGCAGAGGCAGGTGAAGTGCTGCAGTTAGATAACTAGCGAACTACTTATATAAGGAATTGCACGCAGTCGTTGGAATTAGTGAGTCTAATTGTGGTGCACGGTCGAGTTATTTTTATACAAAGTATAAATACCATAGCAGCGTCAGTGGGCGTTGAGTTAATGTTAGCTAGCGCTGCTGAGCTAGCTGTCAAATTAGTTTGTGTTGAGTCTGTAGCGGATTATAACCGCCTCCAGAGCTGCACGCGCGGGCATCACCTAGACAACGCTGCGATGTAATGTTTAGTTCCTAGTTAGTTTAGCTACTTAAGCTAGTTTGCTATTTAAATACTTGACTCTGTGTTTTTGTTTGAATGTTAGGTTGGTGTTCTTTTGCCTGGATGTCTAAGTACTCGACTAAGTACTTGAGAATCCAGCCGTTACATTTGCTTTATTGTAGTTTGTAGTATATTATGATACCTATAATATCTGACATCTGCTAGCATCATTGTCGGCGATGTGAAGTTAGCTTAGCTTGTTTGCTAAGTAAGTTAAATACGTCCGCTCACTTTGTGTTCCGCTCACTCTCTTAAAACGTTAAGACTCCGTGATTGCTGATGGTAGAAGATTAGTAAGTGTGCAGTTTTGTTGCCATGGTTTAACATTTAACGTTGACAGAAAAGTAACGTTAGTGATGGATTTCACCGAGTGCTATGAGGACACTTGCTCATCCGTGGCTCTTGCGGCCAGACAAGCTGATGTCAGGCGGGTACAGAAGCTCCTGAGACGAGGCTACTCTGTGGACGTGAAAGACAACCGCGGCTGGAACTCTTTACACGAAGCTGCTGCGGCTGGATCTGCACAGTGTGTCCGCCTCCTGCTCAGTGCTGCTGGTGAGATACAACAGGCTGATGAGATTTGTGTTTAGCTAAATTGCTGTCCACTATTTGCTTGACTCTATTCTGTGAGTTAAGAAGTGTAACGATGCATGTATTGTTCGATTTTCGATTCTGAAATCGACATTGAATTTTATGTGTTGTGTGTCATGAATGTACAAAGCTAAGTTGACCAAAAAAAAAAAAAAAAAAAATGGGGACATTACTTGTTTAACAGTCAATGCATGAATAAAACATCTATGAAGTGATAAGGAGGAGAGTTTATTGTTAATGAGTTTTGACTGTTATAATCTATGATGAAGGGTGACAAAATGTTTAACACAAAATAGTGGTTCAGTAGTTGTATGAACCCATTATTAATATTCATATGAAATATATTTGGCCAGTAAAAATAGAGCCATCTGTTATCACCATATACCATATATCATGTAGGGGGTGCTGGAAAAGTGATGCAGTTAAAAAAGGAGTAGTTTGTATGTTTATACAGATTGTAGGGTTGTGTAGAGCAAGAACCTGGTGATACAATACAAACGGTGATACAGGGGTTACAATGTGTTCTATTGTGATGTTGTAACCAAGGTGATATCTCATGATTTTTTTAAAAATATATAACTTTAAATAAGTTATTAAAGTATTGATTGTAAAAACAATACTGTGTTTTAGAGAATTGATACAGTATCACAAAACTCAATATTGGGATATTCAGTGTTTGCTTACGCCCCTAACAAATGGAATAGCCTCTCTATCACCAGGTAGTATGGTTTAAGTCCTGTAACCCCATACCTGCTGTGTAGGTTACCTCATGTCTTAGAAAGATGTTTGTGGTGATGTGGACTCACCTGATACTTGCTAGCTTCTGGGGAAGTTCTACACAGCAGTATTCTCTAAAACTAGGTGAACAAATGGTAAAAATAGTTTGTAGGTTGGTTAGCCAAAACAAACACAACGCCAGATACACTGGTATGAGTGGACACAGTAGTGTAGCTGAAGCTCACTGTCCACTCTATTAGACACTCCTACTACTTGCTGGTTCACCTTGTGGATGTAAAGTCAGGTTGTTACCATTAAGGAACAGGGTAAAGGGGATAAACAATGTAGCTGTGTTTGCATTTCAAAATAAAAAGACCAATAAAAATAATCTAATATTACTTGTGAATTTTGGAGGTTTCTTTTTATTTCCACTACAAGTTAAGGATGTTTTATTGTATTTCCTTCTCTGGAAATAAAAGGAAAAGAGGAGATACCTTGTCAGTCTACCCGTTAGATGTAAAGTCACAGACAATAGCTCATCTGGTGCTGTACAATTTGTTTGTAATTCTGTAGTCCCTCATCAGTGGTCACAGGATGCTGCCCATAGGATGCTGTTGACTGGATAGTTTTGGTTAGTGAACTATTCTCGGTCCAGCTGTAATAATGAGGCGTTAAAAACTCCAGCAGCACAGCTATGTCTGATCCACTCGCGCCAGCACAACACACACTAACAAGACACCACCATGCCAGTGCCACTGCATTGCTGAGAATGATACACCAACCAGTACCTACTATGTGGGGGTCTTGACCATTGAAAAAGATGGACTACAGTCTGTTATTGTAGAACAGAATTGATCACTGTCAGTCATGTGCTACATAATTATGAGTTTTTCATTTCTTATCAGCCAGCTCTGACGACTACGTCAACTCTCTTACACACAACTCTGAAACGCCTCTGTATTTCGCTGCAAAGAACGGACACCTCCGCGCAGCTAACCAACTTATAAAGGGAGGTGCAGATATCAATAAGATGTCCAATGACCTCTCCTGCCCTCTCTTTGCCGGTAAGATCAAAGAGTTTGGTCATGTTTAGCTCACTTGTCAAGTTAATTTGTGTCACATAATTCACTCTTCACAGTTTATTGCTTTTCTTTCTTTGAGTCAAGCTGTGGATGGTGGGCATAAAGACGTGGTCGAGCTGCTGGTCAGTAAAGGAGCAGAGGTCAATGGAACTCATTCCACCTCGGGCTGGTCTTGTCTCCATCAGGCAGTTTATAAGGTACTGACTAGAGAATTCCAAGAACTGTTAAAGTCTCCTGGAAAATCGTAAACAACTGAATTATTAGGCCTTGAAAGCTAAAGCAGAATGAAAGTCATGGTTACCACTTTCCCAGGGCCACACAGAGATTGTGAAATACCTGGTGAGCGTGTGTTCGCTGGAAACTGTGGATGACTATGGCATCACACCGCTGTTCGTTTCTGCACAATATGGTCGTCATGAGTGTCTAGAGGTCCTTGCAAATGCTGGTGAGGTTACCCTTTCAATTATTGAACTCGGCATGTGTTGGTCTGCATGCTCCAAGCTTTCTTGCACTCTTGCTTTGGTCAATGCAGCTTTTGTTAGAGCATTGCAATATTATTCTACATAGTGCTGGACGTTGTGGCCAGAATTTATATTGCGATATATTCCTTAATTTCGGTCAATACGATATAATTCTGATATCGCTATAAATAATTTGAAGGCTTCAGAAAAACTGGCAAGAATTCCTATAATGGAAGTCTGTATCTACTTTATCAATTTAAATAACTGACTTTAAGTTACAGCAGAGGCTGAGTTTCTTATTCTTTTGTAAACAGATTGGACAGATTTAAAAAAAATTGCGCGTAGCCCAGATACAGAAGATAAAAAGTCTTCATATACATAAAAGGAACATGACATCCCCGTCAAATAAGCAGTCCTCTAGATCAGGGGGCCAGATTGGACAATATCAAAATACTAAAGGGCCAGTCTCTCTTCATTCATACATTATATATATATATATAACTCTGTATTCAAAATATAAAAAACACAAATGTACAGAATAATGAATAATCACTAACTATTTAATTTTACTGTAATTGCAGAAGTAAAAATGTTACAACGTACTAAAGATTTTGTCTGAACATGTGCTGATATGCTAAAGTATATATCCTTACAAGAAATATAGCTTGTGTAAAACCACAAGCGTTAATCAACTCTGCCCTGTAACCCGTAGAAACGCAAGCATGAAATATAATTGGACGACGGAAGAAGCACCTTTGTTAACATGCAGCCAGCTAAAAAGGGGAAGTGTGTTCACGTCGGTTGACGCAACAGAGCAGTGTAAATGCAGCGTTGGCGCTTGTTGACATAGCCATCATTATGTGCAGTTCTGTAAATTCAGGAGTTCAGTCAGAAAAATAACGGAGCTTAAACGCTCATTTATACTCAACTGTGTTTATTTTGTGTGTAATTTGCATGTTTTCTAAAAGCTTACTGATACGGATGGGACGGAGCAATACCGCTACAGCCCGTGGGGGCAGTGCAAGATGTCACCACTTCCATACAAACACAGCGAAGAAGAACCGGCGGGACTGTTTTGGTTGTGCAAGTTGGTTAGAAATTTTAACCATGATGTAAGGTCACCGCGACGCAGAGACAAACAGTTGTTTTGGAAGTAATTACTGAAGTACGAGCTTATCCACCGCCGCCATGTTTGATTTAATCCGTACTGCCCTCTACTGGAAGCATTGCTCATCAAAAGTATGCAGCAGTGACGGTGAAATTCAGGCAGGCCTTTCCGCTTGTAGAGGAAGTATAAATGAGCCTTAAATCTGTGTTTATTTAACTTCGCCTCATAACACAGCGGTGAAACGTACTATACATTCATGTACTGCCGCCACCGCCAGGTGAAAGGAACAATTGCAACATATTGACAGGCCATTAAGGGTGATTCAGTGGGCCAATAAAAGTCTGGCTGCACCCCTGCCCTAAATAATATATATCGAAATACCACAAAAAGTATATCACTTTTATTAAAACATATCGCAGTAAATACCGATATTGAACTATTGTCCAGGCCTAATTCTACATAACTGATTATAAAACACTTCAGTTTAAGTTATTTGACCATGCAAAACGTTAGAGCTTTGCTTTAAGTAGCTAAGTTAATGAGGGACAGTGATGTCAGTCTCCAAAACAGTGCCAACACAAATGACAAGTAATATTTTTATTTAATTTCTGGCCACTTGAGAGTCTATCTTTAGAAAGGAGTTATGTGACTTTATTGCTCCACTAGTGAGTTTTGAGTTATGTGGATGCAGAAGCCTAAAGGAATTAAGAAAAAACTCTTAGTAGTACATTTGTCAGTGTGACTGATATGCACCTTTAATTCCTGCAGGGGCAAATGTAAATTGTCAGGCGAAAGACCTCGCCACCCCGCTGTTCATCGCTGCTCAGGAGGGTCATTTATCCTGTGTAGAGCTTCTTCTGGCCCATAAAGCTGACCCAAACCTCTACTGCAACGAAGATCAGTGGCAGCTTCCTATCCACGCTGCAGCCCAGTTTTGTCGCCTCAGGTAAGGTGGCCAGTCCGGTGACGCAGCAGCACAAACGTGTGATCATAAAAGCTCCTCACGCTGTTATTTGAAAGAAATGAAATTGCTTTGATGAGTCTGAGGATCTTGCTGTACAGAGAAAAGATGAACTCCCTGATAGATAAAACCAAGGACCTTATCCTTAACAGTCAGGAATCTCTTTTACCACTTTGCAATAAAACAGTCAGCACTGTAAACTGAAGCACATAAAAACATTAAAGCTGACTGACGATCTACTCAGGAAACTGAAAGTGTCAGTATGGACACCTGTACTTTACTTTATGGTATGCATGGGGCATATGGCAAGAATATATTTTGTCGCTGTCCAATGAAAAACAAGTATCTCTAAAATTGCAACTTTACAGGAGAGACCAAAAACCTACTTTACTTTCAATGTAAGTCAGTGGAACCAGAATTTTCTCCAAGCTATTTTGTAGCACTTCTATTGGTCCATTAATCATAAAATTCTTTTCTCACAATGTAAACAGCCATTGCCTTGTTTAAACGATGTAGAAAACTTAAAATCGACTAAAATGGAGACACATGTTTATCATTGGACCGTAACGATATTGTAGTGGTGGAATGGGAGGGTTTTTAGCGTAGTCAATGGGAATTCAGCTCCTGCTTATAGATAGTCACTCCCGTAATCAGACTAGTTAGTTGCTATGTTAGAGACTCGCCGTACGGCCCCAGCATTGAACCCAGTAGGTAGTTCGGGTGCTGTAGTTAGGCGGTCTTGAGTGTGTAATACCCCCTGAATTCATAACTAAAAGGTTAAAAAGGAGCCTACCTTGTCGCATGCTGTTATTTCCACACCCCCCATGCCGCATGACCAGGGAAATCCATAGCGCTGCCGACAGACGAGCAGCCCGCAGTAGCGGTGAGGTGAGCAAGTGGCTAATGCTAACCGCGACTCGCAAACGGTAACAAAGGCAAAACGCGACAATATATTACAATGCTTAGACATTTAGTGGTACATTACATTAGTCTGTTTAGGTGTTCTTTGTTCTTGGTGTTGCTAAGCGTACATTGGCATGCAAATGTTTGCGTGCCCTTGGTCAAAATTTCTCTTACTTTACATAACTAACCAGGTGAAAGATAATCTAATTACCAAAAGGCATTAAGTTAAATATGACATTTATTTAATGTTTTAAGCAAGATTGCTTTCTTGTTTTCATCTTATACAGATTAAAAACAGCAACAATGCTCAAGGTCCTAGGCACTATACATGATCAGTACATGATCATGATCAGTAGAGTCATTCACGTCTTGTTTGGGGTACTTAAACACGCTCTTCCTTGCAAAAGGCCTCTCCTTCTGTGGGATTCTTGGGCTGTGTTGCATTCAATGCTCTTTTGAGGTAGATCCACAGATTATCTATGATGTTTAGAATGCAAGCTTTGATGGACGTATTATGGATTTTGAGGTGTGTTTAGGATCATTATCCTGTTGTAGGAGTCATACTCGTTTCATTGACAGTTTTCTTACAGATGCTGTGATGTTTGCTTACAGAATTTGCTGGTGTTTAACTGAATCAGTTCCTTCCTCGCCCTGTGAAATGTGCTACTGGCTGCAAGACAAGCCCAAAACATGATTGATCCTCCCCCTGTGCTTAACAGTTGCAGAGATGTTCTTTTTAGAGATGGGCGATCAGCGCTTTTGAGGCTCATTCCAATTGCCGATTACCTTTCAGCACTATCGGCCGATACCGATCGAGGGCGGGCTATATGCCACGGCACAGCTACACAGCATAATATTTTAAACAAGTAAGCAGTAAATAAACAAAGTAAATCAAACAAATGTCGCCAAAACTGTAATCATTAAATGTAGATCTTGAATTGTTGCTGCTGTTTTGTTTGTACCGGTCAGATCTGGTCTGTAGGTGTTCTGGGTTATTTGTTTTGTGCTAGCTGTGCGTGCTAGCTCTGCTGTTTACTGATACTCACTGTATTCAGCTGTGTGGTGTTCTCTTAAATGCCATATCAGATTAGTAATGTTAAATGTCTTGGTTTCCCCATAAGACACGTTGATTTTACAGATGTTACAGAACGCCCAGGATGAGTCTGCATTACATACGGTAACAAACTGCCAGATGGACGACATGTTTTCTATTAGCACATGCCGTGAACGCCATAACCTGTTTTCTTGAGGCCGCTGCTTTAGTATGTATAGTATATGTATAGTATGTATTTTCACCTAGTGGTTTAGATAGGAATTGCAAGGAGCTGGCTGAAGGGGGTTTCTTTATTCTTTTTTTTGTTTTGTTTTTTTGGCCCGCCACCGAAAAACATACAAACAACTAAAAAATAATAATAATAAAAAAATGAAAAACATATGTGTACACATATATATCCATTTATACCTAAACAGAAAACAGAAACATGAACACAGCATTTTATTCAATAATGTTCACCTATTTATTCATGTGTGTGTGTTTTTTTTTTTTTTGGCTATTGATTATTATGATATTTACTGTAGTTTTTGAATTAGATGTTTCCAAATTGGGTCTGAATTGGTGTGTCTGATGGGTTCTGAGAGTGTTTCTAGTCTGTTAATAATAATACGATTTTTCCACTGGATAATGTTAATGTTATTTTTTGTTTTCCAGTTAATGATTTTCTTGGCGATGACTAGCGACATCAAGAGTATTCTTTTGTTTTCTGTTAATGTATTAGTGTTTGATGTGTCTCCTTATAGGCAGAGTAATGGTGTTGGGTGGTTAGGGCTCGAGATAGCCCCTCGTGAAACCCCCTTTGGTCTACGCTAGCTGTAAATACAGAAATTAGGCTCATTTGTGTAACACCATTGATCGGCTCTCGGGATCAGCTAAATTGGAGAAATATCGGCCGAGCACTGATCGCGTATTTTTTTATTAAAAATGGACCGATACCGATACATTGCCGATCAATCCTTCCATCTCTATTTCTTTTTATGAAATGCTGCGTCATTTTCTCCAAACATACCTTTTGCTCATTGGACATATGCTCATTCCGGGTAACATTCATTCCTTAATTACATTATAAACTGACATTACCATTGACTTGCTTCTACTCAGCAGGATAAGTGGTTTCATCTTTAGGCCTTTTGGAGATCAGTTTATCTTCTACTCACTTATCTATTCTCAATAAAGAAAGGCCTCTGACTGTGTGAACTGTGGATGTTTTAATTATTGTATCTTAATTGAGATGAAAGAAAAGTGTCCAGCCTTGGTTGGCTTAAGGTTTATTTTCTTCCGGCGTAGTGTTTGGATTATTTTGTTGTTGTCACTTCAATCTTAATCCTTGTTCTGTATGACCCTCTACAGTATTCTGGAGAAACTGATCTCCGTGACAGGCAGGGACTGTGACCAGGGTGAAGGGAAGGTCAGCCCTGTATATCTCGCAGTGCTCAGCGGTCAAGCGGACAGTCTACGGCCTCTGCTTAGGGAAGGCTACAGCCCCAATGCCCAGAGCTGCAGGCAGTTTGGATACTGCTGCCCTTTGGACATGGCTCTGTGGTGTAACTCTTGGAAGTATGAACACAGGCGCGAGTAAAAGATTGATGTGCCCCGTGTTTTCATCTCTTGTTTATGGTGTTGTGCAGTATTACATGCTATCTTGTACTTCTTTCTGTCTCTCAGTTTGGACAGTGAATGCCACCAGAGTCGAGAGATTGCTCAGATGCTGCTGGCCGCCGGGGCGCGTGTCACTATGCCCACATATGTCTTTGCGCTTCAGGGCCACGTACCTGAACATCTGCCACTGATTCTGAAGCACGCTGGCCTCCCTGAGGAGGACCATCTGGAGGAGCTGGTCCAGGCACTGCTGAAGGAAGTGCCCAGTGCTCCTTTTTGGCTCCCCCTGCTGCTGAAAGCAGGCCTGGACCCCACACTGCTCCTTCAGCAAAAAATGTAAGAAACACAAGCGCAGCGAAGCATAAGCCCCACGTGTTGATTTTTTTTTTTGCTAATCAACACTGATCTTATTTACATTATGTTGTATAAGTTGGAAACAACAAGGCAAGAGCTACAGTGAGATAAATTAGGCAGGAATTTTGTTCTACTCCTCCTCTTCATGTGTAGCATTTCCCATGTGGTGTTTTAATTGTATGCAGGCTTGAAGAGGCAGAGACCAAGGTACTTAATTTCTTGCTGGAGTTTATTAATTGGAAGACTCTGCCCTCCACAGTGCTTCAGATTCTCTCGCGCCGTCGAGCAGAGGGAACTTGGACCCCACAGAAGCATTTCGGTAAATACTCTTATTAAAAGAAAATCTCAACCCGTGAACCTGCGTTGCCTTTCCTCTCAATTTGAGGTTACCTTTGCCCTTTAATTAGGGTTTTTCCACATACGTCCAGTAAAAGAGCTCCATGCGTTATGTGAGTCCGTTGCCATGGTAGAGTAATCGCCTTTCTCTGTGTTCCAGAGAGTGTTCCTGCACTGACTCATCTGTGTAGACTGGCAGTACGAGATGCAGTGGGCAGCGATGCTCTGTCTAAATCCTCCTTTGTTCAGCAGCTGCCTGTTCCGACGCTGCTGCAGGACTACCTCCAGTTCAGTGACATCTCCAGTGCCTACACCTACACCGGGCGCGTGACTGACAGTTAGGGCTAATTAAGCCATCTCGCTCGGCCCACAGAAGTATTTTGTATATATCCTAATAAAACTTAAACGACTGTCTCCTGAGTCTCGAGTCTGGCTCGCTTCATTTCACTGAAGTCAAAAGATAAGGAAAGAAAAAGGAATGCTTTCCTTTAGTTTCTTTTCAAGTTCGGTCCCCTCTTACGCAGCCGGCCTTTAGACGGAGCTGGAGTTGAAATTCACCTCTGCTTCATGTCTTTGGTCTGCCTCGTTATCTCCCCTCTCCTTCTCAGCGGCTCTCCTCTCTATCTGCCTCCAAGGTCACACAGGCAAAAGACGCATACTCTCTTCCAATGCTAATTATGGACTGAGGCACGACCATTCAGTCGGAGACATATCTGTTCTTTGTCATCATATTTTTTTTTCCACTGTAGCTTCTGTAGAAGAGTTAAAACCTTTTTCATGTAAAGTCACATCGAATGTTGATAGTTGGAATACAGCACAGAATTTTGAAATGTTTAATGAATATTTGTATGTTTTATACAGATGGGAGCACATCCAGATTCATATCGGGGCATATTTAAATAATTCTATATGTGAGTGCTGTGCTGTTGCATATTTTATGCATTACATGAATGCTGATGTAAGTTTAATGTATACGCTTTGCTTCAGGGTAGAGATCGACTGATATTTCGGGCCGATATTTACCTTTTTTTTTTTATATATCGGCGTCGGTCGATATTCGTGTTTGGTAGGGCCAATTTGAAGTCAGGTACGTCCGCGGGACTTTTGGACACTCTGAGGTAAACACAGCAGTGAGGGCTGCCGTGAGTCCCGTCCCACAAGACTCACAGTGCTCATTCTCAAGGTGCGTCTGAAATCACCTACTAGTCAGTAGGTACTACATTAGAGTCAGTACGTACTGCTGGAGCGTTAGACTAGTAGGTAATTTCAATAGGAGAGTTTTAGTACCACACAATCTCCACCATATTACCAGCGTCCTGTGACGCAAGACGTCAGACCACCACCGTAAAAGTCCTGCTATTCATTTAAAAGCTTGTTTACTGACAGATTTAGACTTTTAGTGACTCTGATCTGTGTTTTTATCTGATTATGTATCAGACGGTGTGGAGCTGTAGATCAGAGAAGATGAAACGGGAGGAATGTAATCATTGTTTATCTCAGCAGTAGCGCTAACTTCTGTAGCGGCAGTTCAGTAGCAGTAGCTACGTACATACAGCTGACGTTCAGCTTTACACCGTTTATTTACTCCACTTTGAATTCATCCACGACTCCAGGTGAATCATGGGATACACAGTGTGCTGTGTTCACCTACATAAAAATGGCTGCTGATTCAGTAGGTCATCTGGGTACCGTTCACCTACTACTGAATACCTACTGAGTATTCAGACATACTAGCCGCGCTCGTCTACTGATTTACTACTGAGTATTCAGACATACTAGCCGCGCTAGCCTACTGATTTACTACTGAGTATTCAGACATACTAGCCGCGCTCGCCTACTGATTTACTACTGAGTATTCAGACATACTAGCCACGCTCGCCTACTGATTTACTACTGAGTATTCAGACATACTAGCCGCGCTCGCCTACTGATTTACTACTGAGTATTCAGACATACTAGCCGCGCTCGCCTACTGATTTCACTACTGAGTATTCAGACATACTAGCCGCGCTCGCCTACTGATTTACTACTGAGTACTCAGATATACTAACCGCACTCGCCTACTGATTTCACTACTGAGTATTCAGACATACTAGCCGCGCTCGCCTATTGATTTCACTATTGAGTATTCAGATATACTAGCTGCTCTCGCCTACTGATTTACTACTGAGTATTCAGACATACTAGCCACGCTCGCCTACTGATTTCACTACTGAGTATTCAGATATACTAGCTGCGCTCGCCTACTGATTTACTACTGAGTATTCAGACATACTAGCCACGCTCGCCTACTGATTTCACTACTGAGTATTCAGATATACTAGCTGCGCTCGCCTACTGATATACTACTGAGTATTCAGATATACTAGCTGCGCTCGCCTACTGATTGACTACTGAGTATTCAGACATACTAGCCGCGCTCGCCTACTGATTTACTACTGAGTATTCAGATATACTAGCCGCGCTCGCCTACTGATTTACTGCTGAGTATTCAGACATACTAGCCATGCTCGCCTACTGATTTACTATTGAGTATTCAGACATACTAGCCGCGCTCGCCTACTGATTTACTACTGAGTATTCAGACATACTAGCCATGCTCGCCTACTGATTTACTACTGAGTATTCAGACATACTAGCCGCGCTCGCCTACTGATTTACTACTGAGTATTCAGACATACTAGCCATGCTCGCCTACTGATTTACTACTGAGTATTCAGACATACTAGCCATGCTCGCCTACTGATTTACTACTGAGTATTCAGACATACTAGCCACGCTCACCTACTGATTCACTACTGAGTAGTAGACAAGTAGGCGATTTCGGATGCACCTTCTGTCTATCTGTCTCATCCTCCTTAAAGAAGCGCACTTTTACTACAACACAATAAAAACCTGACTGTGAAGTGAGGCACTCTGTAACTGCAGCAAACATGTCGGCTGTGTGGAAGTATTTTTCCATGCAGTTTTTTGTTATTGGTATGAAGAGATGTATGTTACACTCAGCAGTAATGTGATCATACTGTATTTTTTGGGGGCAGATAAAGATATTAAATTTTTTTCTTGATAAGTCAGTGTTCTTCTTTCTTGTTAAGTTCAGAAATGTTGTGCATCCACTTATTATTACTATTGTGACATTTTAGCAGCAAATAAAGTGAAAAGCTTCTAGATATCGGCCCTAAAAATCATCAGCACACATCGGCCATCGGCCGACTCTGACCTCTAAACATCGACATCTACTTTATGGTCTTATGTTTGCTCTGCATGGTGAAATGTTGGCCTCACCAATATATCTGTTTTTCTCATATGCATATCTGAAGTGCAGGGTTACATTTATGGTTAAATGTAAATGATTGAAAACAGTTAAGCTCCTTGTTTGAACAGCGCTCAGCTGCTGTGAAGGCAGAGAGGAGCCTTCTGTATTTTTAGAAGCAGAAATTCGTTGAAGGTACATCATAATACCGTCCACCGACAGCAGGGGGAGAACACGTCTAAGCCTTGGCGCCGCTGTGTGAGGCAGCTTGGAGCACTCCAAACAGGGGAGCCATTTCAGCTCCTGCATCCTGCTTCTCTGAATTCTGGGCAAAGTGAAGGCTGAGGAACTCGAAGTGGGGTTTGGGCGAGACAATCAGGCTGCCTCTCTGTGGGAGACCCCCCTGAATGAAAGGCATCAGCAATCAGGGGCATTAAGGTCCTCTTGTAGTGCAGGTAAGCTTTGGTCCAACAGTTAAGACTTTGATTTGCAATCAGGCTTTTGAGCTGCAGTCGGAGGATTCCTCTCTCTCTCTTTCCTCCTCCCCTCTTTCACTTTTTCTCTCCCCCCATTCACTTTCTTTCCTTTCATTCTTCTGTATTTCTTTCTGCCATTTCTCGCATGCCCCTCACGTCCCCTTTTACCTTTCCTGCTCTCCTTTTATTTTCACCCCTTTCACATTTTCACATTTCTCTCTTTCTTTTTCCTCTTTCCTTTATATCTCTCTTGCACTTCCTATGCTTTCTTCCTTCTCCCACAATCACCCTCCTCTTTATCTTCTTCCTCTTCCTCTCATTTCTCCCTTTCTTTTTCCCCAGCTCCTCAACTCTCACATTCTTTCCTTCTGTTTACTGAAAGAACATACAGTTTTCACATTCCTAACTTCTTTTCTTCAGAAATATTTTATGAGATTATTTTTGCCCTTTGACTTTCCCCAGTTTCCACAAGTGTGAGTTGTAGGACAGATTTTTTTTTCCTTCGTTCTTTTCTATCTTTCAACCGCATGTAACACTAGCGATTTGGCAACGGCTCCTTATCTGATGTGCGACCCTGATTCAGAGGAGCGATGCCTAGAATAGGCCATGTAGCCTACATAATTGATGGCACACAATGTAAAATGTATCAATCTTTGGATGCAGTGCAGGAGTTTCAGAAGAAGTCTCTCAGAAGAAGTCACCCAGCCCCAGAGCCCGTTCACCCTGTTTGACTCCTGAGCCTGGTTTGTTTTAATGCTCGACACCCCTCACACTGTGAAGCCCATTGATCCCAGTGGAATGCAGCAGGACGTTTGAACACTACATGGAGGAGGAGGCTATGAGGTGCACAGTCTTGAGCTCCCAGGCAGTGTCATCACACAGTGTGGTATGCAGCTGGCTGTTTCCTTGGTGCTTTGTTCCATAAAGAGATGCTCGCGAAAACAATGCCATGCATGTGCACATTCTCTCTCCGTTTCCGGATTTAACACCACCAGCTCAGTGGGGACCATTAGTGTAGTGCTTTTAAGCAGGAGTACTTAGCATTTTAACAGTTTGGAGTTGTGTCTGCCTGATCTCTGTGCAGAATGTGAAAATGAAGGTTGTTCTTTGGCTCTAAAGAAGCTCTGTGTGTGTACTATGTGTGTTCCTCTTTACCGTGTGATGCTGGCTTCAGTTTCATTGTGGAATGTGGGGTGAAGGCGCCCGGTGCCCTTATCAACTCATTATTCTGTTCTCACCGTGGATTTAGATCACTAGGACACCGTTGCCTGGCCACCTTCTGATGGGAAATATCCACTAAATGATTAGCTTGAAGATGTTTCTTTGAGTCCTAGATCCTGCACAGGTTGGCTTATGTCCCCCATTGACTGAAAGTGGTGACAGATGGAAGACCATGCTGGGACAAGTGTGAACTGATTTCATTTTGGTTGTGCTGAATATTGCTGCATATAATAAAGGACCCAATGCAGTTCTTGGGTTGCCAGCCTAATCCCAGTCTTTTAGATTGGGCTATTCATCACAAGTATGGTTTGATTTGGTACCTTGTGACCCAAAGAGTCCCTTTGGCCAAAATGAATGTAACCACCATTACTTCTGTTGTAAACCAAACTGGGGACATGGCAAGATTTGTTGCACTGTTTAGAAATCAAGTCACTAAGACCGTTTTCACACCTGTAGTTGGTTTTACTGGTCCGAATCAGTTCATGAGTTTGTTCGGTTAAGTTTGTTTTCACACAGGTAAAAACTGAAATGCTCCAAAATGCACCCCAACAAACCACGTGAGCACATGGTCTCCTCTGATTGGTCAGAGCTATCGGGCGTGTGAGCAAGAAAGTAAACACAGGGAGAAGATACGGTTTTCCCAAACTACTGAACATTTCTTGTAGAGCGTATCACGGAGCAGCGGCAGAGACAGCATCTGTTCATAGCTGTAATAATAATCTGATAATATACCAAACTACAGTCCACCTGCAGACCACCCAGCTCACTCCAAACATCAAGTAGACAACGTCCCTCACTACTAGTCCAAGAGAGACCTTGCTTCATTGTCCTCGTCCTGTTAGCTGCTACAGTTCTCCAGTTCTCTGTTTACGGCATCTGCCGCATCCCATAATGCAAAGCACACCTGGCTGCAGGAGATGTTTAGATCAAACTTGTGGAGTACACCTAATACTTGGGTCGGATCGAGGTCGGATCACATCCTCACCACAAATTAATCGCTCCGGAGTTCGTTTGGAACCGGACCGAGACCACCTCTTCTTGAGGGTCTCGGTGTGGTTGTTATGGTCCACACCCGACCATCTGCCAAAACAAACTGCACCAAACTGAACCAGAGTTCGTTTTAACCGGACTAACTAGTGCTGGTGTCTGCGAGCTTAGGCAGAGATAACTTTACCACAGAGGATGTAATGGTTTTATGAGAAATTCATATTAAATATTTTAGCAGAAAAAGACCTGCAGCCGAACAGCCAGATCTTAACACACGCCTGTGTTAGAAGGCTGCTATCAACACATGCCATGTGTCATAAATTGGGGGCTAAAAAAAAGGTGACACAGTTGATATACTATTATCATCCCAGTCCTATCAGCGCTGCATTGGCCTCCAATTAAATTCTTTATTGATTATAAAATGCTATTGATGTACAAAGCCCTATATGGTCTTGGTCCTGAGTACCTGCGAGACCTCATTTTCTTATTATGAACCATCTTGATCACTTAGATCACAGGGGGCTGGCTTCTTATAAGTTCCCAGAATTTACAAATCCTCAGCAGGAGGAAGAGCCTTTTCTTATAAGGCCCCCCAACTTCGGAATAGTCTTCCTGATAATGTCCGGGACTCAGACACAGTTTCAATCTTCAAGTCTAGGTTGAAAACATACTAGCTTTTGGTAATTAATGTTTCCCGTTAATGAAGGTTGTAGTTCCAGGGGTTCATGGACACAGGGATTGGGGTAAACTGTGGTGCTGGTGCCGTCGTGGGATGCCAGTGTTTCAGGGTGCCCCCGTTGTTGCATTACCTTCTGATTCTCTCCTTTTAGTTCTGCTGTTATAGTCAGATCTGCTGGAGTCGTTAGCCACACTCTGATAACGTTGTACATTCTCTCTATCTCCATACATTCCAAACACAACTAATTGTATCTCTTTATCTTTTCCGAGTATGACTGCCCACATGTCCTGACTGACACTGATGGAAGACTGACCACCAGGTTCCCCTGCCACCCAAGTCACCCACCAGACTGAATGTCGGGCCTTGCTGTTAGCCATGTCATACCAGCTACCTAGCCTCAGACTAGCTGTTTAACCTTCACTACAGACTCTAACTAGTTACCACTAACCTTCTACCTTCATTAACTATCATCATCACTCTCACTGTTCTTCATCTGTACTATAATTCATCTTAGTGATATCATATTATGATTATATAAACACACCTGAGCAGCTGAACAGAGGTATAAGGTGGTACAGTCAGTATATCAGTACTGTATGAGTAGTCTGATCAGAGGAGGATGGGTCCCCTTGTGAGTCTTGGTTCCTCCTAAGGTTTTTTCCTCCGGTTCTGAGGGAGTTGTTTATGAGCTGCTTATGGCTTGCTCACTGGGGGGTTTCTATGTTTTTTCTATTATTTCTATGATTTCCGTCTGTATTGTTATTTTCTTAGGTATAATTATGTTCTATTGAACTTTTCTTATCTCTAAATTCCCGTAAAGCTGCTTTGTGACGACATCAGTTGTTAAAAGTGCTATACAAATAAATTTGATTTTTGATATACTATTTGTAGATGGTATGTACATGGTAGCTACCTTCAATTAACCTATACAACTACTTATCACCCAGTTACTACTATTCAAGGCCGGTAACTTCACCTCTGCTTTTAATCCCCTGGTGTTTTGAAAGGACATTTCTGTTGATGTTGTGGACTCACTTAACACTTGCCAGCCACTGGCCAACTTTACACAGCAGTGTTCTCTAAAAGTAGGCAAGCAGGTGGTAGAAGCGCTCAATAAACCCCCTCTTTTGGCCAAAACAAGCACAACACGAGACCGTCTACCCATCTGCTGTGCTGCCAGGTCTTTGTTAGGACTTTCTGATGTGTTTTTAATTACACAGTTAAAACGGGGGGGCAGTTTGGGGCACAGCTCCAGCTGGGGACAGACCACTGAAAATGGGGATGTTTGGTCACCCTATTGAAAACATGCATAGCTGCATTCTACAGTGTCACGGCAGTAATGATGAAACTGAAGCTGGCTTGTTCAAGTACTAGGAAATCCCCATCTGGAGTATCTTAAAGGCGGATAGTTGTACTTAAAAAACATACAAGCCTTTTGTGGGAGATACTCGAAAAAGAAAGAGCTATGTTACTGCTAGGAAGCCAAATATCATGTCAGTATTTATTATCTTCTACATCAGTGGTGCTTCAGCGGATCACCATGGAGAGGGATTCCCAGTGGTTGTATGTCATATTTGCATAATGCATGCTGGGTACTGTAGTTAGAAAACATTGATGGACGCATACACACAAAACTGGATTCTATCAGAGGGTTGCACTGCTGCACTACCGAATATTGCATAACATTACAAATAACAAATTAAACGCTAGTTTTAAGGCAGAACGCCCCTTTAAGTGTAGAGTAGGAGTGCAGACAAATAGCAGACTATTTTGTTGACTGCCAGCCTAATGGGTTTTTGCACGTCACTGTGTTTTGTTTTCCATTTCTCGCATCTCCAGCTTCCTGAATCATTGACTTTGCTCTGTGGTACCTCTCTAACAGGTCATTGTGTGCTTATTTGTGTGTGCAGGTTGTTGCTCGGCTAACCGAACCCAGGGAAATGAGCCCTTTTTAATGGAGCAGTTGTTTTGTGGAGCATGCAGTGGCATGGCGGCGGTGGAACTGAAAGAAATAAATAATAATAATAATAAAAAAAAAGAAACAACAACACCCTGCTCGCACAAAGCTACAGGGAATGATTGTGAATATTGTACTGAAGTGGTACCAAGTTAGCTGAGCATCCATGTTCATCATTACTTACAGGAGAAGATTAGCAGGAATAATTGGTTTGGGTGGATGCACACCTCACGTGGGGGTTCCAGGTGCCGTCTAGTTGCTGAATGTGTGAAGAAGTTGCTGATTGAGAGAAATCTGTAACACCCCGGTGAGGTAACCGTCCCTTTAAATAATGACTGCAGTCAATCACGCGGACGTTGTGTTAATCAGTGCAGCACAGAGCCAGACAGGAGAGGAGATGGAGGAGATTGCAGCAGAGAGGTGGGGAGAGCAGTGGCTGCAATTACAGACTAGCCATGAAAGGTAGTTTTTCTTGGCCTAAGTATTCTTGTATTTATATGTGGCTTCCTTTTTTTGGTGTTTGCGTTAGTCTTCTCAAAAGAGTCCTACAGAAAATACAGTGCTGCACAGCAATCAGAGACCGCCCTTCATTTGTTTATACTCTAGTGATTCATTATTAGGATATTTCTGCAAAGATTAGTTACACAATAATCCACTTGCATAACGAAGGGACAAGTGAAGGTTAAAAAGATGAAAAAACAGGAGCTTTCATAACTATAACTAAGTATTTCAAAGATATGAAAACAACAGTGAGACTGGTAGACCACCGAAACTGTCACTGTCAAATTAACAGTGCTTAAAGCTTTCATCTTTCAGAGCTAGAAGTCTGAAAGGATGTGTAGCTGTTAAGAAGGAAATGAAAACAGTAAATAGGCTAAATAAGAGACCCATCCATCCATTATCTGCCGCTTAATCCCACTAGTCGGGGTCACCGGAGCCAATCCCACCGTCATCGGGCGAAGGCATGGACAGTTCGCCAGTCCATCGCATGCCTAACACTCACTCACACCTACGGGCAGTTTAGAGTGACCACCCTAACATGCATGTGTTTGGACTGTGGGAGGAAACCAGAGTACCCGGAGGAACCCACTCAAGCACGGAGAGAACATACACACTCCACACAGAACCACCCGGACCAGGAATCCAACCCAGATCATCTTACTGTGAGGAGACAGTGCTGACAACTACACCACCATACTGACCACTACACCACCATACTAACCACTACACCACTATACTAACCACTACACCACCATACTAACCACTACACCACCATACTAACCACTACACCACCATACTGACCACTACACCACCATACTAACCACTACACCACCATACTAACCACTACACCACCGTACTAACCACTACACCACCATACTGACCACTACACCACCATACTAACCACTACACCACCATACTGACCACTACACCACCGTACTAACCACTACACCACCGTACTAACCACTACACCACCGTACTAACCACTACACCACCGTACTAACCACTACACCACCATACTGACCACTACACCACCATACTAACCACTACACCACCATACTAACCACTACACCACCATACTGACCACTACACCACCATACTAACCACTACACCACCGTACTAACCACTACACCACCATACTAACCACTACACCACCATACTAACCACTACACCACCGTACTAACCACTACACCACCATACTAACCACTACACCACCATACTGACCACTACACCACCATACTAACCACTACACCACCATACTGACCACTACACCACCATACTAACCACTACACCACCGTACTAACCACTACACCACCATACTAACCACTACACCACCATACTAACCACTACACCACCGTACTAACTACTACACCACCGTACTAACCACTACACCACCATACTGACCACTACACCACCATACTAACCACTACACCACCATACTGACCACTACACCACCGTACTAACCACTACACCACCGTACTAACCACTACACCACCGTACTAACCACTACACCACCGTACTAACCACTACACCACCATACTGACCACTACACCACCATACTAACCACTACACCACCATACTAACCACTACACCACCATACTGACCACTACACCACCATACTAACCACTACACCACCGTACTAACCACTACACCACCGTACTAACCACTACACCACCATACTGACCACTACACCACCATACTAACCACTACACCACCATACTAACCACTACACCACCGTACTAACCACTACACCACCATACTGACCACTACACCACCATACTAATCACTACACCACCATACTAACCACTACACCACCGTACTAACCACTACACCACCGTACTAACCACTACACCACCATACTGACCACTACACCACCATACTAACCACTACACCACCATACTAACCACTACACCACCATACTGACCACTACACCACCATACTAACCACTACACCACCATACTGACCACTACACAACCATACTAACCACTACACCACCATACTAACCAATACACCACCGTACTAACGACTACACCACCGTACTGACCACTACACCACCGTACTGACCACTACACCACCGTACTAACCACTACACTACCGTACTAACCACTACACCACCGTACTAACCACTACACCACCTTACTAACCACTACACCACCCTACTAACCAATACACCACCATACTAACCACTACACCACCATACTAACCACTACACCACCATACTAACCACTACACCACTCTACTAACCAATACACCACCGTACTGACCACTACACCACCGTACTAACCACTACACCACCATACTAACCACTACACCACCGTACTAACCACTACACCACCGTACTAACCACTACACCACCATACTGACCACTACACCACCGTACTGACCACTACACCACCATACTAACCACTACACCACCGTACTGACCACTACACCACCGTACTGACCACTACACCACCATACTAACCACTACACCACCATACTGACCACTACACCACCATACTAACCACTACATCACCGTACTAACCACTACACCACCGTACTAACCACTACACCACCATACTAACCACTACACCACCATACTGACCACTACACCACCATACTAACCACTACACCACCATACTAACCACTACACCACCGTACTAACACTACACCACCGTACTGACTACTACACCACCGTACTAACCACTACACCACCGTACTGACCACTACACCACCATACTAACCACTACACCACCATACTAACTACTACACCACCATACTAACCACTACACCACCATACTAACCACTACACCATCGTACTAACCACTACACCACCATACTAACCACTACACCACCGTACTAACCACTACACCACCGTACTAACCACTATACCACCGTACTAACCACTACACCACCGTACTAACCACTACACCACCGTACTAACCACTACACCACCATACTGACCACTACACCACCGTACTAACCACTACACCACCATACTAACCACTACACCACCGTACTAACCACTACACCACCGTACTAACCACTACACCACCATACTAACCACTACACCACCATACTAACCACTACACCACCATGCCGCCTAAAACTAAAAGTCATGCTGGAAATAAAACAAAGAAGCTGCTTATGTTTCCAGAACGATGGACTGGCTACCCCAGGGACCAGACCTCAGTGAATAGATTTCTTGAAAAGTAAGACGCAGAAAATAGCCATGCAGGTTTCTTCGAAAAACTTAAAACACGTCTAATGAAAAGAATGGATCACAGCAATTATTGGACACAAATATACATACATACCAACTTTTTGCTTGTAGGTCATTTTGACAGAAAATATAATAAATGAAGAAAGGCTAGACCTGAATATTCTACTATTCAGATATTCTTTTATTGGGTTGGTATATTAATTGGGTTGGGTATGTACAATCCATAATATGTACAATCCATAACCAAAGGTGTCAAAAGTATTCACATTCATTACTCAGGTAGAAGTATAGATACTAGAGTTTAAAAATACTTCTGTACAAGTTGAAGTATCAACTCAAGCTTTTTACTCCAGTAAAAGTGTATAAGTACTGTTTTCAAAACTACTTTATGCTTTCAAAACTACTTAAAGTATAAAAGTAAAAGTAATGTAAGGGAAAAAAATGCCATTAAGGACAAAAGCTAAGGCGGCACCACAGGGGTCTATAGTGCACTAGCCCACCTCCCCAAAAACCCCATTCTTCTAAAAGCCATAATGACTATAATATTATATTAAAATGTTAATATTGAAAAATTTGGGATGAGCTAGGCTTCCTGTTTTAGGTGCATATACGCCCATTGAACCTGAATGTAGTTTAGTACAATGTAAATATATTAAAGAAGCATATCTGTTACTACTGAACATTAACATGTGTTTCATGGAGCAGAAGATATGATGACTAGTTGACTATAAGTATTGTAATGAAGTCAAACTTCAAAGACATGTTATCAATAATCTTTACTGGAATGTAAATGTACATGAATGAAAACAAGCTGAAATGAAATAGGAGTAACGAGACTATGTTTAAAATATAAGGAGTATAAAGTACTGATAATGGAGTGTAAATGTAAGGAGTATAAAGTACTGATAATGGAGTGTAAATGTAAGGAGTATAAAGTACTGATAATGGAGTGTAAATGTAAGGAGTATAAAGTACTGATAATGGAGTGTAAATGTAAGGAGTAAAAAGTACTGATAATGGAGTGTAAATGTAAGGAGTATAAAGTACTGATAATGGAGTGTAAATGTAAGGAGTAGAAAGTACAGATAATGGAGTGTAAATGTAAGTAGTAGAAGTTAAAAGTCAGCTGAAAAATAATATTTCTACTTAAGTAAGGTAACAAAGTATTTGTACTTTGTTACTTGACACCTCTGTCCATAACACAGCTTAACAGCTAGTAACACGGCTCTCAGCTCTCCTCTGGAAAACCCACCAACCCACCAATATTTAGGTGTTTCAGAATAAAAGTTGTTGTACAAATGAAGCTAAAACAGCACAACATTATTATTTCTTTCTAAAAAAAAGTCTGTGATGCATACTAGTTTAAGATAGACAAGCCTCTGGCCTCTGACATTGTACTTTATGTAAAGAAAAAGAAGCCACTTCACTTCTTGTCATGTACCATGAGAGTGGTAAGCTCCTCCACTCACGCGGGCCGTCCTCATTAGGTTTTTGAAGCATAGCTTTCATTTCCCTGTTGCTCATTCATGCTTCCACCATGTTTACATTTAAGAGTTTCTGTCCACCCATGTTTCAGCTTTGACAGTGAGCTGCTTGAGATGATATTGCATGGCTGTTTCTCCTCGGGCTCAATAGCAGCTTTAACCTCATATTTGAACTTAGTGTTTAAACAGCTCTGGTTCCTTATCGAGTTTGTTCTCCACTACTGCATGCCATCACTGCTAAGTCCATAAAGATGACCTGATGCCCCGCTCAACATCACAAGACTTAACTATCTCCCTCACTCACACAGCTTCAAACCCAGGCAAGTGCTATCTGATGAAAGAGCATCAAAGAGAAGGTTACAGTGACAGCCGCAGTAGAGGAAAAAAAAAAGAGAAGTGTCAGATCATTTAAATGCTAATTATCCATTTTCAATCCCTCATAAACTTTAACTGCAAGCCTTTGAGATTGGAACAAAAATAACATCTTGAGGAGGAATGTTCCTTTGGGAGCTGATGTCCTTTTTTTGAGCGGTGATGGGAGCAAAATTATTCTCCAGAGAAATTTCGCATGCCGCACCATCTCGATTAACATAACGCGAGCATTAGTGTTTGCATCCTGCCCGCTCCCAGTCAGGTGCTACCGTGCCCCTCCATCAGCACTACGTGTTTATGCCACGGGCATCCTCGTCTGCGGCATATTATGTTTAATTCATTTGAGTTTAGATTCATTTGAATAACAGGCTTGCTGGAGAATCCCTCGCTCACTAGTATGAACAGTGGTGTCATGTTAAAGACACACACCGTCCATGCCATGTTTAGTTTGTGTGGAGATGTTCATCCGACAAGCAACGTGTGCCGTCTCCGGCGCACACGTTTTAATGAGCCATTGCTAATATTTTCTCAAGAACAGTGCAGAAGTTCCCAGAAAGCCTTAGGCAGAGTGCCCGCTCACGCTCCTCTGTGCTTCCTTTCATATACGTCACTCGGCGCGTAGACAAAAAAACATCAATTGAAATGTTCCCCCCCACAGGAATACACTGATTCTCTTCCTTTCCAAGAAAACCAGAGTGAGCAGAAAGAAAGGCGTACCTTTGATGGCTAAAAAGAGAGTACGTCAAAACAGAAGGAGAACTGGTAACGGATTTGTGAAGTTTCACCACAGGTCTGGAATGTCTCAACATTCATGGGTTGCTGCGAATTACATCCTACAATGTATGGATGTAATCATACAGCCACGATTACTATCCTGTGTTGATCATCTAGTTCAGGGAGGCACAAGCACAAAAGACTAAACAGCATATAAAAACATTTTTTAACATTATGTTTGAGCCTATAATACAGTCAAAGTGGAGAATTTATATTTACATTTACATTTATGGCATTTAGCAGACACTCTTATCCAGAGCGACTTACAAAAGTGCTTAGTGTTCAGTCAGAGTATGTATCTCTATCTAGTTTCAAGTTTCAAGTTTATTTGTCATTTGCACATCATGTCAGGACATAACATGCATTGAAATGACTGGGGTGAGGCTCACATACAACTTTACAGCAGGGCAGCATTTTAAATGTAAAACAGTGCAAACATACAATAAATAGACAATATTAAAGTAAAAATAAGCTAAAAAATATACATATAGTTATAACTGAAATATATAAAGGACTATACAATACACAAGATATAAACATAGGATATACAGGGGGACATCTGTGAAAAATGTTGCATAGGCAGGTTAGGTAGTTAAGTAGATATATCTATTTAAAGTGACTTAGTGATATTGTCCATAGCAGCGATATCAGATTAAATAATATAAAGTGTAACAATGTGCAGTGGTCGAGTAAATGGTATTGGGGTCTTTCAGCCTCATAGTTTGTTCAGGAGCCTGACAGCCTGTGGGTAGAAGCTGTTCAGTAGGTGTGTTGTTTTGGCCTGGATGCTGCAGAATCTCCTGCCTGATGGCAGTATGGTGAACAGGCCGTGTGCTGGGTGACTGCTGTCTGACCTGATCTTCTGGATTTTCCTCAGGCAGCGGGACTGATAGATGTCCTGTAAGGCTGGTAGTTTGTTCCTCAGGCAGCGGGACTGATAGATGTCCTGTAAGGCTGGTAGTTTGTTCCTCAGGCAGTGGGACTGGTAGATGTCCTGTAAGGCTGGTAGTTTGTTCCTCAGGCAGCGGGACTGGTAGATGTCCTGTAAGGCTGGTAGTTTGTTCCTCAGGCAGTGGGACTGGTAGATGTCCTGTAAGGCTGGTAGTTTGTTCCTCAGGCAGTGGGACTGGTAGATGTCCTGTAAGGCTGGTAGTTTGTTCCTCAGGCAGTGGGACTGATAGATGTCCTGTAAGGCTGGTAGTTTGTTCCTCAGGCAGTGGGACTGGTAGATGTCCTGTAAGGCTGGTAGTTTGTTCCTCAGGCAGCGGGACTGGTAGATGTCCTGTAAGGCTGGTAGTTTGTTCCTCAGGCAGCGGGACTGGTAGATGTCCTGTAAGGCTGGTAGTTTGTTCCTCAGGCAGCGGGACTGGTAGATGTCCTGTAAGGCTGGTAGTTTGTTGCCTATGATGTATTCTGCTGTCCTCACCACTCCTTTTAGGGCCTTGCGGTCGCAGGCAGTGCAGCTGCCGTACCAGACAGTGATGCAGCCCGTTAGGATGCTCTCTATAGTGCATCTATAGAAGCTGGTGAGGAGATCAGGAGGCAGTCCAAACTTCCTGAGCCTGCGCAGGAAGAAGAGACGCTGACGGGCAGATCTCACATTCGTGTTAATCTAGTACAAACAAGTCAAAACTACTCTTATACTCAAACACTGCTATAAACAAGTGCTAGTGCTGATACATGTGTGTATATATATATATATATATATATATATATATATATATATATATATATATATATATATATATATATATATATATAAGAAGTTACATTGAGTATAAAATTCTGTTTGTTCTCTGATGAGATCACGTTCTGGTGGGCTAAATTAAACATCCTCATGGGTTGACTTTGGCCCGCAGGCAGCACTGATCTAGCAAGAATTTGAATTGTGGCAGTGGTAACATGTATTTTGTATATGTATTTATATATTTTGCCAAGTATGTTACACAAGGGCAGCACAGTGGTGTAGTGGTTAGTACGGTGGTGTAGTGGTCAGTACGGTGGTGTAGTGGTTAGTATGGTGGTGTAGTGATCAGTATGGTGGTGTAGTGGTCAGTACGGTGGTGTAGTGGTTAGTATGGTGGTGTAGTGGTTAGTATGGTGGTGTAGTGGTTAGTACGGTGGTGTAGTGGTTAGTACGGTGGTGTAGTGGTCAGTACGGTGGTGTAGTGGTTAGTATGGTGGTGTAGTGATCAGTATGGTGGTGTAGTGGTCAGTACGGTGGTGTAGTGGTTAGTATTGTGGTGTAGTGGTTAGTATGGTGGTGTAGTGGTTAGTACGGTGGTGTAGTGGTTAGTGCGGTGGTGTAGTGGTTAGTACGGTGGTGTAGTGGTCAGTACGGTGGTGTAGTGGTTAGTATGGTGGTGTAGTGGTTAGTATGGTGGTGTAGTGGTCAGTATGGTGGTGTAGTGGTTAGTACGGTGGTGTAGTGGTTAGTACGGTGGTGTAGTGGTCAGTACGGTGGTGTAGTGGCCAGTACGGTGGTGTAGTGGTTAGTATGGTGGTGTAGTGGTTAGTACGGTGATGTAGTGGTTAGTACGGTGGTGTAGTTGTTAGTATGGTGGTGTAGTGGTTAGTATGGTGGTGTAGTGGTTAGTACGATGATTTAGTGGTTAGTACGGTGGTGTAGTTGTTAGTATGGTGGTGTAGTGGTTAGTATGGTGGTGTAATGGTCAGTATGGTGGTGTAGTGGTCAGTATGGTGGTGTAGTGGTTAGTATGGTGGTGTAGTGGTTAGTATGGTGGTGTAGTGGTTAGTATGGTGGTGTAGTGGTTAGTACGGTGGTGTAGTGGTTAGTATGGTGGTGTAGTGGTCAGCACTGTCTCCTCACAGTAAGATGATCTGGGTTGGATTCCCGGTCCGGGTGGTTCTGTGTGGAGTGTGTATGTTCTCTCCGTGCTTGAGTGGGTTTCCTCCCGGTACTCCGGTTTCCTCCCACAGTCCAAAAACATGCATGTTAGGTTGATTGGTTACTCTAAATTGAATGCGTGAGTGAGTGTTGGCCATGCGATGGACTGGCGTCCATGGTGTACCCCGGCCTCGCCCAATGACGCTGGGATTGGCTCCAGTGACCCCGACTAGCGGGATTAAGCGGCAGATAATGGATGGATAGATGGATGGATGGATGTTACTCAAGGAAATTGTATTGGTGAGTGCACACATGCATGGCATGTAACATACTGAACATAACAGACAGGCACACAGACTTGTATTTAACTAAGAGAAAAATGCAATTAATAAAATAATAAGGATAATACAGAGCTGAAAAGCGGCTATAAAGATTATTTGTGATTGGTTGTGAATATGTGGATATCTGTACATGCAGGTTTCAGTAGACATATTAAAACTATAATATACAGAATATTATGGACAATAAATGTTTGCAAAGGTTGTAAGTTGTGCAGCTGTGCAAATACACAGTATATTAATGTGAGGTTTACTTGGCAGGAGTCGTTTAACAGTTGGAAGCTGACAAGTAAACAAAGCAGCCTGCCTTATATCAGTTATTATTTAGGTAGTAAAAAAAATGTTCCTGTCCATAGGAAGCTTTGGAGGGTCCAGTAAGAATGAAAGCCAAATTATGATTCAGTTTGGTATACAAACAAGTACGATTTCAATTATTTCAATTATTACTTGATTATTGTGCCAAAACATTTATCATAGGATGCAAAAGGCCATATATATATATATATATATATATATATATATGCACATTTTCACTGTGGTTATGTCTGTTGTTCATTTTAAAGATAAACTATGTAAGATTTCATCCATTGGAGACTTTTAATGAATATTTATCCCCACAAGAGAACAGATGTGACAAAGAGTTTTCAAAGAGAACTCAGTCCAAGCTTAGTAAAGAATGTGTCTCTGTATGTATGTGCATTATCTGCTATTATCATCATTAACTCATCAGCATGGTGTTTATTTTGAGATGTAAACATTAAACTAGGCCTTCCTTTTTTCTTTTTTGTGCATGTGATGTTAATATGTAAGGACGTATGATGTGGTCTGATAAATTTGACCTGACACCTCTGACTTTTAAATGAATATTTCAGGTGGCTCTTATTTACAGGGTGACTTGCAGCAATTCTTAGACACCATTTGTGACATTTTCTCTCCTGACTCAGTTCTGCTACTTCTTTAAAACAGTCTTATGTAGTCTGGCTTTAAGTGTAATGTAAATAAAGGTTCTTGGCAGTCAGAAATACGCTCCAGCCTCAATGTTTTCCAGGAGCAGCACGGCTCAGTGCGCTGTATGGTATGGTTATGTTGGGAATTGGGGCTAGGTTGGTTTATAGTTTATGTAAAGGAGGAATCCAAAGTTGGGTAGTAGCTAGTTACAGTACATATTACATATACTTAAATAAAACACTGATATATTTGTACTCTGCTGAGTATTTTAGTCATTCTTTTACTTCTACTTATGGATATAGTGCATAAATAATTTTTAGGAGTATAGCGAGGAATCTGTTTTTTACTTTTTTGTTTTCATTTCATTTCAATTTGTTTATGATAACATCTGTACTGCTTTTAGCATTTTGTTTTAGACCAAAAACTAATTGGAAAAAATATATAATCATACAAACATCCAAATGAACAAAACCTTTAAGGCTATTTGCTGTCTTTTTATGGTGTTGTTGCAGGTCTGATATGTCAGGCAGAAGGAGCACCAATGGTTAACGTCTCTATGCTACCCCAATGATGTGCACCTAGTGCCTGGGAGCACAAACACACCGGACAATTCAGGGAGCACATTGTGCAGGGTGTCATTTTTAACAAAGCTTTGGATTCGGCTTTTCAGCATGACCAAAGAGAGCTTGTGTGCATGTAAGGCAAAGAGACATACCATTGCATTATACAAAGCAGGCCACTTGTGGAGGGAGTTGGGTTGTGGCATTACAGCACTATATACACGATAAGCCGAGCAGTAGGACCAATTGAATTTATTATTAGCTTTCTGCTTAACGAGAAACAAAGGAATAAAAATTAAACTATCTGTACCATACTGAAGTGCACAACATCATGTACTATGTATTGTATTGTATTGTATAGCATTGCATCGCAGTAAGTGTGAGTCGTATCGTATCATCTTAGTAGTTGCCTTATACATATTGAAGGGCCTTTTTGTAAAGAAGATGGTGCTATACAGAACCAAAGAACCCAATTAAAAGGTTCTTGGCGCATTCTTCAGATTGCTTGAGGGTATGTGCTGTAGATTTCTTTTTAAAAATGCTTCCATATAGCACCAAAAAGAGTTCTGCTATAGATACAATACCAAGCTTGTTCTATAAAACCATCTACAGGTTACTCTCTACCCATCTAAAGAACCCTTCGATCATCCAAAGGGTTTTTGAGTGGTCATGATTCTACATAGAACCCTTTTCCCCCTGACTATAATAATTCTGAGTACTGTTCATTCTACTATGTAGACTCTATAGCTCTACAGCAGGGGTATTTAATTAGAATTCAGTCAGAGGGAATCTCCTCAGGACAAGGTCCGGACCGTGTTTGTGTTATGACGGTAACTTGTGTTCTGATTCAGTGCCATATCCTGTATACTGAAGTAGCCTAGTAGTTCTATTAGCATTTTATATCGTCAGCAACTGAAAGATAAACCAAATTACACATACCGTTCAGTATATTTCAACTATATTTATTGTTTTAAATGAGGAACTGAATTAATTATTTATAGAATTTTATAGAAGAGGTCTACATTAAAAAAAGAGAATGCTTTTGAAAAAAAGTGCATCTTAAAGTGTTTGTTTATAGGAAAAGTAAATAAAATGTGAAGCTTCTTGTTAACCCTGTTTCACATCTTCACCTGTTGGTTTGGAGCTGCCTGTGGGAAGAATAAACATCTATGTCTCTCCATTTTTGGTTGAAAAGAAGTTTACGCCATCGACTCTTCTTTTTTCTTGCTTTATTTTCCGACTGCTGCTTATCGCTTCGTACCTCGCCTGCATGCGCGCCGCACTCTGCACAGATCTGATTGGCTGAAGAGCGTCTTTGGTGAACTTACTACACACATGATTGGTCTATGAGTTTACTGCACCGCAAAGCCCGTATACCGTGAAGACTAGTAAAGCTCTGCTGTTAAAAATAAACACTGTCAGAATTAAGCCCCAATTAAGTAGTATATAGTTTATAGTCACTAGTATATCGGTTTGAGTCCGCAGTGGAAGATGTCTGGGTCCGGACCGTGGTCCGCCTATTAGTGACATCTGCTCTAGAGCTCTATTCTTGTTCCAGCAGAGCCTGGCACAGCTCTAATACACTTGACCCGTTATTTAATTATCAAACCTTAATGAAATAAAATGTGCAGTGCAACTCCAGTGTAACTATACAGTAACAGAGGAGGACGGGTCTCCCCTTGTGAGTCTTTCACAAGGTTTCTTCCTCCAGTCTGAGGGAGGTGTTCTTGCCACTGTTGCCTCTGGCTTGCTCACTGGGGGATATATGTTGTAACTGTCTGTTCAAAACTCTGTAAAGCTGCTTTGAGACAACATCGTTGTAAAAAGTGCTATACAAATAAACCAGACTTGACTTGAATATAGCATGAAACACTTACCACACATTTCCTGCTTGGTAGAGCCGCATAGTCTCTAACCTATATATGCATTATATAAGATTAGCCTTCCACCACTGTTACTAGGTGTCGCATTTGTCACATGGCCATCTTTAATTATGGCTGCTGCTATCTGTCATAACATGTCTCACATGACCAGCCATTTAGAATTTGTTATAAATGGTGGATCAGTTTTTATACAGTCACATTAAGGTCAGAAACATTTCACAAGCACTTTAATGGACGTGAGCACTGCTGGCCAGAGCATTACAAACGACTGGTTCTTCTGTACAAACTCACTGTGTGTTTTTATGTTGCTGTGAAGGTTTAAACACTCAAGCAGGACACAAAGAACAAATCAGAGTGGAATCTACTGTCGTTTCCGCAGCCACAGCAGCTCAACATGTCTACTTTACACGTTTTACTGGGATGCAGAGGTGATGCATTTATATGCTGATGTATTCATTTGCTGATCTTCCATGACAGATGACTGGACACATAGGTGTGACAGATAGCTATGGCTGTCACTGTAGCGCCTCTTGCTGCAACGCTTATAATGCAGCTTGTTCCTGCATTTCATTATGAATTGCACTGACACATTTTAGAACACAACGATGCATGAAGCAGGAGCAACTAGCCCCGAACCTTCTAACGGTAACATTTCACACGTGTCACTATGGCTCATTTGCACCATTTTCATCATCCATCATCCATCATTTCGTTCAGGGCCACAGTCACTGCTCCTCAAACTCAAGGAGTAAAATGCAACTACATTGAATTTGTGATTTTATACGATTTTATATATGATATATATGATATTATATATGATGTTTATATATGGACAAAGTCCTGTTAGGAAAGTCTATCCAATCTAGCCATATATATATATAACCATGTAAAACACCTTATGAACTTGTCTTAAAATTGTGTCACAATACAGTTTATTATTATTATTATTATTATTATTATTATTATTATTATTATTATTATTATCATTATTATTATTAATAATAATAATAATAATAATAATAATAATTGTTATTATTATTTTATTTTAAAACATATGCCATTACCTTTTGTATTTGTAAAGATATTTAGCCTTGATGTTTATTGTTATGGAAAGTTTTATAGGTTTATTCCACCAGGTTTATAGGTTTATGTCAGAAAGCTTCTTGCACTACAAATAACCTGCAAAGGGCCTGTTTATGAGTAATGTATAATAAAATTTATATTTAACTGTTTGCTTAACCGGGGCCATTGTAGGCTTAGAGGTTTAGGGGTGTAATACATATATTTCATCTGAGTGAAAATTAAATAGATCTATATCAATTTAACACATTTTATCATTGAATATTGAGCTTCTGTGGGCTAAAGGGTGATCAGATGAGAATGAGAGAAATTCAGGGCATGAGATTTGGAGTGTGTCATGACAGCAATTAGACATTTTAGTATATCAAACTAAAACCATTTTTATATTAACTTAAGTCAGAAAGCACTTGTACCAAACTGCAGACTGCTACTACACTAAATGGGTAAAAATATAATACAATAAATCAAATAAATTAATTAATGAATAAATAAAATGACACCAGCATTAGAAGTGCTGTCAGTAGTGCAGTATGTTATGTTCCAGAGGGTGCTGTTTGGGACACAGCCTTACTGTCTAACATTAATGTTTGTCTTGTCTAGTCAGGAAACCTCAACATACATTCTTTATCATTTCATTTCAGCATTATACTCCAAAGAAAATAATATATTTTTTAGTTATATATGTATATAATTCAGATATTGCATGTATAGTTTAAAAGTTATCTGACAGAAGAACCATGTAATGTGGAGTATCTTGTTTAGTTTGTAATGTGATCTTTAATTGGATTTATCTAATAATAAACAGAGGTACAGATAATATTGTATTTTGTTTATTTATTTATAATTTACTGTAATTACACAAATGTTGTTCTACATCACTATACATACGGTGATTTAGTACCTTACCTACAGTGGAATCAGCTTATAGGTAATATTTAGGGGATTGGGTGGGCTTTGTATCATATTAGCAAATGTGTTCCCCAAATGTCAAACCCGCTCCTACACCCTTGGGCTAACCAATAGCACAGCAGCAGTCAGATAGCCACTCCTAGCTATTAATAACAGGATAAAGAGTGATCAGAAATATGGACTGCTGGTAATGACTGCTATGTGTTGGTTCTGAGTGAAAAAATACAAAAATATTCCTTTGCAAAACTTACTAGACACTGAGAGAAAGAGCAGCTGGATCATATCATTTTGCAAGGCAAGGAGAGGGGGTCTACTGTATTTTCCATGTTAAAATAATTGGTTTAAACATATACTTTCTATGGTTTTAACTTTTCCAGCTTGACATTAAAAGAAAAAATATTGTTTTTTCTACAATAATCAATTTAAACTAGGGCTAGCTACGCCCCTGCTGCTTAAGAAGAACCAAAGGAATGAAATTAAACTATCTATACCATATAGAAGTGCACAACATCATATACTTTGTATTGCATTGTATTTGATTGAATGGCATTGTGCTGAGTCCAATCATATCAACTAGCACTGCATGGCAGTAAGGGTGAGTCGTATCGTATCATCTTAGTAGTTGCTTTATACGTATTCAAGGGTCTTTTTGTAAAGAAAATGGTGCTATGCAGAATCAAAGAACCCTGTGCACAATTGCATGGCGAGAGCATTCCTCCGAGTGCTTGTGGTATGAGCTATAGGGTCCAGCTATAGATATAATGCCAAGCTGGTTCTTTAAAAACATCTACAGGTTATTCTCTACCCTTCTAAAGAACCTTTTGATCATGCAAAGGGTTTTTGAGTGGTCATGGTTCTACATAGAACCTTTTTTCCCCCCTAAAGAACCTTTTTAAGTGTCCATGAGACACCGGCCTCAGTGATAGAGGCCTCACATCCCTTATATCCAGCAGCTAGCTATAGAAAGTGAAGTTTGTTAGGTGCTATTTTTCTCATTGGATCTGAAAAAATGCTACAGCTCCAAAATGGGAGGTGTCAGAAACAGCACAGCAATGCAGGTGCTGTCGCCATCAGAACAGACTGGAAGCACAAAGAGAATCAGCTAAAATGGAAAGAGAGTATTGATCTAAAGATCAAGATAAGTTCAATATTTTCTTCAAAAATACACTTCAATGGACTTAAAAGCTGCTTTTTTATTGTACAAGCCAGTAAAAATGTACTTGAGCACAAGAAACTGAGTAAATACGGCTACATACAATACACATCTGACAATATCTTCATTACTGAGCTACGCAGTGCTATAATAAGCATGTGATCTCATTTTTCTCTCACTATGTGAATGCATTGTCCTACGGCATCACAGTGCTAGTAGAGAATATCTATCAAGAGCTCTGCTGGAGAACAAACATCGAGCTTCACCTTTTTACTCATTTTCCCATGGTACATTAAAACTGGCCTGCTGCCTTCTAAACTGGAGGAACTGTTAATGACATTCACAGAGGAAGAGACAAAACAAGGTATAATATCAAAATTGTACAAAGCACTGCAATATGAATCTAAGGATAATAATAGGGACATCAAAGAAAAATGGGAGTTAGAAGCAAAAATTATAATATTAGATGAAAAATGGGCCGGAAACATTCAAAGCAGGGCATAAATGAACTAATAGTCCAACATAGAGGGAATCTGATTGGACAGCAAAACATCTGAGCTTTGTTGGAGGGGGTGTGGATTGGTGGGGGACTTTACACATATATTTTGGGATTGCCCAAAACTCTTAGTATTTTGGAAGAGCGTTCAAGAAGAGATTAAACAGATTTTAAGGATTAATCTCACATTAGACTCTTCCTGAGGTAATGACTGTCCTCCAGTCTGTTGAACGCTGTTGAAGGACTGACCATCAGAGCCTCCTCCCCACCATCACCAGCCAGCTCTCCTGTCCATCTGTGTCAACTGCTACACCCTCAGTTACATCACTGTACCATCCAGATGCACCAGCATTGAGATAGGATTGGACTGTTTCAGCTCACGCCCACTTTACATAAAGACTCAGTCAGAGACTGCCTCAGTCAGAGACTGCCTCAGTCAGAGACTGCCTCAGTCAGAGACTGCCTCTACCTGTGCAGCTTCTAAAGCTTTGCTATCCAGATTTCAAACAGAGACTCTTTTCTTTGGTGTTTAGTTTATTAAACTGTAAATACTGTTTGATCAGAGGAGGATGGGTCTCCCCTTGTGAGTCTGGTTCCTCCCAAGGTTTCTTCCTCCAGTCTGAGGGAGGTGTTCTTGCCACTGTTGCCTCTGACTTGCTCACTGGGGGATATATGTTGTAACTGTCTGTTTTCAAAACTTCTGTAAAGTTAAGTCAAGTTTATTTGTGTAGCGCTTTTTACAACAATGTTGTCACAAAGCAGCTTTACAGGAATTTTAAAGAATGAAAAACATGAAATCACACACTTTATCCCTTGTGAGCAAGCCAGAGGCAACAGTGGCAATGAAAAACTCCCTTAACTGGAGGAAGAAACCTTGGGAGGAACCAGACTCACAAGGGGAGACCCGTCCTCCTCTGGTCGAACAGTATTTACAGTTTATTAAACTAAAGCTGAGTCTGAAGGTAGGAGCTTTAGAGGCTGTACAGGTGCTACATCAGGTGGGTGATACAGTGATGCAATCAAGGATGGAGCAAATGGCACAAATAGAGAGGAGAGCTGGTTGGAGCCGGGTGACGGGGGGTGGTGGGGGAGATGGGGGGCCTGGTGGTCAGTCCTTTACAGTATTCGGCGGGACAGGTGGGCGGTTATTACCTCAGAGAGAGAGAGAGAGTGAGAGAGAGAGAGAGAGAAAGAGAGAGCTGCTTTGAGACAACATCGTTGTAAAATACGCTATATTAATAAACTTGACTTGGTTGAAGAAGATCTGACTTTTTTGGTCTTAGCAGCAAAAAAAATTAGAACAGTTTCCTGGTTGAAGCCACAGCCACCACACATAGTGCAATAGAGAGACAGTATAAACAAATATATTTATGGTGCTAATCACAGCAAGATTACAGCTATGAAGAGATTTGCTAAATGATGGTCACCATTATTACAGGCAATGCCAGAACTCTTGTCACCACTTTTTATTTATTTTTTATTTTTCTTTCCCTCTCAAAATATGCAATAGTTCTAAACAATATATGTACTAGTGAGTAGGCATCTCATGCATGTTGTATGTTTTATGTACTGTGTGTTTTGAATAAAATAAAAACTGCTCTGCACTGCAGCACTGTATCTATTGTAATGAATGGAAGTCCCTGCATGTGTGCTGCAGCAGTAATTTGTGTTTTGCTGTATTGTTTTGTAATAACATCGTAGATAGGACTTTTTTAATGACCGCTGCATCTTCTGCTGTGTCTTTCCTCTAATATCTCACCACGTCTCAGTGTAGATTTCTTGGGGAAGGGCCACACTAAATGTCATATTATAATACTAATCACCGGAACAGTAAAATCCATGACGGCGCTTTTTTTTTTCCAACCATAATTTTAATGGTGTAGCGTTAGAGCGCTTTTATTACGCATTTAGGTTTTGGTTAATTTACCTGCTGTTAACTGAGTTACAGACAATTAAAGGCGTGACAGCGATCTGCCTAATTATTCTGATGCAAAGTCTGACTCTTTATGTTTGCTAGTTGCATTTTCTTTATGTTGTTTATTACAAAGCAATAAAGTAATAGAGCTAATGGACCTATTCATGATAATCATATACGTCATACCACAATCAAGGCAGGGCTGGAATACAATGCTGTCTACAATGCTTCAATTCATCAGAAGAGGGAGAAATGTCCAGAGGCTGCTACTCGATCATAAGAGATGCTTTCAGAATCATCGTTCAGGCTTACAGTTTCCTCCAATATTTAAACACTTGATAAAAATGACTATGAATCATATATATATATTACCGCTCAAAAGTTTGGGATCACAGTGAAATGTTCTTGTTTTAATGGAGTATCTTCTTCCTTTACACAACAATGGACTGACGGGTCTCTAAAGAAAGTTGTTTCTTTCTGGTCATTGTGAGTCGGTCAGCAAGCCATCAACTGCTGATCTTCAGATACTAAACTAACCTAGAATGTTGTTCTCCTTTTATACTCACTTATTAGTAGAATGTTTTTCAGCTGTGCATCACAATTGAGCAAGAGTGTCCTAACAACCAATTAGTCCAATAACATCCTTAACTTGGATTGGTGGCCGTACCAGGAGATTTAGACAGAGGACTGAGAATTGCTGATAATAGGACTATGCAAAATAAACCTCTATACAAAAATAGACTTTAATACAAACATTTTTATTCTTTAAAAATCATCTGATACACTTACATTAATTGTGAACTGGACAATGTTGTTTGTGAATTGCATAAAAAAATTGCATGAAATGAAATAATTCTAAAGTGATCCCAAACTTTTGAGCGGTAGTGTATATATATATATATATATATATATATATATATATATATATATATATATATATATATATATATATATATATATACAGTCTTAGGCAGTTTATATATATATTTATATTACTTCATTCAGTTATTCAAAGAAAAAAAATCCCTTATGTTGCAAATGTAGCAGAACGCTATCTTAAGCATTCGGTGTTATAAAAAACATCTAAAATCATTCCTGCATTGAAAGCCTCTTCAGGTCCTTCATTGTCTTTGATCCCTTCTAGTGGAATGTCCTTTTTCAATCAGTTTAAGCCAAGGAACTAAGATGGTCACTTGACTTCATGATCAGTGAGCCATTTTGGTGTGAATTCAGAGGCATGCTTTAGATCACTGTCCAGCCACGGGCCCGTCTTAGCCTGCTGGCAGAGGCAGCCAGATTTGGATCGAAAATCGTCTAGTATTTGATGTCCTAAATAGTTTTACAGAGCCTTTAGAAGAAAAACCTTCTCTCAGCATCACAGATCTTCCACCGTGCAACGCAGCAAGGATTAGATTTAGTTCTACACGAGCTTAACTCTTTATACCCCAAATCCATCTCAGACATTTGTTGCCAATATGATCCAATTTGTTTCATCTGACCATAAAACCCAGTTCCACTGATCGACTGAACACCAGGTTTGGTGAAACCACAAGCTTTCTAGGGGCAAACTTTCCAAACGTTTGTTGGCGTGTTGTAATTTTGGACACAGCATGTGGTCAGCTCCTGACACTTTGGCCCTTTTGATCCTCCATTCTTTGTTCTGGGGCAAAATACAGTTGCTTTAACCCAAAGGCTATGTTTAGATCACAGGGTAATCAGATTTGTTTCTCAAATAATATCTTTTAAGACGACTGCAGACACTGTTATTTGCAAATGATCAGATTGTATGTCCAAGCATCACCAACCAGCAGGGTAAAGACTCATTTTTACTCAGTGTTAAATACAGATACACATGGAGCTTTCTGTCCGTACTCTGCTTTCATTTTGTGTGTAAATTGCACGATTTCGGAAAGCTTACTGATACGGACGGGACGGAGCAATACCCCTGCAGACCGTGAGGGCAGTGCAAGACGCGACAACTTCCATATGAACACGACGAAGAAGAAACGGCGGGACTTTTTGAAGACTGGTTGTTTGTGTTGGTTAAAAATTTTAACCATGATGTAACTTCGCCGCGGCGCAGAGACAAACAGTTGTTTTCATTGTTTTTGAAGTAAACACAGAACTACGAGCTCATCCACCGCAGCCGCCATGTTTGATTTACTCCGTACTGCCCTCTACTGGAGGTGTTGCTTAACAACCATGTTAGTGGAGCTGACGCAGAGAAGCATGTGGGCAGCAGTGTTGAGGATAGCGCTGTACAAAGTAAAGCATTAAATTAATATGATTATGTTTTCTGTAACGAACTAATGTAACGAATTACAGCTAAATATTTTGTAATCACATTATAGTTACCAACTTAATAAAAAACTGTTACTTGCGTTGCTCCCATTTTTGTATATAAATATTATTTTAAATGTCCAAAATGTAAAAGAACTCCTGAAGCTGTTTTTGCGTAATTCGTGAATTGACACCTTGCTGAAGCTGTGACTGTCGGGCGTGTCACGTGACTGAATGTGATGAGCCTGGTGGAGTTTGGCTATAATGATAGACGAGGAGACGATGAGAGATGAGTGTTTTCACAAATGCAGATCTTCTCCTTATTTAGAATTTGTTTCACGCAAAGATAAAAACATTACAGTAACGTGTGAGTTACATCTAAGCCGAAACACCTTTCAACTGCAGCAAACTCTTAATCAGGGTGCACGGTAAAACCAAACTCATCGCTTAGGACCCCTGCATCGAAGAAAAGCGCCCCTTATAGCATCCAAACAAGGTACACTGGATTTCCATCAAGCGCTAGGAAGGAAGGTAACAAGTACCAGTACCATGTAAGTAGTTTAAAAAGAGCCCCTAGAAGATCTGAGAACTTATTTCATTTATGAAGAGTTTATTTTTGTGAATTCAGTTCCTATACTTGTATACTCAGTTCTTATACTCTTATACTTAGTTCCTATACTCTTATACTCAGTTCTTATACTCTTATACTTAGTTCCTATACTCTTATACTCAATTCTTATACTTGTATACTCAGTTCTTATACTCTTATACTTAGTTCCTAAACTCTTATACTCAATTCTTATACTTGTATACTCAGTTCTTATACTCTTATACTTAGTTCCTATACTCTTATACTCAATTCTTATACTTGTATACTCAGTTCTTATATGCCTGTTGTGAAATGCTGACATGTTAGTTTTGTTTTGTTGTTTCACTAAAGAAAACTTAGGACTTTTCTTTTACTAAAATACACTGACCTGTTCTGAGGAAATAAGTAACACCAAGTAAAGTGAAGTATACACATTAAGTACTACTAATGCAATCTGTTTTTAAATAAACTACTAAAAGATTAGTTGATTTGTACCTTCCAGATATGTTTGTAGATTTGATTCCAGTATATTTGAATGGGTTTCAGGATGTAACTTAAAAGTAATGAGGTATTAGATTACATATTGCCATACCAGCTACCTAGAATCAGACTAGCTGCCTAACCTTCACTATAGACTCTTCTGAAATTTACATGGACTCTAACTAGTTTCCACTAACCTTCTCCCTTCAATAAGTAATCATCATTACTCTGACTGTTCTCAACTGAACAGAAGTACAAGCTGCTACAGTCAGTAAATCAGTACTGTTTGAGTAGTTTGTTCAGAGGAGGATCGGTCCTGCCCTTGTGAGTCTTGGTTCCTCTCAAGGTTTCTTCCTCCAGTTCTGAGGGAGTTTCTTCTCACCACTGTCGCCTATGGCTTGTTAGGTTTGTTCTATGGTTTCTATGATTTCGTTATGTTTTATTTTCTACTTAGGCTTACCCTTACAGAAAATAAGTATACTTAAAGTTCATTTTATTAAGTATACTTTATGCAGTTACTATACTAATGTCATTGTACTAGGAGTACACTTGTATATGTACTATTTTAATACTTCTTGGGACTAAATTTGCCCAATAAAAGTATACTTCTAAGTACTTCTAAGTAAGAGTAGTAAATCAAGTAAACAACTAGTTTACATCTTTTGTACTGTAACTACACTAAAAGTAAACTTAAGGGTTTACTGTTAGTTTACTAGCTTGTAAGTTTTCTTTAAGTGAACTTAACATAATACTTATAATTTATTGCTTATATTGTTGTACTTTAAAGTATATGACTAGGTTTAAGGTTTTTTTCTACTTAAAATAGAATTTTAACACTGTTTACTTACTCACCAGTGGACACACGTAAAATAAACAAGACACACTCAGATTAAGAAACATATTTGTATTTTTATAAATCTTTATAAATCAAATTTTAAATAAATATTCTACTGGATGTGTTTTTGTGCAGAGCAAGGATACTTACTTCTACTATCTCAATCAAAAGATTAAGTACAAGTAAAGACCAAATATACTTAGACTGTTCTATTCTTGTCAGTATAACCCAAGCATACTTAACTATGACTGTGTTTAGTATATCACTGAGAAGTACATCAAAAGTAAACTAAAATCATACTCTTCCTTTTAGTTTAAAAGAAGTAAACTAATTGTACACTAGAATAAACTTTTTTTTGTAAGGGTATGTATGCTCTATTGAACTTTTCTTATCTCTAACTTCCTGTAAAGCTGCTTTGTGACGACATCAGTTGTTAAAAGCACTATGCAAATAAAATTGATTTGATATTCTAGGAAGTAATGAGTAAAGTAATCCCATTACAATTTTTAATGAGTAATAAGTAATCAGTAATGGGTTACTTTTTTGAGATATTACCCCAACACTGGCGGGCAGTGACGGTTAAATCACTTAAACGCACACAGACATTTCCGCACGTAGAGTGAGTATAAATGAGCCTTAAGTAGTCAGTAACTACACAGCAAAGCCCAACACCTCTGAATCTGACATAATTGTAGTTCATCACATTACAAGTGATGCAAAAAAAACACAATGAGCAGCCAATCCAATTGGAATTGCATTTTAAACCACCTCTAAAAATCAATCTGGATGCAATCCGAGTATGGTAGGTGAATGTTCCAACGGGTTCAAAACAGATCCAGTTTTTTTTTTAAACCTCTTATTAATGGAATGGCCTGTAGAGATGAGACAGTTCAGGTTTAAGCTCCATTTTGACATCACTTATATCATCACCACAAATTGGTGGCCTCTGATAATGGTTACTCTGGCATGAGCATATATTTGAAGCCATGTGTGCTTTAACGGTGGCTCACAGTTCAACTAAATAAAGTACCTCATGTAAAGGTATGCTTACGACACAACCACTTAAGTTAAAAGACACCTGATCTGATTACAAAGCCTCACTATTTTTAAAAGATGAAAGTTAATTGAAAATTAAACCTTAACTCTTTGTATACCAACTCCATCTTTGACTCTGGGGCTCCATCTCCTGCTTAGACCATTCAGTCTCAGTATATTGATCACTAAACTTTTTCACTAACTTTTTTTTGTACTGTAATCGAGTAATCAGTGTGATGAGATGGTCCCTGAAAACTCATAGGGTAGCATGTGTTTTTGACTTTTCTCTCAAAGGAAATAAAATTAAAAGAATTGTCTCCTGCACTTCCTATTATCTCCCTTGGCCACTCCACGTCCACACTACCACAAATCCATTCTCCCCATTGCAATGATTTGATGACTGATACTGTTGTTACATTGCTGCAATAAGGTGTTGAGCTTATAGTTGTGAAGTTATGAGGGGGATTTAAACAGGAACTGTCCCCCAAATTTTTGGGACTGTCATAAATACATAGTGTAGGGTCAGCATAGAATAAGGCATGGCTAATGCTCTTTTATTAATATATATATATATATATATATATATATATATATATATATATATATATATATATATATATATATATATATATATATATATATATAATAGAATATTTATAGACCCACCTACTGTCTCACAGCCCAACACATTACCAACACAAGCAACACTGCTGCACATCATCCTAACCAAGCAACAACTTAATCTCAATGATTAGAGTCTGTCCTACTGCAGCCACAGCGCCTCCCGCTAGCCTGTGTGCATGGCTGCTCTGCAAGGCCAGTAGCAGTACAGTTGTTTTACGTGTTGTAGTTTTAATAAGATGCTTAAAACAGTATTAGATAAAAAGCAGTAGCCTTACTGAATACATTTAAACATGTAAACAGGGAGTTCTTAAAAATATAGGTGTAGATTTATGAAATGTTCTCCTTTGGAGAATTAAGTCTTTGACCATTTCACTTTTTTATGCATAGACATTATTTACTAAACTCTTGGGATCCACCGAGGATGTTGTCACGTGAGAGCGCATTGTATAAGTAATCTTGTATCCCTTTTGTCTGTGGTTAGTGTGCTGCCTCTGTGCCGGTCCTGTAGGATGCATAGTAATTCACAGTGCTGTTCCAAGGGACTACACTGAGCTTTGCCTGATTGAGAGCAGCCTCAGGAGGGAACCCTCTGCTAAAGTGTGACTGCCGCCTTCTCAAGGTCCTCTAAAAGGCAAAGGCAGAAAATCAACTTCACTTGCCTCATGCATTACACACTTCTAGAGGAAGGCACTCATAAAAGCAGGATTCTTTGAAGGGCTGTTAAAGCAAGCCCTATGAAATGCGTCGTGACTGCGCCAGTGCTTCCACTTTACAATAGACCAAAATCCCTCCGTCGGCATCTATTGTGGCACGCGCTATCTTGATAATTATATTTGCCAAATTCCTCGTTCAGTGTTTCATCACCATCTCCAAATGTCATCATCTTGGGCTAGTTGCCATGGTGACAGTGTTGCGTTTCTTTCCCCCTCCAGAAATAAGCTCGGCCCCTCCATACAAATGGCTTTGAAGCAGGCGCTTTCATCCCGGAGGAGCGGAGTGGGGTATTTTGAACTCTGACCCTTTTTGCCCATCTTTGATGCTTTGTATTGTGGGTAACGTGGTCACTTATGGCTGCTCTCGTGAGTTGCCAGGAGCTTCCAGGGAGCTAGGAAATATATATATATAAAAAAAGCTCAGAAACGCCTAAAGCCACAGCCTATCCCATTACATGAGGAAAAACCTCCTCCCTGCCAAATATAGCTCAAATATAGAGCATGTCCATGCTTAGAGGTTGTTTCGGAAAGGTAATAAAGGCTACTACAGAGCGTATGCCAGGGGGCATGTGCTTCAGAAAGACACGATCGGGAGGGCAGGTGAGGAGATGAGAGGAGAGGAGCGCAGGCCCTGTAATCAGGACTCATTAAAATCACCTCACCTGTCGTTCGAAGGGGCCACACACAATCAGCTGTCTTCCTCCATTAAATTATGGCTTTCCTCCGTGCCAAGATTTGATGCTTCTGCCCATTCTGCACTCTCCAGGCTGCGCTTTCACTCATCTCCATGAACGCCTGTCGCTGATCAGGCCAGAGTTATAATTACATTCCATCACATTAAAGTGAACAGAAAAAAAAGACCAGAATTTGCATGAAATATGGTGTCGCTGAACTGACATGGCACATTAAAGTGAAAGGCACGGGATGAAAGGTGACCTGCAGGGGTCAGCTGATTGCAGAATAAGCAAATCTTCAGTTATACTGCATGTTGGAGATTAGGTTAACAGGCCATCGATGTAAGCATTGTCCAGCTCAGCAGCTCATCAGTAAATTATATCTATGATTGGAGTACCTACTAAAACATTCACAGAAACCATTGAAGGTGGTAGACCATGTATCCAGGTTTAATGCAGGGGCGGCTAAAATCTAAGGTTTAGTATCGGCTCTATGCTGCCTATGATGTCGCCTAAAGCTATGGTTGTGATATAAAATCTATATAGAACCATTAAAAGTTCAAATACTTTTTAATAACAGTAGTAGTAGTAGTAGAATCTTTTTTTGGTGCTATATAACAATTTCTAAAAAGGTTCTTAGAAGAACTGCATGAGAACAATCTTTTAGCCATGCAAAGAACAGTTTATGCATTCAAAGTGTTGGTCTGTACATAAACATCAGGCGTGTGGACTCGATTCACTAAACTGATGAATTGTGACTTGACTTGACAACATCACTAAAGACTTGCGACTTGACTTAGACTTTACCTTTACTGACTTGGACGTGGAATCAGACTTCAGCTTTAAGACTTTTTACATAATAAATAAGAAAAACTGAATTAAATAACTGATTATTTTGTATTAAATGGTGCTGTAACGCTAAGGAGCTGAGCTGCGCCGCTCAGTTTATCCGTAACCTAGCAACAAGTGAAGTTCTGCAGCCAATCATGGGAAGCTTTGGGGGGCGCCAGTGTTGAATTTGTGCGGAGACGAGGAGCAACATGCTCCCAAAAATAATCCAGTTCAACTACAAAGATTCTGCTGCAGTAAATAAAAAAGAACTGCGACATGCAGGACACGTGGAGTCAAGATCACAGATGGAGCTGCAGCCACTTCAAACTTTGTTCAACTTTTGAGACACAAAGAACAGGAAGTCTCTGCTCTGTATATTTCACATATAGCAGTTAGCTAGTTAGCTGGCCAACAAGCTAGCAAACTTAGCGACATAATGATAAACAACAGCTAATGTGAAGGAAGCTCTCTCCCTCTGTTCATCCTCCTAGATCTTCCACCGTCCACTGAGAACTTTACTGAAACATTAAAGAGTTTAGGAAGCTCAGCATCTCAGACAGGAAGTGTTCAAGTAGTGCAGAACAGTACAAACACTGATCAGTCCATGCAGAGCTACTGCAGAGTCACACACTGAAAGACCCGTCCAGATATTAATGCTTATGGGTTTAGAATGTGATTATTAAAATTCCTGTAGATGTAATGAGTACTAATACTTCCATACAGTGCAGGGTTTCTCAGCCTTGGCCTTCGAGACCCACTGCCTCACATTTTAGTGTTTTTTCTGCCTCAACACCTATTTTAACTGGTAATGAACTGGTAATGAGGTGATTGGACTGGTAATGAGGTGATTAGTGATTAGAAATGCTTAAAAATGATCTAATTTCATATGCAAGTTATTTTTGTTGTAATACAAACTTTAATGTTATATTAAACGTAATGTTAAAAAACGTTAATGTTATATTAATGTTAGTTTAATGTTCTACTAATCAACTGCATCTTATTTTGTTAAATACATATATACTTACATATCTTATATGTTAAATACTGAAATGATGTTACATCTGGTGACTTGACTAGGACTCAAAATTTCAGACTTGGGACTTGACTCAAGGCTGGCTTGTATTGACTTGGGACTTGACTCGGGACTTGATTGTCAAGACTTGAGACTTGGTCCCATGTCTGATAAACACTACTTTTTAATAAAGAACACTTAAGGAATCACATGTCCAAAAGATTGTGGGTACCTGCTCCAAAAGACCGTAGATACAGTTCTTCAGAGATCAGTTGTATTGTAGTGTCAGCATAGAGAAAGACTCAGCGGAGGCCTTGATTCCTCCACAAGAAGACCTCTTTATTTAACACCAGGGCAGAAAGGCACATACGAAACACCAAACCCAGTAAAAGAGCCGACCCAGTAAAACACATAAAACATGTACACATGACTAAAGAAAAAGCAACAAACAATAGGTTTATTTTTTTCTATATTTTTTTTGTTTAAAACTTGTGATTTAAAAAAAAGCAAATGAGACAAAAAATATTATAATTGTCAATTTTCATTATTTATTGAAGAAAAGGATCAAAAATTACATATTTATGAGAGCCAAAAGTATGTGAATTTAGCTTTCTGTAACTTTTAATCAGTCCTGCACATCAGCTTGGAATTTTAGCCTGTATCTCCATATAGAACGACTTAATCTCTGGAATGTTGATGGGTTTTGCCACATGAACTGCTTCTTTTAGGTCCTTCCACATTTCTATAGAATGAAGGTCAGGCGTTTAGGTGGGCCATTCCAAAATATTCCATTTTTTTTTTGCTAGAACGGCTCGTGTGCCTAGGGTTGTTGTCTTGCTGCATGACCTACGTTCTCTTGAGATTTAATTCGTGGACAGATTTCTTTAGAATACACTTTTATATTATTTAATTTCAACATTCAGTCATGGTACTACTGCCATCATGTTTCACAGATGGGATGAGTTTCTAATGCTCGGATAAAATGTTTTTTTTTCTCCAGTCATAACATTTTCAGTTTAATGCAAAAACCTCTATTTTAATCTCATCTGTCCACAAAACATGGGTTATTAAGATTCTGACATGTAATCTTTAGCCACTACAGACAGAAAGAAATGTTCTTTTCTGAGAACAATGGCTTCTTAACTTGGCCATGCTCACCATTGTTGTTCAGTATTTTCCTGATGGTGGGCTCATGAACATTAACATTAACCACTATGAGAGACGCCTTAAGTTAGAAGTTACTCTGGGTTTCTATGTGACTTTGCTTGATCTTCTTTTGGTGGACCGTTCGGAACTCTTTAGAGATGGTTATGTAACCTTTTATTATAAATCTTCTTTGTTTGTGCCATGATACAGTTCCACAAACATGTAACCTGGTCAGCTTATTAAACCTTATTGTCATTCCATTCCACAAAACACATGATACTCATTTTAACTTTCATATTAACTGCTAATTCTAGAGGTTCAAACATGTTTACCACTCACAGACATGTGCTATTAGATCATGTTCCTCAATAAATAAATGACTAAGTATAAAATGTGATTCTCTTTATATATCTCTTTTAGGAAAATCATGTTATTCATATTTAGAAAAAAAATATATAGAAAATTTCAAATCTGTCAGATACTTAAGGACCACTTGATCAATGTAAAATCCCTTTTTTTGGAGAACGCACACATCCCATGAGTTTCCTCGCCTGGCTCTCAACTCAGTAGCAGGTGCAAAGGGCAGTAATATGGTCACATGATGTGTTACTTCTGTTTGGATTGGCTGTTTCATCAAAACAAGTGCAGTTTAGTTTCACATATATTTCTAGCAACAAAAGATATAGATTTTACTGTGTACATCCAGCCTTACACTAGATACTGGAACATTACCGTACAGATTTGTTTGCATTCAGCCACAAGAGCTTTAGTGAGGTCAGGTGCTGACTTGGACGATTAGTTCTGGATGACAAACTCCACTTCAGCTTATCCCAAATGTGCTCCACTGTTCCACAACACAAAGCTGGGGGGCTTTATAACCCTTTAGCCAGTGCTTAGCAGTGGGCACACTCAAAAAAATCCAATTGAAACCCTTCTAGCTGGTGCTTGACATTGGACATGGTGACCTTGCATGGTTTATGTGCATCTATTTCAGAACCAGCCATTCTAATAGCAATGATTTTCTATGAAAACTATTTCTAAAGAGTCTGTCAGCAATTGGTGCACCTGATAGTAGCTGAATTCAGAAGGATGTCTGGATACTTTTGGACATGTCGTTTAGGAGCTATGCATTAAGTGCGCAATATTTACTTTCTACATGATTGGATCATATATATATATATATATATATATATATAGTTTGTTCCTGCAGCATTCATATCTTTCTGACAGCTTGCAAAGCCTTCTGAAATATTGCGATAACAGCTAATGGTATGCTGTTCAGCCTATGAGTGCTGTGTAGTGTACATTTGCCATTATTAAGTGTTGGCCAGGGATTCCAATTCTGAACGCATGGTTTCTGTGTGAAATCGTTTGAACACTATACTTTGTATTTCTCCTGGTGTTATAGAGGTAATAGGTAAGTCCAGTATAAAGGAATTAAGCTCCAGAAGACAATGGCATTACCACCAAGGACGCGTCTTATCTTCCGCTGTGGGCGTCTACTAAAGCCTCATATAGACAAGCCTGTGAGGTTCTCTCTAGGGGGTGACGTGGTAGAAAGAACCCAAATGCTTTGCTCTAACCAACAGTGTGCCTCCTACTGAGTGCACACGCCACCATGGAAATCACACCACGGGTGGCAATGAACACTAGGGTATGTGATAAACTTCAGAGATAGCTCAGGAAAATCTCCTGTTGTCTTACACTTTCACTCAATTTAGGTCCTGTAGCACATATAATCTGTAAACGGTGTACAGTACAGTGTAGGTCTAGCACTGTAATATCAATGTGGTTAAACAACTGCCCATCAGTAAAGTAAGTGTGCTTTAAATAATACATTTTGCTGTTGTTTATTAAGAATTCCAGTTAAACTTAGTTAATTGGATTGATTGTAAGTTGGAACACCTGCTAGTTACCTGCTTTGGTGAGCTCACCTTGGCTCATGTCTACAGTTGGATCGATAAAGGAAGAGCTGTTGCTCTCTCTTCATCAGTGATTGTAGCTGATTCTGGTTCCAGGCGGGTGAGTTTTACAGGTTAGCTGCTGGCTTAAGGCTGAAGTTCTCTGGTTATTAACATAGAAACAATACCTGTTACTATGGATGTATACAAATGAAGCTATCCATAGTTAGCTAACCTAACTTGTATATTAGTACAACACATTTACTGTTTGGAATTGTACACATTTGTCCTTCTCTCTGTCTCTTTCTGTTTATGAAATCCTGATTTTGGTCCTGTTTTGGGCCAAAACTGGTGAACAGCTGCTAACTGCTGTGTGTAGCCTACAGTGTGGAACTTACACAATAAATAAGCATGCAGGAGGATTGAACCCATAGCATTGAGATGTCTTCTCTCAGTGGAAGCATGTGCTGAGAAACCTATGCATTTTTCTTTTCATATTTTCTGCTGTGTATTAAAGATGAACTCTCTGTTTTAGTGGTCTACTAGGTTCTGCATGGTGTTTATGAATCCCATTTATCTATATCTTTAAATAATTCTGATTTGTTGAACTTCTGACCTTCCTCTTTGTGTTGCATGCATATCTATTCATATATAATCTTTTCAGAAATATCTCCTTTTAGATTTTAGATTTGTACAGCAGCTGAGGTGAGTTTGGGTAGCTGCTGAATGCGAAGGTTAGTGTCTCTTTAAGGGGGAACAGAATGTCAGTAGTGAACTCGTGGATCTGATACTGTATTTACTATACTAGTAAATACTGTATGTTTCCACATTGAAGCATAAAAAGAGAATAACTACTGTATAGTGGTTGTTTTGACAAAACCTGATCTCTAAATCTTACTCAGTACTCTGACATGTTTTCAAGCTTGTATAAGTATTTTGTTTGCCAAATAATAGGCCTGTGTTTTCAGTGCCTGTTGCAATTGTTAAAATAGTCATGAATGCTTTATGGGTAATGCTATTACACTGCAGGAGTTGAGCCAGCAGAGCTGCAGCTCCTCATTCATCTTCAAATGAATGATTTAAAGGCTGAATATTGTATTGCATTTTGACATTTATCTGACATTTGATGTCTTCATAGCTCCCCTGAAAATATGCAAATGTGAAAGTGAATGCCGTGCCCTATCAAGTCATAGTGTGTCATCACTGATCTTTACAGAACGGCTCGATGGGTAAGGGATAGATTTATATAAAGCCTACGCAGAGACAGTTTAAAGCGATGATCTTTGAAAACTAGCCCATCTCTCTCTCCCGCGCGGTCTTCGCCAGGACGCTCGGTGCCACGCTGGGTGGGCAACTGGGAACATCAGTGGTGTGGTCATCAGACCAAGGCTGGGATTTGACTGAACAAATATGTGCCTTTGATTATGGGTGCCGGGAGAGGCTGCCGTGGGAACCTCTCCGCAGGATATTAGGAGGCTGTTGCCATGGCAACAGCACCCCGGCATAAGAGTGGAAAGCAAAGGTGCACTCTTCTCCTCTGTTTGAGCTGTCAGATATGCGTTGAAGGTTTATGTGATATAGCTCATCAGGCAGGCTCTGCCGAGGAGGTGCGCTAAAGCTCCATATGCCTGACAACTGAAACATCCATCACCGCGTGTATTTTAAGAGCATTATTGTGTGTGAAAGGATGATTACACGTGTGGGTTTGGGGGTGGGGGTGGGGGGGTTGGATGGTTGGGGGGTTGATGTGTTCCTAGCGATCATTAGCCTTCCTTTGTTCACAGCTTGGCTCTACCTTCGATCTTTCTCCCAGCCCACTGGCCACTCTAAATGACCTGGTCAAATGCCTGTTCAATCAAGTGTGTGTGGGCAGTATGCCCCAGTGGCTTCTCACTAAAAAACAATAAAAACTCACTGTTGTGCTACAGGGAGTCCATCTCTGAAGCATTACCAATACAAATCAAGGTGTGGCCAGTTCTAAGAGGTAAACGATAGTGTGAAAACTGCCCTGTGGTATAAATCAAACCATGCACCACACACAAACAAAAAAAAATCTAGAATGTTTTTCAATTCACTCAGTGGATAAACCCATTTACCTTATTGGATCATAAATGTACAATTTGCTATTTGCAATTTTTCACCAAATTATTTCTGCATTTTAAAAAAATTAACACAAAAATCGTTCTTTACACCAGCTTGATCAAATTATGGGAAGTATATCCATGCAATTAAATGGGCTTCTTTTAAAATAATGAGCTTGATCCAACATAATTGACTAAAATTGGCTAAACTTACATTTCTAACCCAACTCACTAACTGCTAATAACGAGGTAGGCATTTATGCAAAATGTATGTATGTTAAAATGTATGTTCATACCGAGGAGGAAAGACAATACAGAGAGGATGACTAAAACAAAGAGAGGGATCCAGCCAGTATGCAAATAGGTGGAGCTGGAGCCAATAAAATCTTGTCTCCTGTATCAGTCTCTCCAGCTGCCAACACGACAACTGACTAAATTTCAATATGCTGATTGAACACAAAGATCCTACCTGAATACATGAAATCATAATCATAACTTCCTCTACCTAAAAACAGTAATATGGGATTAAATACAGATTCCATTTATTCTGGTATGTCTTATAATAGCAGCTAGAAATCTGATGAGGATTGGAAAAACACAATTTATTCTCCTCTAATTGACTTGATTAGCTTTGGCTGATGTAAGGCTCAGGGTAATTACTTCTATCCAATGCTAATACATTAAGCACATTTTAAAAATTGGTTAGTTCAATTAATACCAACTTAATTTGTTTTCCTAAGTATATGAGCCAGTTCTACATTTTTCAGTCAGTGTGTAAATGTGCCTTCATATTTTTATATTTTGTGCTATGTGCCGTGAAGACATTGTAACGCTGGGAGAGACGAGGAGGCAGGATGCAAGTGCAACACCGGAGGGAGGTTTATTAGAAAACACAAACAAAACTATACTAAAGAAAACAAGTAACTATAAACAGTGACTAAGTGGCAAATTAACAAAAGAAAACAAAGACAAGTCAAACATAGAACCAACATCAGGAAAACAAGCAACACTATACTCACTAACATGGAAAGCACAAAGCGAGACAGAGCAGGACCAATCAGAACAAAGCAAGACAAAAACAATCAGGAATAAGTACAGCCAATAATAATGAACACCTGGGGCTAATCAAGGCTGTAGAGGAACTAGGGGTCACTTATTAAATCCACCGATTTAATCAATAAATTCACCCTTTTTCTTATAAAATTAGTTTTCTGAGGCTTGAATTCAGGGATCCACAAACTTGGAATAATATTGAGAACACACCAAGACTAGCTTATATAAAAAGAAGGTTTATTTAGATGAAAATTCCTATCAAAAAGGAAGAATATGGGAAATAAAAGAAATAAAGAGATAAAAGAAAGGTAAAATTAAGGAAACTAGACTAAAAGAAAGCATATAAGCTGAATATATAGAAATATGTGTTTTAATAAAGGACCTTAAGAAACATTCTTTTGGTACCGGATCTCGAACAAGATGCTTGCGCATGCATGTGTGCTTGCCTGACTGCTTTGTGGCTGCGAAGATCATCGCCGCTGGGTGGCTGTTGTGCTGGGTTGAACCTCATGGGGGGCCCTGCAGGGCATCGGCTTCTGGAGTGATGGCGGGAGTCGGCTTCTGCGTGCTGGTCATGTGGACAAGGGTAGTTCGTTTGTTGGACGCCTGTGGCTGGTCCCGTGGCTTGACAGCTCTCGTGCGGATCACATGGTTTGCGCGCCTTGGTTAAATGAATGAAACACAGTTCATTGGTATTTTTATGACCGAGAGGAAGACAAGCTTTGTCTCTGCCAAATCAGACAATGTATGCATTTTTAGGCATGACACGTTACAAGGAGGAGCCAACAGGATCAGGTGAGGTAATGACTGTCCTCCTGTCTGTTGAACACTGTTGATGGACTGATCATCAGGGCCTCCACCTCACCATCACCAGCCAGCTCACTTGTCCATTTACTGCTACACCCTCAGTTACATCACTGTGCCATCCAGATGTACCAGCATTGAGATAGGATGGGACTGTTTCAGCTCACGCCCACTTTACATAAAGACTCAGTCATAGACTGCCTCAATCAGAGACTGCCTCATTCAGAGACTGCCTCAGCCAGAGACTGCCTCAGTCTTACACTGCCTCTACCTGTGAAGCTTCTAAAGCTTTGCTATCCAGATTTCAAACAGACTCTTTTCTTTGGTATTTAGTTTAAACTGTAAATACTGTTTGATCAGAGGAGGACGGGTCTCCCCTTGTGAGTCTGGTTCCTCCCAAGGTTTCTTCCTCCAGTTGAGGGAGGTGTTCTTGCCACTGTTGCCTCTGGCTTGCTCACTGGGGGATATATGTTATAACTGTCTGTTTTCAAAACTCTGTAAAGCTGCTTTGAGACAACATCGTTGTAAAAAGCGCTATATAAATAAACTTGACTTGACTTGAGGGGCGGAGACAGAGGGCGGAGACATAGAGCACATGACAAAACAGATCCACATGGCGGGGAACATAAACACAAGCACATGGGACAGACAAGGGAATGTAAACAAAGAAAGATAGCCTGACAGACATGGACGAAACATGATTATTACGTTTGCCAAGAAGAAGGGAAACTAATTCCCAAATGTTTTATGTGAAGGTAGGCAGCCATGCTACTTTCTTATGTATCACAGATGAATGTTGACCTTGGTCACTGTTCTATTATGAAGCTCTAACTTTCTGTTTCTGTTCTACTGACAGAACATGAGATGTTTGGTTCAGACTCTAGTTTAGGAGTAGGCCTGTACAACAGGGGGATATAATTGGATACGCTGATGGTTGACAATTTGATTGTTGTGTATGTACATTATATGTACAATATGTACATTAAAGGTGCCATAGAATAATATATATATATATTATATATATATATATATATAAGGACAGTTTGGTACACAGCATGAACCTCAAACACTGTTATCTCCTCCTTCAAATACAAATTCAAATACAAAGTAGGAAAGTAAAACAGTGCCAACAGAAACAACAATTGACAGACTATGTGGAGAAGGCTGTAAAGTGGATGTTGACACTTTTTATACCCATTTTAGGAACCCAAACTGTCAATGGGCATCGCCAATCTTTAAATGAGGCTTAAATTGGCTTCCTATTCTCAGCTATGTGCACAGAATGTTCTGTTCCATCTTGAATGCTGCAGCTTGTACAGGCACTAGGTTGTAACTGCAGAACCTTTTTAGGCGGAATGGGAAATTTGGAAAACAAGATGGCGAGTAGGAAGCCAACTTCATTGCACACATCTATGAAAAGTTCCTGGACAACTTTAATTCAATATTGTTAGTTTGCTCTGTACATTTCACTCTGGACAATTTCTTAAACCTTGGACAATATCAAGCAGGCTTCGCTTAGCGTTTAACTCTGAGGAGACTGAAGAGAAAAAGCTCCACCTTTAGCATTCCAACCCATCAGTAGCCTGGACGTTGCAGCCATTGTGTGTTATTTAGAGTTTTTGACAGTTGAAGGAAATTGTCTTAAAAGTCAAAAGTTTTATAGTGACATACAACTTACTTGGTGTTGATGTTGAGACTGAAACTAATGGGCAAGTATAGATAACATTAGCTTCTGCTAAGCTTCAAGCAACTAGAATGGCTAAGTAAATAGTAATGATGGCCTAGTTAATTTATAAGGAGCTTCTCTGTATTTCCTTGTATGTGTCTTTTCCGTGTGATCATCAAATTAGACCAACACTCAAATTATTCAAATTAAAAACAGCTTGTTTCATTTATCTTCTTAAATAACCTGCCTAAGCAAAATTTCTACATATGTCCTTCTGTGCATCTTATGTATATTTTTTTGTATATATTTTGTATAGTCCTTTATATATTTCAGTTATTACTATATGTATATATACTAGCTTATGTTTTTACTTCATTATTGTCTATTTATTGTATGTTTGCACTGTTTTTACTACTATATATAATGCTGCCCTGCTGTAGAGTAATTATCTGAGCCTCACCTCAAGCGTATGTCCGGACATGATGCGCAAATGACAAATAAACTAGAAACTTGAACTTAACACTAGGAACAAATTATAGGATGTAAACTGCATCTAGGCATTTCTCACCATGATCAAAGTCATATACCTTATATGTAGACATAAGGAAATAATTTACAATGCTGATTAAATGCATTGTCAACTTGAAATAGTTTTTTTGTGTTATTATGATTGACACTACACAGTAAACTTCCCTGCTGTAGTGCTAAGCCTTTTCAATGAAGTGGTTCAGAGAGTGGGCAATATAATCAATAGTCTCGATTAGAGATGGACCGATCAGCGTTTTTGAGGCTGATTCAATCTTTCAACGTGATCAGCTGATAGCCGATACTGATCGAAGGTGGGGCTATACGACACGGCAGGGCTACGTATTATTAGTGCAAACAAGTCATGAAACATGGTCTAAACTGGTTTATTACCATTTTTAACCAGCTCATATGAAACAGTATAATATTTGTAACTAAATTAGAAGTTGGTCTATGTGGGAGTAAACCGCTTGAGCCACATCTGAAGAGTATCTCTACTAGGAACAGCAGAGCGTGGATCCAGGTGGAATATTAAGCAGCAGAATGAACGTCTTCTACAGCCGAGAAGAGCTGCTTATCTAGAACTATAAACTCAATCACTCTGGCTGTGGTTCTTTAGCTCTCTGGCTGTTGCTGCTGCTGTTCTGTTCTAATTTTTTTTACGCTGATGTTACTAATTTTACAGATGTTACAAACTGTCCTGGATGAGTCTGAGTCACATACACAGACAGATGGCATTTTCTATCCGCACATGCGGTGAACGCCATAAACTGTTCTTGCGAGGATCGAAGACTGCTTTAGTCAGTCTGTCAAAAATGAAAGGGTATGTATTTCCCTAGTGGTTCAGATAGGAATTGCAGGGAGCTGGCTGGAGGGCTCCTCTTCCTGGATGAAACGCTAGCTGTATATACAGAAATAAGGCTGTTTAACAACATCTATCGGCTCTCAGGGTTGGCTAAATTGGAGAAATATTGTCTGAACGCCGATCACATATTTTGATTAAAAATTGGCTGATACCGATACATAGCCGATTGATCCTTCCATCTCTAATCTCAATTTCTTAACAAGAAAATAACATGCTTATTATTTTTAGATATCGCCCAGGTCTAGGTCAGAGCCACACAGTGCTACTGGACCTTCAACCAGAAACAGGTAATAAGAAAAGCCTCATGAGATGTGAGAACGTTGGAGTGCCTGACTTTGCAGATTGTATTTGAATGACCTTTTAAATTGTTAGCAGAAAAGTTCAGATCTGTAATCAGGGCATGTATAATGCTGCTTGGCTAACACAGCTGTTGGGATACTCACTTCTGATGTTTCATTAAACTTTTATTTTATCCTTGTCACTACTCAACTACACGTCTGGGCCCACACTTTGCGAGTCTGTTGAAGACTGTTTCTGACGATGCATCCTACGCGCCTAAACATAAATATATGAATAAGCTAGCATCTGAATTTATTGACCTGTCAGCCTTAATTGCTTAGTCAAAATTGAATCATGAACTCCCTCTCATTCCTCTCTCATCAGCTGGCTTGTCCTTAGCTTTCTGTATGTTACAGAAGCCCACTCATCTGACTCATCTGAATCCCACCAGATTCTCCAGCAGAGTGTGTAAAAAAAAAGAAAAAGAAATGAGGACTGATGGGGTGCTGGATTGGGGAGGGTGTCTGATTAGCGACTAACCAGACTAATCCTTGAAAAGTAAACAACTCAGAACTGGCAGGGTGGTCGTCTGGTCACTCAATGTGCGCAAGAAATCGACTGTTTTTATCCGTGGCTTGTCGGAGCCTCTATAACTTGTTTCCATCTGATGTCGTCCTTCCCTGAGGCGCCCTAACATAGCATGGACATGCTCTGAATATTGCGATGGTCACGTGATACATCACCCTTGACCTGCCGGTCACACTGAACAGGGAAAAATGAAGCTGTCCTTGGGCGCTGCTGGAGTGCCACTGCTTGACTATGCTCTCTCTGTCTATCCGAGTTGGCCCTGACCTTTTAGATGACTTATCATTCAGGTTAAGGAAAATACCATGATCCCTAAATATACTCTGTGCCCCTGCTAGTCACTGTCCATATTCTGCAGCATGTGATTCATCCTCTTTTGCCGTGATGCAAAACTGCCTCGTAATGCCAAGAATACTCTCAGTTCTGTCAGCGAGATGTTTCAGCAAGTTATATATATATATATATATATATATATATATATATATATATATATATATATATATATATATATATATATTCTGAGAAGCAATATTCAGAGGTTTTTGTGTGAGACCTCTGCTATTTTACCAATAAGAACCTAATTTGTCAACCAATTATAGACTCTTTGAATGGGGTGTCAGTAACTGTGAAATGAAACACTTTTTAATGCCATTTTCTCCCTGCAATGGAGATAAGAGAGAAGAGAGGAAGGGTGGGTGTGAAAGCTGTTACACAGAGCATGCCCCACGCTGCAAAACATCACAGATTTTCCAAGCATATGGGACTTGCAGCCATTAATAGAAAGTGGGTGGCACAGCATAAAGAGAGTTGAACTTGTCTTATGGAAAAAGCAATCTGTCAGTTTATCATCACTGTTAAAAGTATGTGTTTACTGCTGGAGTATAAGCTATTTAAATACATTCTCAGAACAAAAATGCAAACTTGGCCTGACTTTGTAGGTAACCCATAGAAAACAACATAACCAGGCCAATAGCAGGAAAAGAACAGTGATAAAATATATTTTATCAAAAGTCATATTTAATTGATATGACTGATATAAGAACTGGGCTATTTCTTTTTGTTTAATAAAAATAAAATCAGTTTAGGAGCACTTTATTTTACAGTTCAATATGTATTATATTATTATTATATAATAGATAATTATGTAGTAAATACATTGGAGTATGTTATAACTTTCGCTTAAGCTGCCTGGTAGGAACAAAAATGCTTAACAACTCCAGAAAAATAATTACTCAGAATTGAATACCTAGTTATGTAGTTCTTATAAGTAATTCTTATTAACCATATCACAGTATTGTTTCACTATTGCAATTTAAATATATTATAATATATTTAATATATATAATATATTAATTTCAGTATTGCTATTAAAATGTTAGAATTTAATATTTAATAGCTAGTTATGTATTTCTAATAAGTAATTCTTATTAACCGTATCACAGTATTGTTTTAATATAGCAATTAAAATATATTAGTTTCAGTATTGCAACTAAAATGTCAGTACGTAAGTACAGAGTGACTAATATTAAAGTTCAGGTATAATTCAGATACACGCCTGATAGAGAGGAGCAGATAAGTACAGTTTAAGATCAGAATAAGATTGGTTTAGGAGCTCTTTATTTCACAGGTCATTTTGATTTAATAGATAATTATGTAGTAAGTACATTGGAGTATGTTATAACTTTTGTTAAGCTGCCTGGTAGGAACAAAAGTGCATAACAACCCAAGAGAAATAATTACTTAGAATTTAATAGCTAGTTATGTAGTGCTAATAAGTAATTCTTATTAACTTTATCAGAGTATTGTTTCAATACTTACCAATTAAAATGTCAGTACGTAAGTACAGAGTAACTAACATTGGAAAGTTCAGGTATAATTTAGATACAAGCCTGATAGAGAGGAACAGATAAGTTTAAGATCAGAATAAGATTAGAAGCTCTTTATTTCACAGTTCAATTAAATTTAATACATAAATTATGTAGTAAGTACATTGGAGTGCGTTATAACTTTCGCTTAAGCTGCCTGTAGAAACTCCAGAGAAATAATTACTCAGAATTTAATAGCTAGTTATGTATTTCTAATAAGTTATTCTTATTAACCGTAGCACAGTATTGTTTCAATATAGCAATTAAAAAATATTAGTTTCAGTATTGCAATTAAAATGTCAGTACGTAAGTACAGAGTGACTAATATTAAAGTTCAGGTATAATTCAGATACACGCCTGATGGAGAGGAACAAATAAGTACAGGTGGTATACTAAAAAAAACATTTTATATTAAAATAATGTATTTTTAACTTGTATTGTCCTGGTTTTTGATTATATAAAATGGTACAGATTGTAAACCCTTTATCACTGAGTTCGTTTCTACATAAAGGTAACCTTAAATATGATGAGATACTCGTTGACTTTAAAACAGTAGATAAAGAGGACCCAATACAATAAATACCACAAAATGTTTGTAGTTTTCATGCATTTATTGAACAAATTAATTCAACTTTAAATGTTATTTTTGTGGCTAGTGTTTTTAATCAGTCCTGCACATTGACAGTCCTCCTTTCAGAACTGCTTTAATTGTGTTACGTTGGTGGGTTTTGTAGCGTGAATGCCACACTTAAGGTTCTACCTCAACATTTTTATGGGTCTGGACTTTAACAGAGCTATTAAACAATGCAACACTTACTCTGCGTTAACCAATGTTTGTAGATTAACTGGTGTGGTAGAGTTGTTGTCTTTCTGGTGAGGTTCAGTTTCACAGCCAGATGCCCCATCATTCTTTAGAAGACTACTGTATATATGATATATTAACAGAAAATAGTAACATATTGAAAAATGAAATGAGATCACAGCTGAGCTAATATTTTGTGTCTGTGCACTTAAAGATCAAACGTTACGTGGAAAGTTGCACTGCAGGTATATTTATTTACTTGTTGTTTCTTTCCCGAGCTTTGAGTGAAATAATGATTTGAAGATAACTGAATTTCCACAGAGCTGCATAAAACATTACTTGAAAAGAAAAGCTTTTTCGGTGCCTTCTTACATGGAGTGATTATTTTTAGCTTTCCCAAATGAAAGTAAATGGTTGGAGTAAATTGTATGATTGGAGAAAACAACAAAATAGCCTCCATTATAACATTCAGAACCTGTGGACAAATATGAACTCAAACAGCCACCTTTACCTTCTGATTTATTTAGAGACTGTATTTATACATATTTTTGACCTTCATTTTTTCTAAAAGAGAGGCTTTGTATGTATTTGAATTTGGTGGATATCCATAGTGTATTGTCTTATATGAAATATATTAAATCATATTTTATATCTGTTTATGTTTTATATATGTTTTTGTGCTGTAAAGAGAAATTAAACAGTAGTAGGTAGTTATGTTTCTGCCAGTTGGAAGTGCTTAAAGTTATCATCTGCTGTTTACAGTAAAACGCAGGGGTCTATAACAAAGCCTAGATTATTTGCTATTGCACAAAAATGCAAATCTGTTATTCAGCACTAATGGTGTTATTTGCTCTTAGGGTCCCCCTACAGGTGTGGAGTGAAATTCACTTTTAAATAGCTATAGTATACAAATTATGCTTTGAGCCCCCCACATGGACAGTTGCACATGAACACATGTTGACCAGCTGAAGGATATTAAACTGTAAAGACAGCATCAGACGTAACCAAAAAAAAAAAGACAGACCAGGTAGCAAAAATATCACTGATAATGGTCAAAGAACAGCTGGTCACCTAGAGTAACCCTACAAAACTTGGATTCTACTCACTTGGCTGGCTACTCAGCTCACAGATATACATACATAGAACATAGCATGTCTGACACCTTGAGCAGCAATGACTTCAACCAAAGATTTTCTGTCTGTTGATTAACCCTGCACATTGATTTCAACAGGAATCTTTAACTTAAAGATTTCTAGCATAAACAGCACACCTCAGGTTCTGCCTTTATATCTTTATTGGATTATGGTCTGGATTTTGATTAAGCCATTTCAAAATTGACCATTTCTTTTGCTTCATTAATTTTTTGTAGACTTACTGGTTTTTAGGATCTATGAATTTCTGCGGGACCTTCTTGTAATGGGGGTTGCACGGGTAGCTGGAAAACTAACTAAAGAGCGGACGAAGGCGAGTTCGGACACAAATGCAAGCTTTTAAATAGAGATGGCCCGATCAGCGTTTTTGAGCCGATTCCGGTCGCCGATCACATTTTAGCGTGATGGGCCGATAGCCATTACCAATCGAGGGCGGGGCTGTATGCCACGGCAGGGCTACATGCAATTATTAGTGCAAGCAAGTCATGAAACATGGTCTAAACTGGTTTATTACCATTTTAACAAGCTCATATGAAACAGTATAATATTTTAAATTAAATAAGAAGTTGGTCTATATGGGCGTATACAACTCCGGAAGAGCCACATCTGAAGTATCTCTACTAGGAACAGCAGAGCGTGGATCCAGGTGGAATATTAAGCAGCAGAATGAATATCTTCTACAGCCGAGAAGATCTGCTTATCTAGAACTATAAACTTAATCACTCTGGCTGTGGTTCTTTAGCTCTCTGGCTGTTTCTGCTGCTGTTCTGTTTGTACCGGTCAGATCTGGTCTGTATGGTGTTCTGGGTTGTTTGTTTTGTGTTAGCTGTGTGTGCTAGCTCTGCTGTTTACTGATACTCACTGTATTTAGCACTTCAATCTGAAGTGTGTATCAGATTAGTATGTTAAATGTCTTTGTCTTGTTTCCCGCGAGAGACGCTGATGGTACTAATTTTGCAGATGTTATAAACTGTCCTGGATGAGTCTGAGTCACATACGGTAACAAACTGCCAGACGGACGATGTTTTCTATCCGCACATGCGGTGAACGTTTAAACTGTTCTCGTGAGGCCGCTGCTTTAGTCAGTCTGTGGAAAATGAAACGGTATGTATTTCCACCTAGTGGTTCAGATAGGAATTGCAGGGACCTGGCCAGTGGGGGTTTCATGGAGGGCTCCACTTCCTGGATGAAACTCTAGCTGGAAATATAGAAATTAGGCTCATATGCCATCGATCAGCTCTCGAGATCGGCTAAATTGGAGAAATATCGGCTGACTGACGATCACATATTTTGATTAAAAATCGGCTGATCGATCCTTCCATCTCTACTTTTAAACAAATAATACTTTTAATAAAAAAAGAAAACGAAGGGTAAACAAAACAAGATACAACAACGGAGTAACACCACAGGGATACAACAACCAGTATTCACAACAATGACCAACAAAGACAGACTACAAACACAGGGTATAAATAACACTGGTAGACAAGAGGGAACAGGTGATGGTGCTAAACACTGATGGGACACAGGTGAGCAAGGCGGGGGAAAAGGCGGAGACACAGGGACACATGAGACTGACAGGACGTAAACACACACATGGCACGGCAGAACGTGACTCTTCTGGTGAGGTTCAGTTTCATGGATGGATAGCCCAACCTTAAACTATTAGACTACTGTGTTTAAAACTGGGATAAGGTTTTTATGAAATACAGTCTTCAGTTTTGCCTAACATATTATCTCTCACTTAAGCCATGAAGATCTTTTTTTTTTTATCCCTCCATGTATTATTATTTCAGTAGTCTTCTGGCTCATCCAAGTGTTTTTTTAGGAAACTTTAAACAAGCAGAACTATTCCTCCTAAGGAGTCATGACTTTTTCCATGCTATCACTCCATACATCATTCTATTTCAGGGTCTGATTGCAGACACATGAATAGTGACAGTAGCCAGTGTTAGAGAGGTCTACAGATCCTTAGACGATTCTCAGGGTATTCTTTGTGATCTCCCAGAATATTCTTAGCCTTAGTCTCCAGGGAGACTCCGGGGAAGTGTGGCAATGGTGTTGAATTTCCTTCATTTGCACACTATGCACGCCTGACTTTGGACTGGTGAAGTCCAAACTCATCAGAAACACGTTTGGAACCTCTTTCATGCCTAATAAGCTTTGGCAAATAGTTTTCTGAAGCCCACAGAAATCTTCTTTGATGGAAACATGGCATGTGCTAACAAATGCATGTAGTGAGAACCAGACATGTTGATATTTTTAAACAGAGTAGGGCCAGCTACATTCACAACCCATTCTCATCCATGACTGAACCTTCTGAAGCTCATCATTACCAGTACCAGTTTCTCCTTATCTATTGTTATGACTTGAAGACCCAATCATATTTTAGCTTACATGTATATAGAAATTCACAAAATAATGAAGGATTTACAAACTCCCACAATGTAGCACTGTATCTTGTATGACTATTGTTGTATCATTGACTGTACATTGTTTGTAGCTTGAACAGAATGAAAAATATACTTGCACCTTTTTCTCTGCTAGTAAATCTACTAGTAAATCCTCTGTCCTGTTGTTTTTTTGCCCTCTCCTTTGCGTCCTGTGGCCACTGAAGGAGGACTAGAGGATGATCAACATAAACTGTGGAGCAACAGATGAACTGTCGTCTGACTACAAGGTGGACCAACAATGTAGGAGTGTCTAATAAAGTGGACAGTGTTTAAAAACTGATCCACTCCTAATAGTGCAACAGTAACACAGCAGCACCACGTCAGTGTCACTGCTGATGCTGAGATTGACCGACCATCAGAATAATATCTGCTCTGTGGTGGTTCTGATCACTAAAGAATGGGGTTAAAGGGGGATAACAAAGAATGCAGACAAACAGATGGACTACAGTCTATAATTGTGGAACTATATATAAATGTATATAAATGTATATAAATTAGTGATGAAAAAGATCGATCGGCTATGTATCGGTATCGGACGATTTTTAATCAAAGTATGTGATCGGTGATCGGTTGACATTTCTCCAATGTAGTCGATCCCGAGAGCCGATCGATGGCGTTAAACAAATGAGCCTAATTTCTGTATTTACAGCTAGCGTTTCATCCAGGAAGAGGAGCCCTATTATGTTGTTTCATATGAGCTCGTTAAAAATGGTAATAAACCAGTTTCGACCATGTTTCATGACTTGTTTGCGCTAATAACTACATGTATCCCTGCCGTGGCATATAGCCCCGCCCTCTATGGGTATTGGCTATCGGCCGATCACGCTGAAAGTTGATCGGCGATTGGAATCGACCTCAAAAACGCTGATCGGTCCATCATATTAAATAATAAAATGTCCAGTGGGTGTGTGTGTGTGTGTGTGTATATATATATATATATACAAACACACACACACACCGGACATTTATATATATATATATATATATATATATATATATATATATATATATATATATATATATATATACACACACACACACACACCGGACATTTATATATATATATATATATATATACACACACACACACACCGGACATTTATATTTATATATATATATATATATATATATATATATATATATATATATATATATATATATATATATATATATATAATCGCTGTCCAAAGACCAAAAACATACTTTACTTTCAGTGGATATATATGTGTGTGTGTGTGAATGTATGTACAGGAAGGCATAAAGCTCTGACATTGTATAAAACGAACAGAATAGGTTTATATGTTTTTAATTACGAGCACAAATAGACCATGTGGTCATTCTGTTTTCTCCTGGCCTGGAAAGGCTACATGACCTCTAGCTGCAGGGTGCCCTGATGGCCCAGTTGCATACAACAGATGTGTGCTAAGAGCATGTGTTTCACTGTGGAACAGGTCCAACTCGACAGCCGGGAAAAATGACAATGCTCGTCCCTGACATCATTTATGAGGCCATTAAACACCCATTCCACTGTGATAATGACGTGTGATGTTGCAGAGGACAAGGGCCTTTTTAACATTAGACCATGTGTGCTATTACACCTTTGACTTAATGTATACACACGACCCTGGACAAAGTGTAAACAGGCAATGTCAACAAGGCTTTAATGGAGTGATCACCTTGAGCTATTTGTGTTTCAGGCCCATGACTACTGTATATATGAGCCATATGTTAGAAAAAAATTTTACATATTGGAAAATGAAATTTAAGTAAAATTGAGTTGACACTTAGCATCATGTAAAGCTCAGACATTCCACTAAAGTTGCACTGCAGGTATATTTATTTATTTGGTGCCTCTTTTTCAAGCTTTGAATAAAATAATTTTTGAAGATAATTGAATTTGCACAGAGCTGCATGAAACTTCTGTTACTTGAAAAGAAAAGCTCTCTCGGTGTCTCCTTATATGGAGTGATTATAATTTTGTCCAGATTAAGTTTAGTGATTGGAGTAAACTGTGGGATTGGAGAAATCAACAAGATAACTTTATAGCTTTATACTACAAAACTATTTCTAACACAAAGGCCTGGAACAAAGTCAAGATTATTTGCTTTTACTTAAAATACAAATCTGTTATTCAGTACTTAATCCCTCAACCGTGCCAAGAATGTCTTTTTCTTATTTTTCTTGGGGTCCACCTACAGCAGGCTTCACTAATAGGCAAACCATGGTCCAGATCTGGACCCAGGCGTTGTCAAATGCGGACCCAAACCGATAAACTACTGAAAATGATTTAATTTTGACTGTGTTTATTTTAAGAGGCGGAGCTTTTCTTGTCTTTACGATATACTGGCTTTTCGGTGCAGTGAACTCACAGACCAATCACATGCGCTGTAAGATCCCTGAAGGGTTCTCAGCCAATCAGATCTGTGCACATTGGGGCGTGCGGCGCGCACACACAGGCAAGGTACGAAGTGAGGAGCAGCAGTCGGAGACTAAAGTGAGTCAGAAAGAATAGGGAGCTCTAAAAACAGAAAAGTGAACAGAGAAAACTGAGTGTTTAACCAACATGTTAATCTGTGAAGCTGAGTTAACAAGAAGAACCACGTTTATTTACTTTCTCTATAAATAAACACTTTAGGATGCACTTTTTTTCAAAAGCATTCATTTTACATGTAGCCCTTGTTTTTATTTGAAGTGAAGACAAAAAATGATTTATAAATAATTATAAATATAAATTATAAATAATTCATTCAGTTCAGCATTTAAACAGTAAATATACTGAAATTTACTAAACAGTATTTGTAATAAGTTTGTCTTTCAGTAGCTGATGGTATAAGATGCTGATACTAGGTAACTTAAATATTCAGGATCTGGCACTGAATCAAAACACAAGTTAGAAATGATGATGGTCCGGACCTTGGCCTGAGGAAATCTCCTGTAACTGGACCGCACTGAGCTCTAATTAAATACCCCTGCCCTACAGAATGGTTGTAGATAGAAATCATGCTTTGAGGACCCCTCATGGACAGATATACACGTGTATTTGTCGACATGCTGAAGAATACACAACAAACAAACATCAGAAGTGAAAGAACCAGGTCAACCCACAAAGTAAAGATATATATTACAGAATTTTACACAAAATAATATTACTTGCCAAAAAAGAAGAGCTAGTCAACTAAATTACCCATACAAAACTTGGAGACTTCCAGAGGCTTGGCTGGCAAACTAGCCACCACAGCTCAACAGCAATGACGAAATTTAATTAGAGGCTAAATATTAGCAGAAATGGGATTAGCTAACACAGCTAACCTCATACAAATGCAACAATAATATAGAATATAGATTCATAAATAAATAATTCATTAAAAATACATTTGCAACAAATTATTAGAATTAGCCTGTTGCAATTTCTTCCATGTTTCGTTTTAAGACCAGTTCCTTCAACAACACGAGACTTCTTTAACTTGTTTCACTGTTTAGTAAACCAAAATCTTAAGAGTACAAAAATAAAATTGAAAAAAAAAAACCCCAAAAAAACCAAAACCAAATATATATATGTTCCACGTATATACACAGGAGATCGCTTTAGTTCCGTGTAGTCACAGTTAAAGACTGTTGCGCTCCATCCCGCTACGTTACTCACTCAGCTTACCACATCAGCAGTGTGATGTCACACAAATTAGTATAATTAAGCAAAATTAAACTTAACAGTTAACATTTCTAAGTAAGCAACAGTCACTCCTTCCAAATATTCAAACAAACATTCAACATTACAAAACTGAAATTATAATCCATTCCTTTACATTATGGCTCTAACATGAACAATTAAAATATCAATAAAAGATCTTGTTTTTACATTTATTGTTTATTATTTATTATTTATTGGTTATATAACCAACCTGTGTTATACTAACCAGTGTAACTACTAAGAAATGCGTCTGCTAAACTACTGGACCATTGGGTTTATTGATAAACACTAGATGAAAACTTGACTGAGAGGCACAACTCTTAACAGGGCTATCTGCTGCATCTGACTTTCAGAGAATATAGTACATTTATGATTTATTGTTGGTCTGTTTATTAATACTTATCAAAACTGTGAAATATCAATGTTTATTTTATATGATTGATAATTTGCATTGATTGGTAGAACCAGTGTATCCAGTGTTATTCATTGTTCTACTGCTGGGCTGTGATAGAGTTTCCGCTAATCTGCTATTCTAGACATCATTCAGCTCATGAGTGCCTGTGTAATGATATTTTTAATGTGTTGTCGATTGAGCTCACTGTAGACACAAGCAGTTTCATTGTGGTAAATGTATTAGTAGTGATGTGATGGCTTCAAATAATGATGGACAGTGATGTTTACTGGCTTGACCTGTTCACCTGTGTCTGTTGGGCTTCTATTATAGGTTATTGGCTTGGGCTCAATTTAATCAAAGCAAGAACAACAGAAACTCTAGCAGAGATCTAAGGTGCTTAAACCGTTGCTATGTACTGCTGTCTAATGCTTTCCTAAGTGAGCAAAGCAGTCAAGCTCCAATTATTTTCCTTTCCCAACTAGGAGGCAAGCACATTCTCACCTTTCCAGGCTGGTCGCTAACTCACAGTACCATACAGTGGGGGTGACTAATTCCCGGGAGAGAAAATCTTTAACGGAAAAAGATGATAACATGTTGTTAAAGATAAGAAAGTGCCTTTTCCTGAATAATTAAAGGTCAAGGACAGAGATTCGGAATAAATTGATCTTTGTCCCTTTGCAGCAATTTTGTTGTCAACCCACCAGTCCAGCATAAAAGCACACTAACAGCCGTGCGACTGCTGCAGGCTCGGATTCAACAAAGAGTTGGCCACTGCTTTGTGTCTGGAGCATTTCAGAATGCATCATGAAAGGGAATAGAGAGAAAGTGATTGTAAAGATTGAAATTAGTTAGTAATGTTCTCAGTCAGTTCCCTCCCCTCCTGCAGAGCGAGACCTTTGGTGAATATTGAATGATGCTAATGTCAGCCTGCCTCCAAAAGCCATTCTCATTTTCTATCGACCAAAGCAAGAAAAACAATTCTGCCAGACCAGCAGAGCAAGCAGTAATGAAGCAGGGACGACAAATTAGAGTCGAAATTAAATAAAGTAGATTACATAAAGCAAGGGTGTGGGAGCATGAAATACAGATGGAAGGTTGGCCCAGTTGTGCGGACGGGGGAGCCATTCAGTACTAACATGAAGGGCTCCTGCAGTTTGTCTTCTATTTTATGACATGCTGTATTTACATCAACATATGTCTGAAGTTTGGTAAAGCAATTTCCGTAGGATAATGTGGCTCAGGATATAATTATGAACATGTAGGACTATGAGAGAATGTGGGATTATAGGAGATATGGATTAAGCTACAGCTTGTCATATTGTCTTATCTTTGCCATATTTCTTTGACTTATAGTTAAGTCCATAAATATTTGGACATTGACAAGGTTATTACTATTAAAGATGTCCAGCACAGCCTACTGAATCCAATATTAGGGCTGGGTATCGCCACTGATTCACAAGATCCTGAATCACAAGGTCCCAAATCAATTTGATTTCCGATTCGATTCAATTCAATATCGATTCATTTAGGGATATTTCAGTTACAATAATATGTTTTGTTTGAATATGAAAAGAGATTTTTTTAGTGAACTAATGTGGTAAATGTACAAGGAACACTCAAACTACCATTACTAAAAACATTAATGTTTATATGTTTATATACCGTCATGGTTTCTGTATCCAAAATGTAGCCAGACATCTGCTTTCAAGTTCTGGGGCACCTTCACTTGTGCTCCAGCCATGCTTAACTGGAATGCTAATTTTAAAGATCGATCTCGGGTTTATACGAATCGATATTGGATTATTCAAATGAAGATCAATTTGAATCGAAAAATTAATTTTTTAAACACACCCCTATCCAACATGAATCCAAAAGTGAAGATGTTCAGCTCTAATTTGAGAGTATTAACATCCAAATCAGGTGAACAGTGTAGGAATTACAGTTATACATAGCTCCCTATTCTGAGGGGCCCAGAAGTAACTGGACAGATGGCTATTCGTCTGTTCCATGGCCAGGTGTGTGTTATTCCCTCATTATATCCCTTACTGGTAAGCAGATAAAAGCTCTAGGGTTGATTTCAGGTCTGAAAAAATCAGAGCAAACCCTATCAGAGAAATAGAAAAACAATAGGTGTGTGTTACCAGCTGTTTGATGAACAAATTAATTCTCAACACCATCGACAAAAACAATGAAAACAGTTAGCCAAATCTGTGTAACAGTCTGTGTAACAGTCAACAAACAAGAGAAAAAAAAACATAGAAGATTTACCACAGAGCTCAAAACATCTAAACACGTCTGTACAGTCCTAGAACATCAGCATATGAACCAATGAGACAAAGAAAATCTTCTATCAGAATGAAATATACAAGTATGGAGAAAGTAAGGAACTGCTCATGATCCAAATTGTACCAGCTCATCTGGAAGTAGTGTTATGACATGGGTGACAGCACTTCACAACACAGAAGGACGAAGACCTGAAGCATGCTGTGAAAGCAACCCAGAAGAGGAATGTTCTGCTGGTGGCCAGGTCAATCACCTGACCTTAGCCTGGTGAAGCATAGATTTCACTTACTGAAGGCAAAACTGAAGGTACACCACTCCAAGAACAAACAGGATCTTGGTCCAGTTACTTCTGAGCCCCTAAAAATAAGAGGGTGATGTATGAAAATGGTTGTAATTCCTACATTCTTCACCCAGTTTGAATGCAAATACAATCGAATTAAAGCAGAAATCTGAACTTTGAGCTCATCCTAATTATTTAATATTGACTCCTATTTGCTGTGCTATACAGCGAAAATAACAATTATGTTGTCATCCGAATAGTTATGGACCTCACTGTGCCATCCGACTTACACTACACATAGTTTTTCCTAATTTCAATCCAATTGTATAAGTAATGAGTCAATTTACTCTATATTATATATCATCGCTTTCCAATGAAAAACTCCATTTTTGTCAATTTTGAGTTTTCTACGTCATTTGAACATCACAATGGTTTTTTATATTGTTTGAAAATTTTATGATGAATGGACCAATAGAAGTGCTCCAAAATAGCTTGGATAAAAATCTGGTTCCATTGGCTTGCATTGAAAGTAACGTATTTTTTGGTCTCTCCTGTAAAGTTGGAATTTTGGAGATATTTTATTTTATTGGACAGCGATGATAAGCAATGTTTTCATTAAAATGTACTGTTTTCATATTGTACCAACTTGGCACAGAAGAACTAGAGGAAGGCATACTTTATTAAGAACTTGGCAGAAACAACTACAAGTGTGGGAAAAGCAGAGAGGTCTCACTTTCACTTAATGGGAACTCTAAACACTCCAACTATACCCACTCCCCAACATCCCAACACAACCACATGCACCCATTTCAGACTAATAGAACATGAATAACTTTTTTAATGGGGGCATGCGCCGCCCCTTTAACGTGGTCATCTCACAAAATTGTTAGAGATTTCTATTCAGATTTAGACCTTAAACCAGTCAAGACTTAGACCTAATACCCTACTGACCCCAACCGAAAACAACCACATACTAAGTTTTAGAAACCTCCACAGTTCAGCTCCTATAGTTATAATAGAATAATGGCTTGTTATTGTTTGTTATGGTATATTGGCTTGCTGCTCATAAACTGTTTCTTCTAAAATTGAGACTATTAATCCCTCTCTTTGCTGCAGTACCAGCCTCATCTCTTCTAGGAAGACTTTACAGTAGCTACTGAGACATTGCTGTGAGGATTTGATTGTATTCAGCCATAAGAGCATGAATGGAGTCAGATACTGATGTTGAATGATTAGTTCTGGATTCCAAATGATGATCCTTCCTTATTCTAGAGAACACAGCTGCATTGCTTCCCATGTTAGAAAGCTTTATATCTCTCTGCGTGGTGACCTTAGGATCACAGCGGTTCTCTTGGCAATGTTTTCCGTGGGAATTGTACATGGTGTGGGTCTGGTGTCAGCAGTGGGTGCAACTTAAAGAAACAGAATTTTCTATTTAGGTGCTGGGATACTTCGGGACATATATCTTTAGGCTGTGCTTCCAATATAATGCAGCATACAGTGTAGACATACGGCCTGGGCTGTATGGAAATCTTGAGTGCCTGGAAGAACTGTTCATTAGGGCTTTATATGCAGCCTCTGTAAGGATACCACACCCTACTTCCATACAGGGCTGGACTGGTAATCTGGCATACCGGGCATTTGCCCGGTGGGCCGACAGTCCTCAGGGGCCGAAGCTGTTGGATTTTTTTTCTTCCCTTTTTTTTTAAGAGACTGGCCCACAATTTAGACAGCGTGGCCCATTGGCCCATCTTCAATATAGACAGTGGACTGAACCAATCACGATATAGGACGAAAGCGGCCCCACCCTTTCTCTGCGTGGTCCACTGTAACTCCCGCTAGTTTCAGCGTTGAGCGTGTGTTTTAAAGGAGTGACAGCATGGAGAAACCAAAGCGGCAGAAAGGAGGTGTGGAGAAGTTACGTGCGAAGAGATTGAAGAGTGTCACTGTAGGTGAAGAGTGTCACTCTAGATGAAGAGTGTCACTGTAGCTGAAGAGTGTCACTGTAGCTGAAGATGGTCACTGTAGATGAAGAGTGTCACTGTAGATGAAGAGTGTCACTGTAGCTGAAGAGTGTCACTGTAGCTGAAGATGGTCACTGTAGCTGAAGATGGTCACTGTAGATGAAGATGGTCACTGTAGATGAAGAGTGTCACTGTAGATGAAGAGTGTCACTGTAGATGAAGAGTGTCACTGTAGATGCTGTTAAATGTGCTAAGATCAGAGACATGTTCTCTGCTGTAGCCTCCTCGTCCTCTGTGTCAGCAGAGCTCCAGCAACAGCAGGTTGTAGGTGAAGGCAGCAGCAGCGGGCAGAGAGAGGAGCAGCCAGAGACGTAGGCTTTTGACAGAGAACCCGAGGAACAGAGTGAGCAGGAGAGTGTAGTACGTTAGCAGGTAGTAGTGTTAGGATAACACAGCGACTTTGAGGTGATGGAGGTAACGTTAGCTCTGTTACATGAGAATTATGAGTATTTGCATACTTCCCAAATTTTGGGAATTGTGTGCATCTTCTGATAAACTAGTAAACGGTCAAGGCTGAGAAGTGCTGGATGAGCAGCAAGTGTCTATTTTAGGCTACATCATAGCGTTTTAGATATTTAGGCTAAAGGTGTGTTGAAAGGCTGTATAGTAGTTTGAATTTGTAGCCTCTGTGCTGCGGTTCAACATGTTTTAAAAACACTCAAACGAGTGAAATAACAGATCTTAAAACTGATAAATGTTAAAAGCTTTGCAGTTTAAGCTTTACTAAAGTAAATGTATAAAAGTATTATTAGTAAAAGCTATGCTCACAGTAAGACAGTGTCAAATGCTGATGTGTTGAATGAGTTCACAAAGCAGCCCTGTCTGTTTTTAGCCTGATCTAAATGCAGGTTATCGCTTTTTAAAGTAGGGAGCATATTTTAATCTGAAGAATTAGAACTGAGCTGCAATATCAGAGAAATATAGAAAATACATATGAGTAGATAAAAGAGCTAGAACTACAGTATGTGTTAATTTACTGATTTGCTTTCAACAATGGTTATTTATAGAGTTCTAAAGTAGTGATTCACTGTAAATTTCTAATAAGGCAAAAGGTTATTTTTAAATATGATGCTGTTATTATTTGATAATTATTATATGATAATAGTAAAATACATTCCTTCATGGAACACATAATTTACTGGTCGGCTGTGCTCCACTAATTATGACGGGCTGGTCCAAGCCAAAAATGCCAGGACTAATGTTTTTTTTCTCTCATATCTGGACATTTTTTTAATTTCCAGAATGTAGCAGTACTTCCAGTATCTGGCAGCGTCAGAAACCAGCTGATAGTGCTGAGTTCTATGAAGTGCTGTTATTAGCTCATGGGCCATTGTGAAATGGTGGTATTTAAAAATGGAAATTGAAAATCTGTACTGTTGCGGCGTCATGACGGGCGCTTCAGGGCTTTGTCCCAGAGAGGGGCTTGTTTGCTCTGATCTGGGGAGGGGAGTGAAGTCTCTCGAATAGTGTTATGTTAGGGCTCACTAATTACGGCAAAATCAGTTACGCCTGGCCAAGCCACACATCTGTTCAGAACTCCAGCCTGCTTCTGTCTAATGCACCACTGCTCACAAAGCACTGATCTCAAACCGCTCACATCTAATGCCCTGTCTCTCCACCCCCTCTCTCTTCTTTCTCTCACATATCTAAACACACACTAGTACATACAATATTTGATTATGGACTCAAATGCAGTCAGAGTGCTCTCTTAAATAAGCAGTCCAGGCTCATTTATTCCCGAGCAGCACTCTGAGGCAATTTCAGAACTTCATTGTAGCTCAAGCTATACAATATTACTTACTTAACATTGAAGATGTATGGATTGTATTGAGAGCTTCTAGAAAATGTGTTGCCTCGTTTCTTTGCTGCACATTCTCTTAGACAGAAACAATTATTCTTTTCACAGCAGTGGAGTTCAAAGGACATGTGGCTTGCTTGTATTTCATTCGGTGTTTCAAAGTGCACGTTTATGAATGATCTGCGCCCCAACAATTGTAACTTGCTGTGCACACAATACTCATACTTTGATAATGAAGCCAATTAAATGTTAAGCAATTAAATATATATATAAATATATATATATATATATATATATATATAGTTCTTGACTGTTAATGCTGAGCTTAATTAAAAAATGAGAGGGGGGATTAACATTACTTCACTTTCTAATAACCACAACGAGGGCCAGGACTACAGCAGTGTTTGGAGTTGAAATACAGGATAAAAATAGAAATCATTTTCCACCGAAGCGTCTGTTTGCTTTGCTGGTGGCAGCTTTCAGCTTGCATAGTTTAAAAAAACAGCTGACACAAATTAGAGTTCTGCTTTTTTTTTAATCGTCAAAACACATTAACAGCTTCGAAGTGCCAATATCCTTCTGTGATGTGTCAGTTGCGAATGTGTGCCCTCCATCCTATATCTTGTTTTCAGTCTCGTTCATTTGCCTGTTTCACATCTGGTCATGAGTGAACTTTGGTTTTGGTTGAACAGATGGTGCACACGGATGTCACATTTCATTCATTAAATGCATCTAATGAACTGCCATTGTTTCATGTCTATCGAAACGGGGGTCGCTGAGTGACATATGTCAAGGTCTGGGATAGATTAGTCAGTAGGCCAGTTAGTTGATTGTTGTAGCTGATGCGTTGGATGTGGGGGAAATGTACGGTGGCAGAGAAGACTCAACACGCTGCAGATTCACAAACGCGCTGCAAACAGAAAACACTTTCATCAAAACGGCAACCTGGACACTACATTTAACAAACACACTGCAAAAACACGAACACGCTGCAAAACCGCCCACAACACAATGGAAGTGTTTCCGGAGGACACCTCAAGGATGTGGGACCACAAACGGCAATGTAAACAGAACCACGCGGATGGGCAAATGATACCGATGCTTTGGAGCTTGTGTGGAGAAATCCAGAAAGTTGTTTATGAAGAGCGTATCGAGTGTGGTTTCGTTAAGGGCGAGTGATGTCACTGATGGCGTCTGAAGTCTCGCTGGTTCAGGACGTGGTTAAAGTATTGGTGTGATTTATTGTTTCTTAATAAAAAATAAAGTTACCATCACCCCACAATCACTGTCCCATCTCTTAAAACCACTGCAACAGTTTAACATCAATATCTCACATACTATTAGATTTATTTACTGACTGAAATCATACTGTTTTTTTTAAAATAACAGACCCACACAATCAAACTCAGATCAGATGAATAAATGAATGAACAACAGAAAGTTAAATTAAGGTGTTTTATGTACTTGTTTCCATGCTGACAACGTTGCAAGAGGCCATCGCAAATAGTTGAAATGACAATAAAAATTTTGGCCAGCAGGGGGGTTCGTGAGCACATGAAGCTTTGAGTAATGAACATTTTTTGAACCAGCTGGAGGGAAAGCTTCAACGCTTCAAGAGGTTTGATGTGGCCATCACTAGCGTCTAATGAGAAGTAAGTCTGGATATTTAGCAAATATAGCCAAACGTACTTCTCATTAGACACTACAGCGGCTCTGTGTGGTTCTGTTTACATTGCGTCGTTGTATGTGGTCCTTTAAATGTCCTCCGGAAACACTTCCGTCGTGTTGTGAACGGTTTTGCAGCGCGTTCGTGTTTTTGCAGCGCGTTCGTGTTTTTGCAGTGTGTTTATTAAATGTAGTGCCCATGTTGCTGTTTTGATGAAAGTGTTTTCTGTTTGCAGCACATTTGTACATTTGCAGCGCGTTGGGTCTTCTCGGCCACCGTAGAAATGGTATGAAGACCTGACCAACTTTGATGAGGGTCATATCACTATGGCCAGACAGCAGGGTTGAAGCTTCTATGAAACAGCAAGCCTTTTGGGGTGCTCCCAGTCAGCAGTAAAGGCTAACCTGTCTGGTCTGAACAGGTAGCAAGGCTACTATGCCACAAGTCCTAGACATTTTGAATGGTATCTATGGTAAAAATGTGTAAAACACAGTACATTGCTACAAACCAGTAAGAATTCATATGCTAAGCCCTGTCTACCATCAAAAGTGCCTACAACCATGGCTGGATTACTGACCGGGCCAGCGCCCAAGGGCCCTTGAGGTCAGGGGCCCAAAACATTTTGCAATGCCTATCAACATTTATGATACAATATATTTTTATTTTCGAGGGCCCTCCATTTTAACAATCCTCTGACTTTTAGGGACTTGCTTTTGGGGCCCCTAGCCATGCTTTTGGGGCCCCTAGCCATGCTTTTGGGCCCTAGCCATGCTTTTGTAGCGCCCTATCCATGCTTTTGGGGGCCCTAGCCATGCTTTTAGGCCCCTTATGAAAATGGATGAGGCGTTGTGACACTGCTCTGACTTTGACTTCTGGCTATTAGGACTCCTAGGAAAGTGGGGGGAATAATTTTAGAGGGCCCTGGTTATGAGAGCCCCTACCAGGGGGCCCTAGAGAAGAGCAGGGCATACAATTAGAGGGCCCTTGATCACCAGGGGCATGGGTTGGTGAGGGCCCAGACTATCTTTAATCCAGCCTTGCCTACAACAGGCACTCTAGTGTCTGAACTAGACCTTTCCACTGAAATGCTGGCACCAGGACACACTGCAGGTAGAAGGCAAGTCAGTTTCGGGGGTAAGGTGCTTTGGGCAAATTTTTGTTTGTTCCAGTGGAGCGAAAAGTCAGGCCCATGGTGGCTCCATCTCACAATTTACAGAAATAAAAGGATCAGTTGCTAACATCTTGGTGCTAAATACCCCAGGGCACTTCTCCAGGTCAGGGGCAGATAGGTCAGTGCTTTTTTGGCAACTTGTAGAGGAGCAGGCAGGTTTTTGGCTCAACAGTATATATGCTGCATACAGGGAGTGAGAATTCATACAGGGCCCACAATATAGTATACAGTATAGTCACAATGCTTGATCGATGCATCCTACAATTTCATAGCGAAATGTAAAGTTTTGTGATAGTCAAAGTATTGCAATAAGACAATTACCTCGTCAACAGGAAACTTTAAAATCATTTCTAACGTGTGTTCTGATTCAGTGGTGTATCCTGTTTACTGAAGTAGTCTAGTATCAGCATCTTATACCATCAGCTACTGAAACACCAAAACATCACACATACCGTTCAGTATATTTCAGTATATTTACTGTTTAAATGCTGAACTGAAATACTGACATTTAAAAAATGCTCTTTTTCATCATTTTAAGTTTATTTATTATTATAATAAAAAAGGCAAATAAAACGTTTAGTCTTGTTTACTGTTTTAACAGTTTATCTCTCTCTTGTATTCCTCCACACTTTCTCTTGTTCAGTGAGAGAAGTGAGCTCCTGGTTGTCCAGCCAGGACTTTAAATCTGGGCTGAAACTGTATTAGGACCATTCTCAGACTCATATGAGATATCCGGGCCGTTCTGTGTGGAGCGTACATCTGTCTCGGTCCACTCCAGGTTGGCTTTATTTTCCGACTGCAGCTTCTCGGCTGTGCGCGCCCCGCGCTACCGAGACAGATCTGATTGGCCGAGGAGCATGTTTGGTGATTTTACCTTGCACACGATTGGTCTGTAAGTTTACTGTGCTGCAAAGCCCTTATACCGTAAAGACAAGAAAAGCTCCGCCGCTTTAATAAACATTGTGAACATTAAATCCTTCTCAATAGATTATTACTTTGGGTCCGCACTGGACAACATCTGGGTCTGGGACCGGGACCGTGGTCCGCCTATTAGTGACCCCTGTTATATATGATATATTACATGAAATAATGAACTGGTGAAATGAATTCCATGCTCCTATTCGTGGGGTGAGTTATTATCCAATACTCTATCCTTTTCTGAAGCTGGGGTAACAGCAGAGGATTTTTTGGGGCAATTGTGAGTATGAACAGCAAACGAAACCTCAAACACTTCCTAACCTGTCCTAACCTATTAATGTAATAATTGGATCTGCGCTGTCCAACATGTCCAGAGTCTGGTTACTTTTACCTTAGATCAGTTTATATGTCGCTATCTTGCCATTACCTTACATCTGTGCGACACTAACTAACATCGCTCCTGGCTTGCTCACAGTGGATAAAGTGTTGTGACTTCATGTTTTTATGCCTTTAAACTCCTGAAAAGCTGTAAAAAGTGCTATACAAATAAACTTGACTTGACTTAGCATGCTTCCCCAGCCATTTTAAACTGACCACACACAACTTCAAGTCACATCAATTGCACTGTATACCCTAGCCAGCCAACACTTTCATTACTGACTGTGGAATTTCTCGAGTGCTACCACATTCCAAACACGTGTTGATGGTTATTATAGGCAGACCTTACTGCTTTTTTACGCTGGCTGAATGGGTTGTAGGCTGGACTTCCATTCATGCCTCTAAAAAGCTGAGATTTTCATCATGTGAACCAGAATTCCATTCCTTCCTGGCTTTTACGCTCAGAATGGGCTTCTGGTACATTCTGGCCTATTTCCATCCTTCAGTTAAACTACAAGTTCTGTTTGACATGCAGTTCAGCTGAGTTTGCTTTGTGCCCAAAGCTGCTAGGTCCACTGGTTATGATTTAACACAACAGTACTTTGTACTGCATGGCAACAAAAGAGCACAAGACACATTAATGGAGATAACTGAAGTGTGGGTGGGTCCAAAATTACACTAACCGAAGTTTGTTCGTCAGTGTACTGTGATTTCACAGTCTCTATTTCAGTCTTTAAGTGCGTTTGGTAACAAATGGCACATGTGGGCCACATGAGTGTACAAGTACAGTTTATAAATACTCTCCTCATTATGTGAACACACTCAATCCAAGCATGCTGAGCTTTGGCAGCCGTCTTATGACAAGCAGTTAATCATGCCAAACATTTACATTTTTAGGTAGATCTTTCAAACTTCAGAATTTCAATGAATCAGAGCTATTGAAGTTGTCAGTGGATGTAAGTATTCAGCAAATGAAGACATCCGCCTACAGTGCAGCTGATATATGTCTGTATTATACTTGCAAGAGGACACTGTCATAGCAGGCATGAATAATTGCTGGAGTGCCTGGACCAGAGAACGCAAAAAGCTTCACTACATTAGGCAGCACATGTATGCATTCATAAATATGTAGAAGTGATGTAGTTATTTTCCCTCTGAGGTCATGGCCCCACATTTTCTTGACTATTTGATGATTGCTTATGACCTTGTCCTCTAAATCCACCAAATTCGACTATCTTTTGCAGCTGTGTTGGTTTTGTAATAGAAGTATTGTTTAGGATGAGTTTTATTTGAGGAGACGGAGTAATGTCATTTTTAAGAAATATCAGTACGAATTACAGGGATGGGAATGTCTGCAAAATATATGCACTGACAAAGTTTATACTAGAGATGGCGATCAACGTTTTTGAAGCCGATTCCGATCACCGATCACCTTTCAGCATGATCGGCCGATAGCCGATACCGATCGAGGGCGGGGCTACATGCCACAGCAGCGCTACAAGTAATTATTAGCGCAAGCAAGTCATGAAACATGGGCGAAACTCGTTTTTACCATTTTTAACGAGCTCATGTGAAACAGCATAATATGTTTAACAAAATTAGCAGCAAATAAACAAAATAAATCAAACAAATATCCCCAATACTGCAATCATTACATTTAGAACTGATTTACTAATTATAATAACGACCTGGATGAGTCTGCGTCACATACAGTAAACACTGCCAGACTGACGACATGCTTTCTATTAGCGCATACTTTTCTCGGGAGGCCGCTGCTTTAGTCAGTCTGTACAAAATGAAAGCGGGTGTATTTCCACCTAGTGGTTCAGATAGGAATTGCAGGGAGCTGGCCGGAGGGGGTTCTCCTCTTCCTGGATGAAACACTAGCTGGAAATACAGAAATTAGGCTCATTTGTTTAACGCCATTGATCGGCTCTCGGGATCGACTAAATTGGAGAAATATCGGCCGATCACTGATCACATATTTTGATTAAAAATCGGCCGATACCGATACATAGCCGATCGATCCTTTCATCTCTAGTTAATACCATTTTCCAGTGGTGAGTACACATTTATGTAAGTATTTATGACACACTTTTTAGTGTTTTACTCAAATACAAATCTAAGAATATGCTTGTATTATGTTTTTTCATATCTGCCAATTCTTTCTACATTGCTTTTTTTCAGCTTGTCATAACTGTGAATAAAGAGGCCACACTCATCATTAGCTTTCATTCCTTGTCCAGTACTATTTAATAAAGCTAATGCACAGTCTAGTTTAGAGGAAAATGTTTTTTTCTGTTGCTTTTGTCAATGAAACTTTATTATTTAAATTATTTAAACACAAATAACCCCACAATTAACACAACACACACAAAAAGAAAGGAAAAAACAATAGAGGGGGGGCTACAATTTTATCTGCGAACATACCATATAACAATAAATACAATAAAAATGAAGATGAATATTATATTATATTATCGTGATCCTACAAAGCCTTAACAAAAGCAATAGCATTTGACCAGTTCTGAATTGTGTCAGCCTTTGCATTACGAAATCTAGCTGTGGCCCTCTCCAAAATAAGAATATCTAAGAAAAAGCAGTGCCAAGAATGTGCCACGGTATATCTGGCATAAACCATCCCTTCAGAATAGACTTTTTGGAGGCAGTTAGGGCTGTCATAAACATTCTTTTTTGCTGTGAATTAAAAATCATATTAGAATAATCACCTAATAAAAGCAACCCTGGACAAAAAGAAATATCCACACTACCACATGACTCCAAAAGGACCTGACAAGTGGATATTGCCAGAACATATGAATACAGTCCCCAACAGAACCAGAGTTACATCTATTACACTTTTTCTCACTGGACAGTTTCATCAGAAAGGCACTACATGGTGTAACAGAGACCCTGTAAATTAACTTAAAGTGTTAACTGATGGGATAAATTTTTAGATAAAGTAAAAATATTGTGCCATATCACTTCCCACTTCCCAAAAAGCACTGAGGTCCATATTCCAAACAGAGACTGAACTTATAGTAGGATTTTTCATTTTGATAAACAGGTCATACAAATATGAAACCAGTCCGCTGTTTGAGTCAAAACTACTCAAATGCTCCAGTAAAGGATGATCTGTTAACTGGGAATCCCAGGGAACTCCATAAGCACGAAGAGCAGAACGGAGACTGAGGTATAAATATGTAAAGCACTTTGAGTTGCCACTGTGTATGAAAGGTGGTATACAAGTAAACCTGCCTTGCCTAATACGTTTTATTGATGGTACCGTCCAGTGATATGAACAGTACCGTCAACTCAGACAGTGTTGAAGAGCACACCATTACCCTGCCTGGGTAGCTGCCTGGTACAACCCAAAATAATACTACATGTGCTCACAAGCACAAATAAACTCATTATATTCAGCCTAAAAAAGTAGATTACAAGAACTATTAATTTTGTGAGTTGAATTTTGTGAGTTTAGTTGCTTCTTATCACATGAAGCAATGTAGGTTGTACTATCAAAACACTTTATATATTGGGTTGGTCTAGAAATTTCACTCTGAGTTTGTTCCCATCCTAATAAATTTACATTCACAGCCATGCTTAGTCCAAAATCTCTTATGATTGTCCCCAGACATGTATTTGAGATTACTTCTGGCTCCAGGAGCCTAGGATAATATTGGTTTAGAGCAGAGTGCAGAAGATGGTTCTTTGAGTACCTCCATACTTAAGAAAAACCGTGAAAACTCTTTTTCCACAGAAGCTTATAACATTATCACTGATATGGCAACTTGTCTAATGTTTAGGTTAATATAACCTGGGCTTTTTACTATGGTTATTTTAAAATATAGATTTGACTGAACTTCTAATAGTAAGTTAACAAAACATAATCAGTGTCTTACATTCTTTTTATTCTTAAGTGTTAACTTACTTATTATTGAAAGTTAATACCTCAAATATTTTTTCCTATGAATAGTGAAACACCTGTCTTACTTCTTGTAGGAATTTTACATTAACTGCTTTAACTCTGTAAGGACTTGGTGGGTTCAGGCTTCCTTTCTTCAATCTCATAACAATAGACTACAGTGAACTCTACTGCCTAACACTGACACAACCATGCCATTAACATGGAATTGCAGATATGATGCAGTGTCATCAGTTGGCATCAGTAATAGCACAGTATTATTGCCTTAATGTTTGATGCCACAACAGCTTATGTCATGGTACAGGTTAATGGTAACATTAAGCTCTGATTTGACTGTGTATTATCTATAATAAAAAGCTCACAGCACATTATGTCTATTGTGGTGTATTTATAGCGATAATATATAGCCGAGTTCAAGTAAAGTGTGACTAGTTTTACAGTAGTTGTTGAATAATTCACAGTTGTTAATAAGACTTAATATTACATTTCCAGGTTTATGGCATTCTAAGCCTTATTATTCAGTAATTACATGTTATTTTTAATTTATTAGAAACCATACTTCATTTATTTAATTTCAAATGATAATAATTGATATAAGATAATGCATAAGTGAAAAACAAGATTTTCCAAAACTTCCAAATAATTCAAAGAATTGTTCAAAGATACAGAGACAATGGAACTGTCATCATCACATAAACAACACTTAAAGCTTTCATCTTTAAAAGAAAAGAACATCCAGCTCCACTCTTGCTTCACATCTGAAAACAACCCACAGGTCCATCCTCACACTGTGAGAAGACACCTCAACACTGTGGATCAGAAAACATGTGTAGATGTCAAAAAATTGTTACCATAAAAAAGAAAAGAACTGTTTTAAAAAATAGGCAAAAAAGCTACTGGTGGTCTTGGAATAACTAACTGACATCCCGAGACCTCAACATCATTGGATGTGTTTGGGGTTGCTTGGATTTTAAGAAGCAGAAATTGCTGAATGAACTTCTAAGAAAAGTATTAAGTTTATTTGTCATTTGCATATCATGTCAGGACATAACATGCATTGAAATGATTGGGGTGAGGCTCAGATACAACTCTACAGCATGACAGCATTTATATATATGTAGTAAAACATACAATACAATAGACAATAATGAAGTAAAAATAAGATACATATACTATATATACACATATAGTAATAACTGATATATATAAAGGAATATACAAAACATACAAAAGATATATACATAAGATACGATATAAATATATATACATAAGATAAGATATAAAGATATATACATAAGATACTAAAATAAACTGCAACAAAGGTAAAGTGTGGCCAAACTAAATTCTAAAACATTTTTATGTAGTTTTTATACTTTCTGTTACATGTTACGCTGCTGTCCAAAGAAAAATGTGTATCCAATTTTTACTTGTATATGTCGTTCGAACATGCCTGCAGTCTTTTACAATATATAGAAATTTCATGATGAACAGGCCAGTAGAAATGCTCCAGACCTGCTTGGAATAAAACCTCTTTATATGTACTAATATGGAAAATTAGGAATGTTTTTGATCTCTTGCGTGAATTGACTATTTTGGAGATTTTTTTGGACAGCAACGATGCCTGTGTCTCAAAACCTACTGAGCTCCCACATAGACAGCATTTTACGTCATAGTATGCGCTCCTGACATGTAGACTGTCCCAATTCTTACATACCTTAAACATGCTGTCTACGGAGGAACCTTATTTAGACCTGATTTTAAGGAAGCATCGAACGCTTCCTCAGCCTCTAAGACAATCCCATGATGCAACGCAGGCGAAGCTACGAGCAGTGAAGTGGTTTTAAAAAGTGAGTTATTTTGATTCTCTCTGGAGTTTTAATGTGTTTCTGGTCATATAATCACACAAAACAGTATTTTATTATCAACTCTGTAACGAGTCCTTCACCATTTAGCAGTTTTATACTCGAGCCATTAGCATTTATGCTAGCAGATTTTTAAGCCTCAGGCTGTTGTTTTGGATGCTGGCCGGTAGCTTAGCAACCAGCTAAACCACCGATAACATGCTGCAGTGGGGGGAACAAGCCGTGACGCAACTAGAGCGTCTCAGTAATCTGTTTTATGAGGAGAGATGAGGAGAGAACGCTGATACCTAAACAGCTGCCAATCTAGACAGCCTACTTAGACACTCACTAGGATTTGAGACAGACCCGATATATTTTCAGCTTTTTCCTGACATTGAAAAAGGAAGAGCATGCACTGAAACGATGTACATAAATAGCAGCCTCTGACTTCTGCATTCAGCTCTATATGTCAAACCTTTCTGGACTCTTTACTTTTAAGGGTGTATATGCATCCTGATCAATTGGTCAATATGGGATGTGTGTTGGAGGCGGAGGTGGGCTTTCAGGGGCAAAGTACTCTTTGTACATTCAGTTAGAATGTCAGATATGCTACTGTGGACACAGTGTCTCTCGGGTTGGTTTATGTCAATCACCCTCAGAGAAGCGTGACCAATCCCATGGGAGAAGGGGCTGGCAGAGAGCACTCCACACTTGTATGCACTGAGGCGATTCCCTCTCTCTCTCTCTCTCTCGCACACTTTCTGTCTCTCTCTTTCTTTCATGTGTATGTGTGACAGAAATGCACTGCAGCGTCCCCCTCTAATAAAGCCTCTGAACCAGTGAAGACTGATGTCAGATATCCAGGTGGGCATTTTGCTACACTGTTAGTTTCACTCTACAGCTTCCGCGCATTGCCTCTAATCTACAGAGGACAATAATTAGCCGTTTATGTCGAGCTTTATGGATTGTTATGACTTTGAACTGCATAATCTGTGCCGTAAAAAAAAGAAAAAAAAAGGAAAAAGTTTGGCGAGAGTTGTTTCCTGCATTAGTGTACGTTTAATGGTCTTTTACCCACCTACAACAATCTGTATTCTGCTCGTGGTGCACAGTGTGTACTACCCCCCCCCCCCCACCCCACCTTCTCCATCTCCTGCATCCTCCCCCTCCTTTCTCCAATGCTCTGCTTGTCTGCTGAATGGCAGCCCGTTCTTTACACAGGGCCATTAAGCTCTGGAATTCTACTTTGCCAGTGAACCAAATCGCTGTCTCCTGTCTCCCCTGTCTCCCCTGTCTCTTCCCCGTGGACCCTCCTGTGAATATACAAGGCAGTCTGTGTCGTCTTCCCGTGGAGAGCGAACGCTGAATGGCAGGAAGATCCAGTTGCTGACTGTGAGCACTCTGTTCTGACCACCATGCTTTCGCTTCCTCTTCCACAAAATAACCCAGCATACTCCTCCTCCTCCACCTCATCGTCATCCGCAGCGTGTCACAGACTCGGCTACAGCATTAAGTGAGGCGTGTAAAGCTAGCGTGGGATGAGCTTTTTCTCTTTTCTCTGCCACTCTCTATATAGTGCAAATACAATAATTAGGAAAAAGACATTTAATTAAAGTACTCTGGAAACATCAGCGGCTGAGGTTTAAATGGTGTAATGAGTAATCGGTTAGACAACTGTTTAAAAAATAGTCCTTTTAGTGGATGGTGGTGGTTAGAGAGACACTTGATGTTATTCAGTTATGCTGGAAAAGTGAATCACACTCATTTCAGTTCCATTTCTCATTCAGTCAGTTCAGAGTTAGAGTCAGCACAAACAGACTGCATCCCAACACAAAATGAAACTGTAATTAATGGCAACATATTTTCAGTTTCTAAGTCAAAGCATTCCCTTGGACATTCATCTGACAGTAGAATTAACTGTAGATTTCATAGTAAATTATTACCATCTTAATTATTAGCAAATTACTGCACATATACTAGATACACTGTAATTATACTGAACATTTTTAATTAATTAAAACCACAGTAGTATGCTTCTGTATATCTACAGTAGTTCTGGGCCTGTTTTACAGCTAAAGAGTTTATAAAGTGTATAGTAAGCTAATTTTATCTGCTGCTTAATCCCGCTAGTTGGGGTCACGGGGGGGCTGGAGCCAATCCCAGCATCATCGGGCGAAGGCAGTGTACACCATGGACAGTTCGCCAGTCCATTGCTTGGCCAACACTTACTCACCCACTCACACCTACGGGCAGTTTACAGTGACCAATCAACCTATCATGCATGTGTTTGGACTGTGGGAGGAAACCCACTCAAGCACAGGGAGAACAGGCAGACTCCAGAATGGCCAAGACTGGGAATCCAACCTGGATCGTCTTACTGTGAGGCAACAGTGCTAACCACTACCCCACCATGCCGCCCCACTTAATTACTATTACAGCATATTACAGTAAGTGCTATGAAAGCCAGTTCAGTGTCCAGTACAGGTTTGATGCTTACACCTGGAATAAAAATCACTGGTGGAGCAGCAACAAATATGTTTACACGTCCTCCATAGAGAACACACCTCAATTTAGTACATAGTTATTACATAGTACATAGTGTCTGTGCCCAATTTACCATAATAGAAAAAACAGAACATAATAAAGTGTGGTCGGAGTAAAAGCGTTTTAAAAGGTTTAATTTTATATTTCTCTGTACACGATCAACAAATCAGCATGTGTATTCTGACAATGGGTATTCAAACAAGCTGTAGCACTACCTACAACAACAGTCTACTGATTTGCTTACTAACTACATATTCACATAGCGCTTTTCAGGTGAATGTTCTTTTACTGAGCACAGCAGCAAGGGCAGAACTGCTCACCCACGCCACTGAAGTGACTAGAAAGTAGGCAGGTCATCAGCATTCACACAAGTCCTGTCTATAGTAGACACTCAAACCACAGCAACATGTGTCTTTCCTGCCATAAAGACTTCCGAGGACTCTCCTGGCGTGGCCTCTCTGCATGACTACACGTCTCATAGCATTACAAGCCAGTAGCAGGTTGTTACAAAGCTGTTGTTTAAGAAAACATTATGTATGATGTTGTAAATGAACTATATGTCCAGCAATGTCCAGACACCCTTTTAAAAGACTGAATTCAGCCTCTTTAAGGTGCAGCAATTGCTGACAAAGGTGGTCAATTTCACGCAGTGTGTATAATCTCCATAGAAAAACATGCCAATAGAATAGAACACCCTGGATTAGCCACACATGAGCCCTAAGGTCACCAAGGACCAAGCATTGACTAAAGGGGTATAAACCCCCCAGCACTGGGCTGTGCAGCAGTGGAACTGCATTCTCTGGAGTGATGGAGCTCCATGCTATGGTATGAGCTGAAATGACGCTTCCAGAACTAAGCATCCATCATCGGTGCCTGACCTCACAGCAATGTTCCATACTGCAACAAAAGTGGAGAGAGCCTTCTTATTAATACATGTAGTCTATTTGCTTCAGAATTCAGGCGTTGTTTACAGTGTATGTCAGCGACGCCCCGCATGCCAGAGTGGTGCCCTCTTGTTCGTGCCTGCAGAGAACACAGAGGTTTGAGCCGAAGTGAGTATATAAATATCAAACAAGGACAGAAGCGCAAAGGAGGAGAAGAAAGCAAGCTGTACAAATGGGCAAGAAAATAAGCTGAGAAGGAAAATGAAAAGAGAGCAGGAGGAGATTTAAAATGAGGGAAAGGGAATGATATCTCAAAGTTGAAAGGCAGTTCTCTTGCCTATGTGTTTATTATAATCTTTCATTTTGCTGCTTTTTAAGTTTTTGTTTCTCCCGACAGTGCTTCACTGAAAAAGCAATGCTTTTCTTAAAACTCCTTATTCCACACATGCCTTCCATCACAATTAAACAGGAACAGCATGTAGATGTTGTCTGTGGGGACACCATATGGAACATCATATAAGCTAAAGTCTATTAACCAGTCAATTGGTGAGGAACCCTTGCTTCTGATGTGACTGTGTTAAGCCTTGTGTACTGATGAAATATTATACACATCAAAGGTATGTGGTTTCCAGTGTGCAGGCATCATTTCCTCTGTGGCCGTATTTCGTCTGTACATATCAAAGTCAGGGAGCGTCAGGAGGTTCTAGTTTGATCTCAGTGTCTGAAATTCCAGACTATGGACGTTAGTTTACAAGTCGCTGCAGCTTAGACGTAACAGTGATGAGTGAATATGGATTCTGAAGCGTTGTGTTTTAAAGATTCAAGATTCAAGATTCAAGAGTTTTATTGTCATATGCACAGCAGAACAGACAGTTACACTGTACAATGAAATTCTTACTTTGCTGTTCCTCCATTCACCAATAGATAAAGATAACAAAAAAAAGAATAAATACCAAAATATATAAAGTATAATAATATAAGTTGAAGTAAATAAAAGTTTTTTTATATATATAGAGTTAAAAAATACAAAATAAAAGTTACGTCAAGTCAAGTTTATTTATATAGCGCTTTTTACAACAATATTGTCTAAAAGCAGCTTTACAGAGTTTTAAAAACAGACAGTTACAACATATATCCTTCTGTGAGCAAACCAGAGGCAACAGTGGCAAGAACACCTCCCTCAGACTGGAGGAAGAAACCTTGGGAGGAACCAGACTCACAAGGGGAGACCCATCCTCCACTGGTCAAACAGTATTTACAGTTTAATAAACTAAACACCAAAGAAAAGAGTCTCTGTTTGAAATCTGAATAACAAAGCTTTAGAAGCTGCACAGGTTGAGGCAGTCTCTGACTGAGGTAGTCTCTGACTGAGTCTTTATGTAAAGTGGGCGTGAGCTGTAACAGTCCTATCCTATCTCAATGCTGGTGCATCTGGATGGTGTACAGTGAGTAACTGATGTAACTGAGGGTGTAGCACTTGACACAGATGGACAGGTGAGCTGGCTGGTGATGGGTGGGGAGGAGGCCCTGATGATCAGTCCTTCAACAGCGTTCAACAGACAGGAGGACAGTCATTATCTCAGTAAGAGTAAAGAGAGAAAGTTAGTTGGGCTCGGGAGTATGACTGTAGAGAATTTCAGAGTGTGGTTGGTGACTCCGGCAGATCTAACTATAACAGCCTAAACTAAAAGGAGAGAACCAGAAGGTAACATGGACATGAGACCACCCTGAGACACTGGGATCCCCCCACTCCACCGTCAACAAACCTGTGTGATCGCGTGAAGTGGTGGAACAACAGCACCAACATTTCAGTTTACCATAAACCTCTGTGTCCAAGAACCCCCAGATCTCCTCATTTATCTAAAAGAGAAGATTAATTACCAAAAGCTAAACTAAACAAGTATGTTTTCAGTCTAGACTTAAAAGTTGAGACTGTGTCAGAGTCCCGAACATGTGTGCTTTTATGTGCAAGTATGAGGAGCAGCAGCCATAAAGTGCAAGTTGCAAGTAACAAATGAAAACAAAAATGTTTTGTAGCGAATGTAAACAGTATTGTATGTAAACAGCAGTATTGTATGTAAACAGCAGTACAGTGAGTGTAAACAGTATTGTGTGTAAACAGCAGTACAGTGAGTGTAAACAGTATTGTATGTAAACAGCAGTACAGTGAGTGTAAACAGTATTGTATGTAAACAGCAGTACAGTGAATGTAAACAGTATTGTATGTAAACAGCAGTACAGTGAGTGTAAACAGTATTGTATGTAAACAGCAGTACAGTGAATGTAAACAGTATTGTATGTAAACAGCAGTACAGTGAATGTAAACAGTATTGTATGTAAACAGCAGTACAGTGAGTGTAAACAGTATTGTGTGTAAACAGCAGTACAGTGAGTGTAAACAGTATTGTATGTAAACAGCAGTACAGGGAGTGTAAACAGTATTGTGTGTAAACAGCAGTACAGTGAATGTAAACAGTATTGTATGTAAACAGCAGTACAGTGAATGTAAACAGTATTGTATGTAAACAGCAGTACAGTGAATGTAAACAGTATTGTATGTAAACAGCGGTACAGTGAATGTAAACAGTATTGTATGTAAATGGCGGTACAGTGAATGTAAACAGTATTGTATGTAAACAGCGGTACAGTGAATGTAAACAGTATTGTGTGTAAACAGCAGTACAGTGAGTGTAAACAGTATTGTATGTAAACAGCGGTACAGTGAATGTAAACAGTATTGTATGTAAACAGCAGTACAGGGAGTGTAAACAGTATTGTGTGTAAACAGCAGTACAGGGAGTGTAAACAGTATTGTATGTAAACGGCAGTACAGTGAGTGTAAACAGTATTGTATGTAAACGGCGGTACAGTGAGTGTAAACAGTATTGTGTGTAAACAGCAGTACAGTGAATGTAAACAGTATTGTATGTAAACAGCGGTACAGTGAATGTAAACAGTATTGTATGTAAACAGCAGTACAGTGAATGTAAACAGTATTGTGTGTAAACAGCAGTACAGTGAGTGTAAACAGTATTGTATGTAAACAGCAGTACAGTGAATGTAAACAGTATTGTGTGTAAACAGCAGTACAGTGAGTGTAAACAGTATTGTATGTAAACAGCAGTACAGTGAATGTAAACAGTATTGTATGTAAACAGCAGTACAGTGAATGTAAACAGTATTGTATGTAAACAGCAGTACAGTGAGTGTAAGGTACAGTTAAAATCAGACCAGTTAAAACCAGTTCAGATAGGAGAGGTTAGAGAAGTAGTGCGTGGGGTGTTCACAAGCCTGATGGCCTGTGAGTAGAAACTAGTAAAGAGCAATTACTATGCTGAGTGTTGAGGCCACTGGCTGACTGATTAACTAACTAACTAACTAAACATGGCTTGCACAATTACGGTGGACTTAAATCCATTCATGTCATCAGTGAAAGCTTGAGCTCCTGTGTGCGTGAAGTCAAGCATGTGAAGCGGAGGACTTACAAATGTAATAATTTATATGCAAATTATTGCAAGGAATTCCAGTAATGAGATGACATTATGAAAAGGAACAAAAAGGACCCTGGCGCATGAAATCAGGCCTTTTTTTTTTTTTTGGGGGGGCTGCGAGTATTTAATTAATGCAATCACCAGGCTGGGAGGTAGATCAGCTGTGGTGATGAATATGCTCTTGCATCAGCCTAAAAAAACGGTCTTGAACGTTGAATTCGTGCTCGAGCCTCCTTCTTCTCCTCCTCTCATCTTGTCAGTCGATCGCGAGGTAAAGGCTGCTTTTGCTTGAAGGTTAAGGACATCCAAGGCTTGATTTCAATGCATAGCCTGCATCTTTTTTCTTTTTCTTTTCTCTTTTTTTTGTATTCCCCCCCCCTCGCATATTAATAATGTAGGGAGAGTTCCATCCGTGATGACCTTGATGTTGCTATGTATGTCTCAGCTTAGCCGAACGCGCCGATTCAGAGGAGCGGATTCAGCGCTGAGCTTAGTGATTGAGTCCCTTGGGCGCAGACCCGCAAACTTGAATAAAATGCAAAACGTTCAGACAAATACTTCAGGGTCTTGTATATTTGCGGCGCGTCTTCCCGCTTAACGGAGGTACAGAGAAGAGAAGAGAGGAGAGGAGAAGAGAAGGGATGGAAACCACGTTTTAAAAACACCGAAAGACCAGCGCTTCAGTGATCTTTTGTTTGAGCGAACACGGTTTGCTTTTACCTCCAGCTTCAAATGTATAATGGAAATCAATATTTGCCTCTCTCTGGGTAACCTTCTCCCATCTAGCCATCCGCCATGCTTTGACAAAATCCTGTGATTTTACAGGCCCTGCCTCCTGATAAATCACACTACGGCTCCGCTCCCCCTAAAAAACCCTGATGGTCTGCCTCTCCGTGTCTGCAGTCATTTTTTCCCCCTTTAATTTAGAACTAGTTCTCCTGTTGACTCATTATAACCTGCATGCAAAAGTATGATGGCGAGGAAGAGAAATGGACGGCAGGGGATAGAATGGTTGCCTGGAGCTGCTATCAGTGGCTCTAAAGCTCCTTGTGCTTTTATGACCCTGTGAAGCAGACCATTCTTCATCATTATCAGTGGTTGTTAAGAGGCAGGCTCATCTGTATGCCCCTCATTCAGTGCGTGGCTCTCTCGCACAGCACACGCATTGGCATTCAAGTCCAGGTGTGGCTCAACTACAAAAACACAACCCAGTGATAGAGGACCGTAGCGCAGTGCACTAAGGCTTTTAAAGCTATAAGCGCGTGCCAAAGTCTGTTTTTCTGACTGAATTAGTAACACAGCTAATGGCTAGGCGTTGCTTTTGTTATGTATGAGGGAGAGTACGCTGGTGCATGAGTTTTTATGCTGTGTTATGTTATGAGAGAGTGAAAATGATTCATTAAGTAATTTCATTGATTTTCTGGCAACACATGATATTAGATTTGCTGTTACACCAGGGTTTATCCGTCCAGTGGTCCCTCTCAAACAGTGCCCACTAAGTGCTGCTCTGGTTAAGAAGGCTCACTGTCGAATGGTAAAGCCCCTTTAATGCAGAGGTCTAGCTCTGTTTTCGGCCAGTTTCAATAAATGATTTATTCCCCAACAGACAGGCACGCCTGTAAAGCACAGTCTTAACCGGGCACTTATTTCTTACTTAAGGCGCTGCCGAATGACAGCACAACTAGACGCCAGGCTTTCTGCAAAAGCTGGCGACTCAGCAAAGTGATGCCGAGCGGAACCCCAGAGCCTCAATTTTCCTCTAACATGGGCTTATCATAAAAAAATTATAGCTGGATAATGACGCAGATGAATACAATGGCTGCCCTCCTTGCTCAGCTGTGCACTCCAGTGTATTTTTCTTATATAAAAATAAAGTTGGCAAAACAGCTTCTTTGCAGCTATGCCACTGTTAAACCTCTTAAGAACATTTCAAGTTGCTCAGATTTGAACCCTCTTCCCACTTAGAAATCATTTTAAAGGGAACCTATCATGCTTTTCTGTTTACTTCCCATTCTACCTTAGAATTCTGGAAAAAAAAAGGTGACATCATCTTGTAACACAATTATTATTGCCCGCCTACCAGTAAGCTTGGTGCGCACAATGCATAGAGAGAGAGCAACCTAGCAATCTGAAATGTCTTGTTCCAGCCTAGGTTGTAAAGGAGGATTGGGTCTACCAACTTGTTCCAGGTGACCTTTTAGGATTCTGGATCAAACTAATACGGCAGAAGTGACACCACACCACGGCCATGTGGGGGCAGAACTTAACGAAATAATGAACAGCATGGGCAAGTTGACCAATCAGTATGTTGGGCTCCTCAGGAGGCAGGGCTTAAAGACACAGGACCTCTAACAGAGTGTTTCAGGGGGCAATACAGATGTACAAAGAAAATATTGGGTCTGTCCCAAAACCTAATGAAGGTCTACATAGGCAGTATATTACGTCATAGTATGCGCTCCCAACATGTAGACTGTCCCAATTCTTACATACCTTAAACATACTGTCTACTGAGAAACCTTATTTAGACCTGATTTTAAAGAAGCATCGAACGCTTCCTCAGCCGCTAAGACAATCCCATGATGCAACACAGGCTACTCTACGAGCAGTGAAGAGGTTTTAAAATGTGAGTTATTTTGATTCTCTCTGGAGTTTTAATGTGTTTCTGGTCATATAATCACACAAAACAGTATTTTATTATCAACTCTGTAACGATTCCTTCACCATTTAGCAGTTTTATACTCAAGCTTTTAGCATTTATACTAGCGGATTTTTAAGCCTCGGGCTATAGTTTTGGATGCCGGCCAGTAGCTTAGCAACCAGCTAAACCACCGGTGGCGTGCTGCAGTGGACGGGAACAAGCCGTGACGCAGTCTCTCTCTAACTAGAGCGTCTCAGTAATCTGTTTTATGAGGAGAGATGAGGAGAGAACACTGCTACTTACACAGCTCCCTACCTAGACAGCCTACTTACACACTCTCTAGGTTTTGAGGCACACCCATTGTGTTTTGGGAAAACTGAAGCATATAAATCTGTTCTAGTAGACCCTAAAATAAAATCCTGAACATTAAAAATGAGTATGATAGCCCCCTTTAAGTATGAAACAAATATTTGTGTAATCTGTGTTATCAGATTAACTTGGATGCTGTTGGCTAGGTGTATGTCAATGACCAATAAATTTTAAAGGGAACCTATCATGCTTTCCTGTTTACTTCCCTTTCTACCTCAGAATTCTGGAAAGAAGAAAAGATGACATCATCTTGTAACACAATCATTATTACCCGCCTACCAGTAAGCTTGGTGTGCTCAACACAGAGAGAGAGCAACGTAGCAATCTGAAATGTCTTGTTCCAGCCTAGGTTGTGAAGTTTGAAAGAAATATTTGTGTGATCTGTGTTATCAGATTAACTTGGATGCTGACGGCTAGGCACATGTCAATGACCAATAAATTTTAAAGGGAACCTATCATGCTTTCCTGTTTACTTCCCTTTCTACCTCAGAATTCTGGAAAGAAGAAAAGATGACATCATCTTGTAACACAATCATTATTACCCGCCTACCAGTAAGCTTGGTGCGCTCAACACAGAGAGAGAAATATTTTTGTAATCTGTGTAATCAGATTAACTTGGATGCTGTCGGCTAGGCGTATGTCAGTGACCAGTAAACACTCCACAAAGATGGTTTTGTTGAGATTAATTAAATAAACAAGTTTGGCTTATTGTAGTTGGAAAAACACTCTGCAGCATCTCCAGGACCAGAGTTGATGACCGCTGGTCTAAAGGCTCGTCATGGAGCCAAAAGTGGATCTTCAAAGGCATTGTTCTACTGGCACCTTTATTTGTAGGACTGCCAATAAACAATGCATTAAACTGGAAGCAGTGCATGCCCCAGTTTTTAATGCTTCATCACATTAATTACTGTGCTAATCATTTATATATACCATTACTAGCCATGTTGCGATGACTATTATCCATGTGTTGGCGTATTAACGCGCAAGCCCACAGAACGGGCAGGGCTATGCTGTTTGATTGATGGAGCGAGAGGAGGAGCTGCCTGCATGGTCCGTTCCCATCTCACAGATTCATGAGTCAATCACAAAGCCGCAAATAACTCTGGCCAGCAGCAGCTCGGTGGGAAAAAATGCCTGTTGGAAGTGACATCCTGCGCAGGATGAAATAGAGGCGGGCTTACCCCGCAGACAGAAATCCCATAGGCCCTGCCAAAGCAGCACCCTTTTAAAGGTGAATTTACAGCTTGACCTCAGGACCAGTAGAGGTTAAGTAGAATCCACCATGAAGGTATATACTGTATATTGTATACGTATGAAGGCACTATGCACACAGAACCTAAAGTGGTCAGCAGTCTTCCATCCACCCCTCTGTGACAGCCCCATCCCCCTATGGCACTGCAGGGCAGAGGGAGGGGAAAAAATGGGGGAAAAAAAGACCCACATTGCATCAGTATCGAACAGAGGGAAGATTGTATTTTAAAATTCAATTTACTGAAACAGAATGAAGAGAAAATGTGTCGTCGGACCTACGGCGACCCAATAAGAAGGCAGTGACTCTGCCAGTGAATTGAGGTCATGGTCTGGAGGTGGGCACGGAGTGGGGGGCGTGGCTAAAGCCCTGGGGCATTTTCGTGTTCTAATACCTCTCCCACCTGCAGAGAGTGAGAATGGATTCTTCAGTCTCTCTGATATGGCCATTACCGAAGTGCTCTACTTAGCGTTATGAGAAGGAGAAAACACTCTAGACTGTAATGGGAAGTGATTTTGGACTGTTTTTATTGGTCCATTAATCATGTTAACACAATGCAAGGGGTAGTCTCACAGAGTCAGACATTATCTCTTAACAAGCATACAAATCTGGGGACGACTTTTAAGCTTTTGTTGCTGGATTGCAGCAGTACATCACCTTTAAAACCCTTCGCCAAGTTTCTCTAATCCAGGCTCTTTTAACATGTAGGGTGTGTCTCAAAACCTAGTGAGCTCCTACATAGGCAGCATTTTACATCATAGTATGCGCTCCTGACATGTAGACTGTCCCAATTCTTACATACCTTAAACATGCTGTCTACTGAGAAACCTTATTTACACCTGATTTTAAGGAAGCATCGAACGCTTCCTCAGCCGCTAAGACAATCCCATGATGCAACGCAGGCTAATCTACGAGCAGTGAAGTGGTTTTAAAATGTGAGTTATTTTGATTCTCTCTGGAGTTTTAATGTGTTTCTGGTCATATAATCACACAAACCAGTATTTTATTATCAACTCTGTAATGAGTCGCTAACCATTTAGCAGTTTTATACTCCAGACATTAGCATTTATGCTAGCGGATTTTTAAGCCTCGGGCTATTGTTTTGAATGCCAGCTGGTAGCTTAGCAACCAGCTAAACCACTGGTCGCATGCTGCGGTGGGTGGGAACAAGCCGTTGACACAGTTGCAGAGGTCACTAATAGGCGGTCCGGGTCCGGACCCAGACGTTGTCCAGTGCGGACCCAAACCGAGAACGTCAATGGTGATAACCGCTTTTCAACCAGGAATGGAGACATATGTTTATTCTTCCCACAGGCAGCTCCAAGCATTAGACCTTTTTACTTGAAAAAAATATTTTAGTTCTTCATTTAAAACAATAAATATAGTTGAAATATACTGAACGGTATTTGTAATTTGGTTTATCTTTCAGTTGCTGATGACATAAAATGCTAACAGAACTACTAGGCTACTTCAGTATACAGGGTATGGCACTGAATCATAACACAAGTTACGGTCATAACACAAACACGGTGTGGACCTTGGCCTGAGGAGATTCCCTCTGACTGGACCTTACTGAATTCTAATTAAATACCTCTGAACTACAGCATCTCAATAATCTGCCTTATGAGGAGAGATGTCAGAGAGAAACCTGCCTACTTAAACAGCTGCCTACCTAGACAGTACCTACTTAGACACTCACCAGGTTTTGAGACACACCCCTAGATTACAATTCATAGCCCACGCAAAAAACAAGCCAGCTAGTGAATCACTACGGTTACCTAACAGAACTGTTTTTTCCTTGCAGGACGTGTTGGTCGTGTGAATTGTGCTGGTATGAGGGGATCAGATACACCTCAGTCCACCAAACTAAATTATCCAGCCAGTGATGTCCTGTGAGCAGTGTCTTGTGACCATGAAGGAGTAGAAGATGTATTTAAAGCACATCTTTAAATACTGAGTTTAATCTAAAACCAGTGCCAGGTTTCTGGATAGTGGTTTCTGGCATTTATGGATGAGTGTTGAATGGGTGAAATATTTTTTATATTTATATATATATATATATATATATAATATAATAGTATATGATAAAGGCACACTCTATGGCTGTGCTAGAGAAGAAGGTGCCTCCCTCTGGTCCCTTGGAAATTGGAAAAAGTCATTTATAAGTCATTTATAAGTAATTTGCTGTTTGCATGAAGAGGTGCATGAAGTGATCCTTGTTAATTGTGAGATTTAATTTGAACAGATATACGGTTCCGTTTGCAGTTGTAGCAAGATATTAGTTTGTAGTTGCTGTGATTAGTGCTTAGTCATTAGCATTTTGGTTGTGTTAAGGCTGGTTCGAGCTGTAGGGCTGTTAAAAATAAACTAGAGTGGTAAACATGCTTTTATATTAGACATTCACTGGATTTTCAGCTTTCTCATGAAATGATCAAGCACAAATGATAAGTCCTACACTTTCTCACTTCTCACTGAGAACACAGACAAGAAACTACAATCAAATATGTTTTAAAACTATTCATTGGTAAATTTGCCAATGTACCTCTTTAAGCGGGCTTGTTAAAAGTGAACATCCTGTAAACCTGTGAACACATTAAAGGTTGTAGTGGTCATCGTGACATTATGTGCACATGAAAGTATGAGGAGCGAGGGGAGTATGCATGGCTGAAGGGGTTGGAGACTATAAAAAATTTAGGAACCACTGGTCTAGCCAACCTCCTGACTTGAATCCCATTGAAAATCTATAAAGCATTTGAGTCCAACAGAGGAACCTTCATAAGCTTGGATATTGAAGATGGTTTTCCCAAAGGAATGGGCCAGAATTGAGCTGCAGTGCTGCAAAAAGCTAATTACTAAGAATAGAAGTTGACATGTCAAAGCTGTAATTGCTGTAGTTGCTTTGCAACTAATGTTTGTAGCAGATTTTTAGCAGTGGTTAGTAGTCTAAATACTTTGTTCCCTATCATTTAAACATACATTTTTATACTTATGGATTTTTTAAAATATAATGCCAAAAGACACACTGTAATGAATGTAATTGCTGTAAAATTTACTGTAAATATAGAACAGTATCTTACTATTTTTTATAATAATTGTAAAATACTGTCAAATAATCACACAGCGTATGGAAATCAACAGCAATGCAATCACAGCAATGCAGTCACTATCCATCAAACTCATACTGGAGATTGCAGATTAATGTTTCTTTTTAATGATAACCATTTTTCATTAAACTGTCCAAACTGCTTACGCTCATTTAAGTGAAAAAATATATGCAGTGGGCGGGGCCAGCCTGTTGGTTTTGAAGTTTTTTTAGTTTGTTCCCACCCACGTTTGAGCCAGTGAGACTATGTAAATGACAGCTGGTGTTTTCAAACTGGAGAAAAGAAAATGTAACAAATGGATTCATAGTTATTATATGACTTTGACTGACCACCAACACTATCACCATTAGATAAACAGTGGTTAAAGCTGCTGGTGTTCTCAGAACAATGGACTGACACACTAAATGCTAAAAATATCATTGGTTGTTGATTAGTTGTTGATGTTTCTGTGTCATTGTCTGTTAAATAAATAAATAAATAAAGTTTCTGCTTTTAAACAAATGAGTAACCGCTGTCTTTACAAGAAAACGAACTAAACTGGTCTCTGACTTCTCCACAGTATATATAGAGAGGTGGCTCAGAAGGCTCAGAACCAATAAATTGCCTGTGCCCAGTATTATTTTTCAGCAATAAGCCTCATACCATGCTTCACAAAGGTCAGTTATAATGTACATGATGCTTCAAGATGGACTGCAGTGAGTTAAATCATCACCCTGCGCTGTATATACACCAGAGAGTGAGGAAAGCAAGCATTAACTGAGAGAGCACTATTGTTTCTGCTGTCTTAAGTGTATGTGCGACTGTAAGATGATTCACTTTTATTTTTATATCCGCCGAACGAGCAGGAGAGGATGACACATGTGAGTTGAAATATGAGCTGGAGATGGAGAGGGAACTTTGATCTCTCTCACACACACGGGCAGGTGTGCCTCCCAACCAGACAGGTCTTGTCACCCTCTATATCTGCCCCTTTCACATATACACAGGGGTCTTCTGATGGATAGATGAAACTCAGAGTGTGGGTCTGGGTGGCAAGTCACACCCACACGGTTCAGACAATAAACTGGTGAGTGCAGCAGAATTAATGGCCCATTTTTAGCTACTCCCCTAAACAGCACTGAGTATAACTTACAATTATGCAAACTAGAACTGAGAGCTTGACGATGTTCATTGAGCTTTATCCAAATACAAGTGACTATATGGTTAATACAGAAACACATGTTTCTATATCCAAAATATCCATGTTTTCAGGAAAAGAACAGTAAAATATCAGATTTTTTAATTATAATCCTGTTTTAGAATCTCAGATTTTAACAAGGCACATATACACAAACAACAGGGTCTTAAAGCTTGGAGTTAACTACTAACAGAACAGCAATCTGTGGACTGTGAATTTCAGTACAATCTAAAAGATTTTGCTGAAATATCCAGTGAAATAACAGTCAGTATCATTCCAACAGCTCCTGATAACAGCCTTCATGCTCCTGAGTGGGGAAAGTGTCTAAAGGGTCACTCTATCATCAGAAGATTGTCTGAAGTTTGAATCTCACTCCTGTGGCCAGGCGTTAAAGAAAGCAGTGTTAGCAACATTGTGTGGTATACAGGGTCCTGACTAAAGCGCAGGAGTCGGATGGAATGCTGGTTAAAAAATGAAAAAGGTTAGTCAGTGTAATTATATTTATAGGAGTGTTATTTAACAATTTATCTATTAATAAATGATTGAACATCGCAAAATACAATAAAAAATTATTACACTACCAAAACATTATCAAATGTTTAGCTAGTGACTGTTTTGATAGTAAAGCAACTCTGTACAAAACAAACACAGCTTTAAACTGTACACACATAAAAGTTGTACATTCATTATGTGTTCAATTAACACACAAAGTGTTTACTTTACTGCAGAGGAAATGTGTTTTGCTAGTGATATTTCTTAAAGCTACACGCTGATTTGTTTGCACATTGCTTGCCTGCATTCTGGACCAGTTTACCCAGCATGGAGCTTTCTGCTGTCCAGTGCTATGTGGAAAGCCTTCCCTGCGTGCCCTGGTCCTCCCAAAGATCCTGCATATTTCATCACAGACATTTCCTCTCCTTCTTCACAAACTAATCAGTCATTTCCTCCCCAGCTTCACCACAATACACTGAGCTCCTCTCAGACTCTCACTAATAGAGCATCACTGCAGACTTCTCACAGTAGTTACTGACATGCATGTTTTTTCACTGTGATAAACTTCTAGCAGTTGTCTCTGATTTCACTGGTAACGGTTAATCTGATTTTCAGATCTGTTTCTTAACAGTGTTTGGTTATCACTGGCTAATCTAATACTTCTGTCCAATCACAGGCTGCTTTTCCACTTTTCTCTGTATTCAATATTACACATAATTGTAAAACTAGATTTCATATAAAACCAATAACCATATCCTACAGAGGTTTTTATATAATAAAAAACTTAATATATGTCTAAATTGTTCACTTACAACATTAAAAACATTAAAATATTACATTTACATTAAAATTTAGGAACACAGTTTAGGGAAGTCACCTCCCGCTGACCATCACGGACAATGTTGGCCACCCTCTGCATCAGTTATCAGACACTGTTATACCCCGGACCCCTACATCAGTTATCAGACACTGTTATACTCCAGACCTCTATATCAGCTATCAGACACTCTTATACTCTGGACCCCTATATCAACTATCAGACACTGTTATACTCCAGACCCCCTATATCAACTATCAGACACTGTTATATTCCAGACCCCCTATATCAACTATCAGACACTGTTATACTCCAGACCCCCTATATCAACTATCAGACACTGTTATACTCCGGACCTCTCTATCATTTATCGGACACTGTTATACTTCGGACCTCTATATCAGCTATCAGACACTAATATACTTCGGACCTCTATATCAGCTATCAGACACTATTATACTCCAGACCTCTATCAGTTATCAGACACTGTTATACACTGGACCTCTCTATCAGTTATCAGACACTGTTATACTCCGGACCCCTATATCATTTATCAGACACTGTTATATTCCAGACTACTATATCAGTTATCAGACACAGTTATACTCCGAACCTCTATATCAGTTATCAGACACTGTTATACTCCGGACCTCTATATCAACTATCAGATACTGTTATACTCCGGACCCCTGTATCAGTTATCAGACACTGTTATACTCCGGACCCGTATATCATTTATCAGACACTGTTATATTCTGGACCTCTATATCAGTCATCAGTTATCAGACTGTATTGTATTATATATTATATTTCAGATTTATATGTATAACAGTATGTTATCTGTATGTATGTATGTATGTATGTATGTATGTATGTATGTATCTTTCTATCTATCTATCTAATGACTACAATTTTGTTTATATTGGGTTTAATTAGATAATAACAGAATCCTTGCAGATATCTGGGGTCTGAATACTTAATTATTTTTATAATTTTTATATATTTACAAAAGACAATGATGTACACTCTTTGTATAATTTAATTCTTAATCATATTCTTAGCATTTCTTTTTCCTGTTGTATATTTAAATTGGTATATTACTTTGTTTACCAATATGTGGTAGTAGTGAAATGATTCAGTTTATATCATTAAAGTATCAAACTTCAATGGCCCATCTTTCCAGCCACATAAAACTTTGTGCTGCTCTTTCTTATGGCCATTTTATGCTACGGAGAAATGGCTTGAGATCATATATCTCAGCTGCCCTAAGAGAAGTGCTGGTGGTTGGTGACACAGTGCTACACACGCGCTGTATATCTTGACCCCACGACTCTCCATTCCGCTGCATTCAAGAGACTGATAAATAAAATATTTGATTTAGCTTTACCACGTCTACTTAAAGGATTCAGCCGTGTGGCTCAAATCGTGCTTCCACAGCAGTTAAAAGCCACCAGAAGTCCTGCAGGAGAGCCTGTGCACCCTGGGCCAGTTCCCTACCTATTATTTATAGCACAGTTTGCTCAGACTCCGAGGCCTGCACTCATGGAAGAAGGCAAAAAAAAGCAGTCCTGCACATTCCTCCACATTCCTCCAGCACTGAGTGAATGTCAGGGACTTACGCCGAATATTAATTTTGAGCAGTTCTCCCGGGACATATTGAGCTCTGCTAATTGTTCTCTGTGATATATTTCCTGTTAAGAGATCAGTAGAAAGCCATTTAAAATCGTATTGTCATTTAAAGGACAGATTTTGACACTATGATGAAATCACTGCAAATTCTGTTGTTGTTTGGCCCTCAAACTTGCAATTGTAGCTTTAGCATTTCATCAGATCCGGGGGGAAATAAAGTGGAAGGTAAAATTCAATTTACTACTTGCTAACTCGAAGACACCGGTGAGTGCTGGTATTCGGTTAAAGGGATGCATCTGTATTCAATGGCAGTGATTGGATAGAGCAGGTGTTATGAATTAGGTGCATTATGAATCTATAATATATCAGAATCATATCTGTATTTTCCCATGTTGATGACATGCTGATATTCGGCACAGATATCCAATTCAATGACTGGGTTTGCACTGAGTGATGCAACACAACACTGCGGCTCCTCGCAAAACTTATTTTCTCACTGGTGGAACTACCTATCCAATTTCACTGCCCGCTGTAAGCAGTAGGTGTGTCCATTTGTACCTCCCCAAGGAAGGTTATTTAATTGCTTATTAAAATATTTATGTTAACAACACAAAAGGTACATAAAGTATAAATATGTATTAAAAACTACATATTTACTACATATGTAACTACTACTAAAACTTCCTGCTCCTAGGCCACTACCTGTATATAATTTGTAAGTTAAAGTTTAAGAGGTTGCAGCTCCTTTTTCTTGTCTCACCTTGGTGCAGCAGGTGAGATTACGATGCTACACAATGCAACTGGTGCACCATTTCAGGTGGTAGGGGACCTTCAGATGAGGAGCTGGGCAGTAGTCTGAAGCACTAGAATTAAATGCTGCTCCGTTTAAGGTGGAACAGGAAAATTAAAACAAGAAGCTGCTAAATAGATTTAAGATTCAAGAGGTCTATTGTCATATACATAGCAGAAACAAACAGTTACACTGTACAATGAAATTCTTACTTTGCTGCTTCTCCATTCACCAATAGATAAAGATAACAAAAAAAAAAAAAATAATAAAATATATATATATATATATATATATATATATATATATATATATATATATATATATATATATATTGTATATAAATATAGAAAGTATAATAATATATTATAAATTGAAGTAAATAAAATTAATTTAAAGTTACATGTGCTGAAGCTGAATTTAGCTTGGTTAGCACACACATTAAAGATTTCTCAGTTGTGACGCTGCTATTTAAAAAAAAATCTATTATTAGCTCTTAGCTTCCACATAATAGTAGCGGCTCCGAAGTTTGGTGCTAATCCACCAATTACTGGATCATTGAAGTTGTGGGCGGGGCTACTCAGATGGGGGCCGGGGTACTATTCTAATAAGTCCCCACTCAATCTGAACATCTTGTTCCCGTGTTTTCTGAACTTGGCTGCCCAAGAAAACTAGAGTTTTTTTATTTCAAAGTTGGGCTGGTAGACACACCGGATACCCAAATGTAGGTGCACAAGCACTGAACAAAGGGAGATCTTCATAATATGGCTCCTCTTTATTCAGGAGGTGATCGAATTTGGTCTCCTCAGTAGTGTAATGTGACTTGTAGTGTTTACATGTGATAGTCTCAGCATCAGTGTTGCACTTGACCCATGCAAATGTTTTGTGGCAGGCTGCACACATATCATTAACTTAAAATCATATCTATATACTTCTTAGCATGAATAAAATATCTGGGTTGACTGACCACTTTCACAAATTCTGACTGCCCAAAGTAACTTGTTAATTTAATTTTGTTTGCAACAATTCTTGGTTTATTGTTCTTAAACTGTACTAGGTCATTTATGCTTTCCAGCATTGGAATTGAGTTTGAATACATTTGAAATTATTTGGAGTGGTGTTTGTAATCCAGAGACAATGGTTTGGCATCTCACAAATGCCTTTGTGTCTGAACACAATCAAATCCTCACAGCAGTGTTCTAAGGTCTGGTTTTAAAAGGCAGTTACTGTAATAAAGAAGGGGCAAACTATATATATATATATATATATATATATATATATATATATATATATATATATATATATATATATATATATATATATGCACACTACTGATCACAGTGAAACTTATTAGTAGAGTGTTTTTCAGCTGTGCATCACAATTGAGCAAGAGCGTCCTAACAACCAATTAGCCCAATAACATCCTTAACTTGGATTGGCGGCCGTACCAGGAGATTTAGACTGAGGACTGAGAATTACTGATAATAGGACTATATGCAAAATAAGCCCCTATAAAAAAAATAGACTTTAATACAAACATTTTTATTCTTTAAAAATCATCTGATACGCTTAAATGAATTGTGAAATGGACAGTATTGTTTGTGAATTGCATGAGAATTGCATGAAATTAAATTCTAAAGTGATCCTAAACTTTTGAGCGGTAGTGTATATATTTTATTTATTTTTTTATTTTTTTGGAAATATAATGTTTGCTGATGTCATGGTATAGAGAATGATAAGAAGTGGTGTATTTCTTTCTGTATTGCTCAATCAAAGCATAAACAGAGGGCCATTTTTTTTGCCTTGGCAACATTTGCCCTATTCAGAGACCTGAACCCACAAACAGGACGACACCAAAATGCTGATACTGTAAAAACACTGCTGATCCTGTTGTCAGGACTCATTTTCGTATGTAAGTATGTAAAAATAGAAGTAGCTATAAAGGCCTGGAGCTGAATGAGGGAATGAAAAGTTAATAACAGGTCGCTATGCTACTGAGAAGAGGTACAGTAAATACCTGAATGGACCCACTAGGGAGCAGCTCGGATCTAACAGAGAGACACACACAGTGAGGAGACGTGGAATATGAAGCAGGGCTACACTTAAAAATAAATCAGTTTTTTCAGATTTGAATCCCTTTGATTAGCTGCTACTCCATTCCTTGTAAATAATGTGTATTGTCTATATGTTATTCCATATTCTATGTTATGCTATAGTTAAACATTCACAATTCTAGTCTGATCAGAATTTAAAGTAGAATCCGTGTATTATTTATGTCACACTAACAATTCTCTATGCCAAAATCTCAGTACAGATTTGCAAAGGCTCACAGACTTTTTGACTAAGCTTGTAGGCTACAGCCCAAAAGATCCTTAACATTTTTCAGTTTTAATGAGCCGTTTACAGTAGAGCGAGCCATTATATCTATATAGCGAGTAATAACTTCAGTAGTATACCATCAAGAGTAGGGCAATTTGTGCCTTCTCATTAATTTGGCAGCTGTACGCCGTTAAGTTGAAGTTGGGGGACATCTAAGACCTTGCTGTGCTCTGTCTCTGCGGAAGCAATGCGAAGGGTCAGTTGTGAATAAGCCTGAAAATAAGACTCTTCAGGACTGACCAGTTTTTCTGAAGTGTTCAACCTGGAGTGAAAATGCTTACTGATGACCTCTAGTCTCATGGCACTTACATGATGAATGCTTGTCTTTATAGCTCACCAGCTCAATGATGACAGTTTGTTGTTCATTAGATCTCAATTTTCTCACTGCCTCTGTGAGTCAGTGCTTGATCTGAGTTCATGTCAAGTCGCAAGTCTCTGAGAGCCTGAGTTTCCAGTCTTTATTAGAGAATCTTAGTTTGCTCTGGTTATTAGCTGCAGCTGTTCAGTGGTGGAAAAGCAAACCCCTACTTAAGCCCGTCAAGTTCAACATGGCTTCCAATAACAAACCTTTCATTATAGAAAAACCTTCAGCCTGAATGACAGAACTGCAACGCCACACATAGTAGTCCATCAGTGACCCTACATAATGGCCAGATATGCCACATGCTCACATGTACAACTTACTAAATCACCATTTGATGTATTTCTGACATCTGCCAATTTTTCTGTTATTAATTATGTTAATCACATCACTACCATTAATGTGCTTAACAGGACATTAGCATTAGGAGTAGAGATGGACCAATCAATGTTATCGTTATCAGGGATACCGATCGAGGGCGGGGCTATATGCCACAGCAGGGCTACATATTATTAGCGCAAGCAAGTCATGAAACATAGTCTAAACTGGTTTATTATCATTTTTAGCGAGATCATATGAAACAGTATAATATTATAACTAAATTAGAAGTTGGTCTATGTGGGAGTAAACCGCTTGATACAGCTCCGGAAGAGCCACATCTGAAAAGTATCTCTACTAGGAACAGCAGAGCGTGGATCCAGGTGGAATATTAAGCAGCAGAATGAACGTCTTCTACAGCCGAGAAGAGCTGCTTATCTAGAACTATAAACTCAATCACTCTGGCTGTGGTTCTTTAGCTCTCTGGCTGTTTCTGCTGCTGTTCTGTTCGTACCGGTCAGATCTGGTCTGTATGGTGTTCTGGGTTGTTTGTTTTGTGTTAGCTGTGTGTTCTAGCTCTGCTGTTTACTGATACTCACTGTGTTCAGCTGTGTAGTGTCTCTGAAGTGTGTATCAGATTAGTGTGTTAAATGTCTTTGTCTTGGTTCCCATGAGAGACGCTGATGTTACTAATTTTACAGATGTTACAAACTGTCCTGGATGAGTCTGAGTCACATACGGTAACAAACTGCCTGACGGACGATGTTTTCTTTCCACACATGCGGTGAACGTTTAAACTGATCTCAGGAGGCTGCTGCTTTAGTCAGTCTGATTAAAAAATTAAACAGTATGTATTTCCACCTAGTGGTTCAGATAGGAATTGCAGGGACCTAGCCAGAGAAACGCTTCCTGGATGAAACTCTAGCTGTAAATACAGAAATTAGGCTCATTTGTTTAACGCCATTGATCGGCTCTCGAGATCTGCTAAACTGGAGAAATATCGGCCGATGGTCAATCACATATTTTGATTCAAAATCATCCGACACATGGCCGATCGATCCTTCCATCTCTAATTAGGAGTTTACACAGAGAGTAATAATTTAATTATCTGCTCTTTAATATATAGTTACTTAGATTTAATATACAGTTAGTTGGATTATCATGATACTGCATTGAGACACAATTTGGATTATGAAGACAGTCATGATTTAAAAATGGTATTTCCTTGACTGTTCTCTACGTTCTATGAACAACCCATTCAATGCAGAATCGAGGTTTACTACTTTTAACATTATAAAAGTTGACTAGTTTGCCACAAATGTACAAGTATTAACTGGCCACGTCCCACAGTTTACCATTTACATCCTCTCTGTGGATGGCCTGAAGCCACAGATCTCTCCTTTTGCTGGTGGCACGGTGCCACTAGTATTTCCAATATGGCTCTCGTTTTTTTTTTTTTTTACCAAAAGAAGAAATGGACAGTTGCCAATTCCACCCATTTGCTAGGTCTCCCCATCCCACAGTGTTAGCAAGGTGGAAGGTGAAGGCTAACACATGCCTTCAATCAAGACACCCCATGTTTCAAGTTCTTGCTAAATCAGTGTCATTGGAGACACTTAGAGAAGAACAGTAACTACAAGTTTGAGACATTAGCTAACACACGCTCACACTGGCTAAAGATTATGCTGAGTAATGGGAAGACAGACAGGCATCGCCACCATTAACATGCTTAACCGGGTGTTAGCCGGGTCTGTAGCACTCTGCAAATATAAGGTAGGCTATAACGTAGATAGTAATAATTCTGTCTTAACCCTGTCTTATACAGTTCCCTGTAGTTTTATTATCATGGTATTCAGATCTTCCAGATTCTCCCAGAGAGAGTGAGACCAATTACCCAAGCTCTCTCGGACGCCTGGCTATTGATGGCTGCAGCATAACTAAGAATCTCCCTTTGATAGGGTCAGTGCTTAGACAGTTTTTTTTTGCTCTTTAGTCTCATGATTCATTGATCCATGCCTGTATCCATATCTGACCAGTGCAAACAGACACCTTACATACACAGGAAATGCTGCTGCTACTATTATTTGTTAGATACTAGAGATGGACCGATCAGCATTTTTTAGGCCTATTCCGATCACCGATCACCTTTGAGCATGATCAGCCGATAGCCGATACTGATAGAGGGCGGGGTATTTGCCATAAAACATGGTCGAAACTGGTTTATTACCATTTTTAACGAGCTCATGTGAAACAGCTAAATATTTTTAACTAAATTAGCAGTAAATAAACAAAGTAAATCAAACTAATATCCCCAAATACTGCAATCATTACATTTAGATACCTTTAGACCTAAACGAAAAAAGCTAATTAAATAAATGCAGTAAAAACTGCAGTCATTAAACGCAGACTATTTTTAGACTATTATTTTAAACTAAATCTGCAATCATTAAGTGTAGATCTTGAATTGTTGCTGCTGTTCTGTTCGTACCGGTCAGATCTGGTCTGTAGGTGTTCTGGGTTGTTTGTTTTGTGTTAGCTGTGTGTGCTAGCTCTGCTGTTTGCTGATACTCACTGTATTCAGCTGCGTGGTGTTTAAGTGTCGTATCAGATTAGTGTGTTTTTGTGATTTTACAATGTGTTTTACAGTGATTTTTTAAAATGTGATTTTACACATTTTAAAAATGTCCTGGATGAGTCTGCGTCACATACGGTAAACAGAGTTCTGTTGATTTGACTCACCCCAGGTGATGCAATACCTCTCTCTGTGCCTAGATTAGATTTATAGGAGTGGTAATTAAGATCATTATTTAGAATAATGTTCTCCTCTCGGGCAGAACTACTATTCTTATATCTTTTGATTGTTTCATCTTTTTCCTCAGAAGAAGCTTTTATCTGCAATGGTGTTGAGAGCTCTTGGCATGACTAAAGCCATTCTCTGGCCTCAGCCCAGAGTCTTTCATCCTTTTTACCTCACAAAACTTTGGACTGGAGTGGCGTACTCATCCTCATCACGTGGAGAGTATGAAGTAGGTCTTGTCTAAATGAATGGTTGAAGTGGAAAGGACGGTCATTTAAAGATGCTTATATTTCTAGTTCATGTAATTAAAAGTTTAGTGCATTCTCTTTAAAGGAACAGTTATCAACAACAATGCAATGCATATGGAAATGTCCTTATTAGCATGAAAGTATAAAAACCTTAAGTTAAATGTCCCAGGGACATATATGTGTTTCTTTCTTGTGAGCAGGAAACCACATGCCCTGTAATTTTAAATTGATTAACTGATTTATTAGCACCCTTGATTTAAACTGGACAAATGCATTTGTTCAGCTTACACTGAAAATATGAGAGAAAATAAAAAAGTGAAGATCTTTATAAGCAAACTACCTGATTTTTGTTAGTTCTACACTTGGATACTTGGAAAAATCAGTTAAAGAAAATTTGCTCAGGCCAAGTCTGTACTGTCATCATTTCTAACTTGTGTTATCATTCAGTACCATATCTTGTTTACTGAAGTATCCTAGTATCATCCTAGTATTTTATACCATCAGTAACTGAAAGACAAAACAAATAACCAATACCGTTCAGTGCATTTTAATAATATTTATTGTTTTAAATGCGGAACTGAATAAATTATTTATAAACTTCTAATAAATGTTTTTTTCCTCACTTCAAGAAAAAACAAGGGCTACATTAAAAAAACAAACTGCTTTTGAATAGAATAGCATAGTGCTTATTTATAGAAAAAGTAAATAAAATGTACACATCTTTCACATATTAACTGTTTATTTCTGTCTTGTTTTACTGTCTTGTGCTGTGTAGTGTCTCTGAAGTGTATATCAGGTTAGTGTGTTAAATGTCTTTGTCTTGGTTCCCGTGAGAGACGCTGATGTTACTAATTTTACAGATGTTACAAACTGTCCTGGATGAGTCTGAGTCACATACGGTAACAAACTGCCAGACGGACGATGTTTTCTTTCCACACACGCGGTGAACGCTTAAACTGATCTCAGGAGGCTGCTGCTTTAGTCAGTCTGATTAAAAAATTAAACAGTATGTATTTCCACCTAGTGGTTCAGATAGGAATTGCAGGGACCTAGCCGGAGAAACGCTTCCTGGATGAAACTCTAGCTGTAAATACAGAAATTAGGCTCATTTGTTTAACGCCATTGATCGGCTCTCGAGATCTGCTAAATTAATATCGATTAATATGGAGAAATATCGGCCGATGGTCAATCACATATTTTGATTCAAAATCGTCCGACACATGGCCAATCGATCCTTCCATCTCTAATTAGGAGTTTACACAGAGAGTAATAATTTAATTATCTGCTCTTTAATATATAGTTACTTAGATTTAATATACAGTTAGTTGGATTATCATGATACTGCATTGAGACACAATTTGGATTATGAAGACAGTCATGATTTAAAAATGGTATTTCCTTGACTGTTCTCTACGTTCTATGTACAACCCATTCAATGCAGAATCGAGGTTTACTACTTTTAACATTATAAAAGTTGACTAGTTTGCCACAAATGTACAAGTATTAACTGGCCACGTCCCACAGTTTACCATTTACATCCTCTCTGTGGATGGCCTGAAGCCACAGATCTCTCCTTTTGCTGGTGGCACGGTGCCACTAGTATTTCTAATATGGCTCTGGGTTTTTTTTTTTTACCAAAAGAAGAAATGGACAGTTGCCAATTCCACCCATTTGCTAGGTCTCCCCATCCCACAGTGTTAGCAAGGTGGAAGGTGAAGGCTAACACATGCCTTCAATCAAGACACCCCATGTTTCAAGTTCTTGCTAAATCAGTGTCATTGGAGACACTTAGAGAAGAACAGTAACCACAAATGTGAGACATTAGCTAACACACGCTCACACTGGCTGAAGATTATGGGAAGACAGACAGGCATCGCTACCATTAACATGCTTAACCAGGTGTTAGCCGGGTCTGTAGCACTCTGCAAAAAGTTAATTTTAACTAAATTAGCAGTAAATAAACAAAGTAAATCAAACTAATATCCCCAAATACTGCAATCATTACATTTAGATACCTTTAGACCTAAACGAAAAAAGATAATTAAATAAATGCAGTAAAAACTGCAGTCATTAAACGCAGACTATTTTTAGACTATTATTTTAAACTAAATCTGCAATCATTAAGTGTAGATCTTGAATTGTTGCTGCTGTTCTGTTCGTACCGGTCAGATCTGGTCTGTAGGTGTTCTGGGTTGTTTGTTTTGTGTTAGCTGTGTGTGCTAGCTCTGCTGTTTGCTGATACTCAGTGTATTCAGCTGCGTGGTGTTTAAGTGTCGTATCAGATTAGTGTGTTTTTGTGATTTTACAATGTGTTTTACAGTGATTTTTTAAAATGTGATTTTACACATTTTAAAAATGTCCTGGATGAGTCTGCGTCACATACGGTAAACACTGCCAGATGGACGACATGTTTTCTATTAGTGCATGGTTTTCTTGCGAGGCCTCTGCTTTAGTCAGTCTTTGTAAAATGAAAGGGTGTGTATTTCCACCTAGTGGTTAAGATAGGAATTGCAGGGAGCTGCCCGGAGAGGGTTCTTCTCTTCCTGGATAAAACGCTAGCTGTAAATACAGAAATTAGGCTCATTTGGTTAACTCCATCAATCGGCTCTCAAGATCGGCTAAATTGGAGAAATATCGGCCGATCACCATTCACATACTTTAATTAAAAATCGGCCAATACCGACACATAGCTGATCTATCCTTCCATCTCTATTAGATACTATATCAAATAGTTAAACCTCTGAATAGACTGCAAGCAGCCAGTGCTAGTACACCAAAAAGAAATGTATTCAAGAGCAAAAGAAAGAAAGAAAAATCCTTACAGCCTAGGGACATATTTCACGGCTATTTTTGTAATGAGAGACTTGTAGCCGAGCTAAGGAAACTGGGCACCAGGCTCTGAACAAGGTGTAACATTTACTTAAACATCAACAGTACATGACTCATGTGAAGGTAGTAGTTAAACGCTGCAGTGGAGCTCATGGGTCAAACAGCCAAAAGTCTGGCATTAACTGACAACACCAGAGGGTCTAGAGGGTCAAATGCATATGAGCAATGCTATCTAAACATGAAGATTATTTCTCTATTCAGACCCTTAGAATGAATATGTGACCATAGAAGATGGGCAGCCGCCTATCCGGCCAGAATTCCAATGATTTTGAGGTTTGGCTCTATTTGACGATGCATTATGTATGTGACCTGCTTTGTTATAGACTTTGTAATCACTGGAATATTCTGGATTGGACTGATAATTAAAATGATGGACAGTGAGTATATGAAGGGAGCAGAATGCTAGAGAGTTCTGTTGATTTGACTCACCCCAGGTGATGCAATACCTCTCTCTGTGCCTAGATTAGATTTATAGGAGTGGTAATTAAGATCATTATTTAGAATAATGTTCTCCTCTCGGGCAGAACTACTATTCTTATATCTTTTGATTGTTTCATCTTTTTCCTCAGAAGAAGCTTTTATCTGCAATGGTGTTGAGAGCTCTTGGCATGACTAAAGCCATTCTCTGGCCTCAGCCCAGAGTCTTTCATCCTTTTTACCTCACAAAACTTTGGACTGGAGTGGCGTACTCATCCTCATCACGTGGAGAGTATGAAGTAGGTCTTGTCTAAATGAATGGTTGAAGTGGAAAGGACGGTCATTTAAAGATGCTTATATTTCTAGTTCATGCAATTAAAAGTTTAGTGCATTCTCTTTAAAGGAACAGTTATCAACAACAATGCAATGCATATGGAAATGTCCTTATTAGCATGAAAGTATAAAAACCTTAAGTTAAATTTCCCAGGGACATATATGTGTTTCTTTCTTGTGAGCAGGAAACCACATGCCCTGTAATTTTAAATTGATTAACTGATTTATTAGCACCCTTGATTTAAACTGGACAAATGCATTTGTTCAGCTTACACTGAAAATATGAGAGAAAATAAAAAAGTGAAGATCTTTATAAGCAAACTACCTGATTTTTGTTAGTTTCTACACTTGGATACTTGGAAAAATCAGTTAAAGAAAATTTGCTCAGGCCAAGTCTGTACTGTCATCATTTCTAACTTGTGTTATCATTCAGTACCATATCTTGTTTACTGAAGTATCCTAGTATCATCCTAGTATTTTATACCATCAGTAACTGAAAGACAAACAAATAACCAATACCGTTCAGTGCATTTTAATAATATTTATTGTTTTAAATGCGGAACTGAATAAATTATTTATAAACTTCTAATAAATGTTTTTTTCCTCACTTCAAGAAAAAACAAGGGCTACATTAAAAAAACAAACTGCTTTTGAATAGAATAGTATAGTGCTTATTTATAGAAAATGATTATAATTATAAATAAAATGTACACATCTTTTACATATTAACTGTTTATTTCTGTCTTGTATTACTGTCTTACACTTTCTCTTGTTCAGTGAGAGGAGTGAGTTATAGGTTGTGTTTAAATCTGGGCTGAAATGATATCAGGGTCGTTCTCATACACATATGAAGGAGTTCGTTTGTGATCCTGGGACGATATTTATTCTTAATAATATTCATTGTGGAATGAACCGTCTGAATTAGCCTTTCTCCGACTTGTTTATACTCGAACTCGCTTTATTCTCAGACTGCTGCTTCTGGTTTCCTACCTCGCCTGTGTTTGCGCCTTACTCTCGAATCTGAACAGATCTGATTGGCTAAGAAGCGCTTTTGGTGATCTGTCAACACACACGATTGGTCTGTGGGTTTACTGCACCTCAAAGCCAGTATACCGTAAAGACAGTACACAGTATACAGTAAACACAGTCAAAATTAAATCCTTCTCAGTAGTTTATCGGTTTGGGTCCACATTGGACAACATCTGGGTCCAGATCCAGACCGCGGTCCACCTATTAGTGACCCCTGCTCTGGAACTGCTCAATTACAATTTTTCTAACTTTAAACCTTAAACTTTAAAACTTCAAAATGTGATTCTATAAAGGGGCCACAGAATGCAGAGTTTTTCACTTTATATTGTTTTCTGATGTGTACACAGAACTAACATAAAAAATGCTTTTACACGCCTATGATTTAGTCCTGAATTAAAATTTCCCCTTTATGGTTGAGCTCAATAATATTTAGATGAGCTCTGCTCTGATTGACTGGTTTACAGTGAGTCACCACACTGATCACTTTGAAACATGTTGAAACAGACACAGACTGGAAAATAAAATGAACCTCCATGAAAATAAACTGGGTCATAATACTGTTCAGTTAGCTTTCCTAATTGTAGCTACATGGAGTTATGCTAGTAGCTAATGTTGCCTGTACCAGCTGTTTGCTTTTGATTTAACATCAACACAAAGTAAATTAAAGTTGTTACTCACTATGAAATGTCCAGTTTTTGCTTTAACCAGCAAAAAGTACATAAAATTACACAGCATGGCTGCTACTTAGAGGTTACTGTTGAGGTTGTGATGCTAATAAAGGTGGAACTGCTCCTCTCATCAGTTCCTTATGTGTCGAACGCTGAGCGAAGCTGCTCGATATTGTTCAAGGTTTGAAAAACTGCAGTAAAATGTGCAGAGTAAACTAATAATACTGAATTAAAACTGTTTGGAATCTTCTTAAAGATGTGGGAGCTGAAGGTTGTTCACCAGCTTGTTTTACAAATCCATTCCACCTTAAATGATGCCGTGGTTATATTCTATATTATATTCTAGTGCATGTAGCATTTAAGGTGGCACAGAACATTTTATTGTAAAGCTGGGGTGGGTTGTCTGGAGCCAATCCCAGCGACATCGGGCGAAGGCGGGGTACAACGTGGACAGGTCGCTGGTCCATCGCATGGCCAACACTTACTCATGTACACACTCACACCTATGAGCAGTTTAGAGTAAAGATCAATCTAATATGCATGTGTTTGGACTGTGGGAGGAAACCGGAGTACCCGGAGGAACCCACTCAAGCACGGAGAGAACATACACACTCCACACAGAACCACCCGGACCAGGAATCCAACCCAGATTATCTTACAGTGAGGGAACAGTGCTGACCACTACACCACCATACTGACCACTACACCACCATACCGACCACTACACCACCATACTAACCACTACACCACCATACTAACCACTACACCACCATACTGACCACTACACCACCATACTGACCACTACACCACCATACTAACCACTACACCACTATACTAACCACTACACCACCGTACTGACCACTACACCACCATACTAACCACTACACCACCGTACTGACCACTACACCACCGTACTAACCACTACACCACCATACTAACAACTACACCACGTACTAACCACTACACCACCATACTAACCACTACACCACCATACTCACCACTACACCACCATACTAACAACTACACCACGTACTAACCACTACACCACCATACTAACCACTACACCACCATACTAACCACTACACCACCATACTAACCACTACACCACCATACTAACAACTACACCACGTACTAACCACTACACCACCATACTAACCACTACACCACCGTACTAACCACTACACCACCGTACTAACCACTACACTACCGTACTAACCACTACACCACCGTACTAACCACTACACTACCATACTAACCACTACACCACCGTACTAACCACTACACCACCATACTAACCACTACACCACCATACTAACCACTACACCACCGTACTAACCACTACACCACCGTACTAACCACTACACCACCATACTAACCACTACACCACCATACTAACCACTACACCACCATACTAACCACTACACCACCGTACTAACCACTACACCACCATACTCACCACTACACCACCATACTAACAACTACACCACGTACTAACCACTACACCACCATACTAACCACTACACCACCATACTCACCACTACACCACCATACTAACAACTACACCACGTACTAACCACTACACCACCATACTAACCACTACACCACCATACTAACCACTACACCACCATACTAACCACTACACCACCGTACTAAACACTACACCACCATACTAACCACTACACCACCATACTAACAACTACACCACGTACTAACCACTACACCACCATACTAACCACTACACCACCGTACTAACCACTACACCACCGTACTAACCACTACACTACCATGCTAACCACTACACCACCATACTAACCACTACACCACCATACTAACCACTACACCACCGTACTAACCACTACACCACCGTACTAACCACTACACCACCATACTAACCTCTACACCACCGCACTGACCACTGTAACAGTCTGGAGTTTGGAAAGGGCACATTGTGCTAGAGTTTGCATTGGCAGCAGAAACAATAGTGTTTGGAGTTTATGGTGTGTCACTCCTATGTACTGAACTCTCCTTATTTAGCTACACCAATGTAAATACAGTTTTAAATTCTTAATATTCACTTTTGCCAACTTCATTTGTTATTGTAATTGTATTAGTAATTGTTAATAGACCTAGCTCACTCTGTACAATATTCCACACCCCAGCATACACATGCCACATTGATAGGCATCTCACAAATGTGCTCAGACCCCCCGCTAAGCATATTAACACACCGCTATCACACTTTATGTATCTTAACTTCTATTTAACATCAAGGCAAGGCCGCGCCATTCCGCACTGTCATGAAACACAAACATCATTTCGTTTTGTAATGTGCCGTAAAAGCCCTCTGTTGTTTGTGGTGAGCACACATTATTTGTTGTTATTTTATGAGGCGCTGCAGCTGTTCTCACCTCGGCCTCAGAAAGGATAAACTCTATTACGGAAGCTGTCAACACCATCACCAAAACTGTCAGCTCTATTATCCGCACAACAAACCTGCAACATGGGCTGCGCCCGAGCCCCCTCTTGGCCGCTGCGCATGCCTGGGACATGTGATAAGGGCTCGAGGGACGAGTGGACATCTTCTGCAGATTATTAAATGAAATTAAGGTCAGTAATGTCTACACCGTTTCGTCTTTCTCGCAGGTAAAGATAAATATATGCTGATTGATGTCAGCGTGACATATTTATAAGGCCTTTTTTTGTTTCCCTCTTTCTTTCATTCCAAAGCATGACCGAACAGCTGTCTCACAGAACTGTTCATTTATTCATATTCTTTTCCCCCGGAATTTGGTAATTCCCAGGTTGTTAATTAAAAACCATGAAAGAGAACACAGCACAACATGCTGCGTCTGCCAGTCTGCCATAGCCAGCACTCAGGAGTCTCTTTCTCTCTCTCTCTCTCTCTCTCTCTCTCTCTCTCTCTCTCTCTCTCTCTCTCTCTGAATGGCAACACAAGTTCTCTATTTACTTAACACTGCATGATGTGATGTGTGCCATCGTATAAATTCACTTGTACACTGTAGTAAATGTACCTGTTACAAATCGCTCTTCTAATAAATGCTTACCTCTGGCCTTCAGTTTGTCATCATTTGGTACAATGTTGCCTTCTACTATTTCTTTTCCATAAATATGGAAAGCAGCAATATATACCTTGGGCCATTTTTAGGGGGGTGTGATTGTTGGATTGTTATAGTTAGAGATGGACCGATCAGTGTTTTTGAGGCCGATTCCGATTGCCGATCACCTTTCAATGCGATCAGCCGATAGCAGATACCGATAGAGGGCGGGTCTATATGCCACGGCAGGGCTACATGTAGTTATTAGCGCAAGCAAGTCATAAAACATGGTCTAAACTGGTTTATTACCATTTTTAACGAGCTCATATGAAACAGCATAATATTTTTAATAAAATTAACAGTTAATAAACCAATAAATTAAACAAATATCCCCAATACTGCAATCATTACATTTAGACCCTTAATTTAAAACAAAAAAAGCTAATTAAATAAATGCAGTAAAAACTGCAGGCATTAAACTCCTATATTTTCATATTTTATATTTTCAGACTTAGATATTTTAAACAAAAATATGTAATCATTAAATGTAGATCTTGAATTGTTGCTGCTGTTCTGTTCATACCGGTCAGATCTGGTCTGTATGGTGTTCTGGGTTGTTTGTTTTGTGTTAGCTGTGTGTTCTAGCTCTGCTGTTTGCTGATACTCACTGTATTCAGCCACGTGGTGTCTCTAAAAACTGCCAAGCTGCCAGACGGACGCCACGCAAAGGAAAACTGTTCTTGCGAGGCCGCTGCTTTAGTCAGTCTGTGGAAAATGAAAGGGTATGTGTTTCCACCTAGTGGTTCAGATAGGAATTGCAGGGAGCTGGCCCGAGGGGGTTTCAGCGAAACACTAGCTGGAAAAACAGAAATTAGGCTCATTTGTTTAACGCCATTGATCGGCTCTCGGGATCGACTACATTGGAGAAATATCGGCCGATCACTGATCACATATTTTGATTAAAAATTGGCCGATACCGACACATAGCCGATCGATCTTTCCATCACTAGTTATAATGTCTCTAGTATAGCATCTCCTTGACCCATTCTTCCAGTCAGCAACTGATCACCATGATTTGCAGACTGATTGAAGATATTCGTAACTGTCAGATAGTAGCGAACCATGAGCCTTAAGCCTCTGCCCTCTATATTTTCTATATTTTTGTAATTGTTTAGATGTTGATTGTCAAACTGTAAGTAGATAAAATAAAATTATATACATATGTGTGTGTGTGTGTTAAGAATATTTTAAGCCCTCTCAGCCCCCACTGCTGTCAGATTATCTTTTATTAGCAGTCACCAAAACATTTTCTTAATAAATAAATTAAATTTGGATATATATTTCCAAGATATATCCAAACTGGCAACTTTACAGGAGAGGCCAAAAGCTGTCTTTATTTTTAATATAAGTCAAGGCAAACAGGATTTCTATTGGTCCATTCATCATGAAATGATGAATCGCACAATGTAAACAACAGCTGTGTTTATATAATGCAGAAAAATAAAAATAGCAAAAATGGAGACACGTGTTTGAAATTTATTAAAATTTTATTAAAATCTTAGGTTATAAAAAGTCTATGAATAATAAAAATCTATGAATAATATGTTATCCAGTACATTGCTGCTTTCCAAAGCTGCTAAAGTTGCTTACTCACCATTTCACATCTTTCTCTGAGTTGACTAAGCAAATGAGGAAAGGTTTCTGATGTGACAAGTTAGTTCTTAGGAACTTCTTGAGTGTCCATTGGTCAGTTTCACGTTAAAACTATAGATGGACACATGAATCCACCAATCACAGACAGGAAGCAGATGATAGACACTCAAATCCACCAGTCACACACAGTGAAGGACAGAGAGTTGTATATCTCAACCCCTGTTCATAGACTCATAACTCTGGTTGTGAGTCACAAGCAATCTTATGATGGCATAGAATCGAAAATCCACTTAACTTATCGACTTAACAGATTCAGGAACGGTTTGAACCGTATTTCTCTGCGGTATTTTTGCAAATATATAAATTAAAACATTTAGAAACATCCATTTTTTTTTCTTTTAACCTGAGATTTCGCTTACTACGAGACCCTGAGTTGCCATTGGAAGAAATTAGGAGGCAAACACAGTATGTTGCAGTCGTGGAAAGAATGATGGAGCAAAGAAACTGCATCAGGGGTAATGTCCGATTCTACCAAACCAAAAAGTCTTCACCATCCTTCTAGAAGGCTCCATGATCAGAGTTCTAGTAAAACACAAATAAATATTGGCAATGTGTTTAAAAGCTATGCATAGCTTAAAGTCCAGAAGATGTATGCCAAGTTGACCAATTTTCTCCTGGATAGGTAAACACTGAGCTTCAGCTATGGTTATCTAAAGTTAAGTCATTTATCATGGCTTCTAGTAGGGATGGTCATTTTCAACTTCCACAGTTTTGGTAATGTGTTTTAGCTGTCAAGAAAAGCTTTAATGTATACAACAAGATTTTACACCAAGTTATTTTGCTCAATCTCCATTGGTGCATCTGGGGTTTTTATGAATGGTGTGGAATAAATATTGGAACGTTTGCTAAACGTGACTAAATTATGTGTTTATGTATTTACTATGATTAAAAATGAGATTGCCTGCAGCTTGTGTATGTGTTTATTGTTATGGAATACGTTAACACTGGATCTGTTTGAAATACAGCATGTTAAAAATGACAATTAGCCTTTAATTAACATGGTATGTTATTTCATATTTTCTGATGACGTACAGTGTTTGACAATGGCAAGCAGTGACCAGTCCAAGTGTATTGTTCCGTGTCCTTGACCTGGCAACCCACATGAGCTTCTAGTCTGGGGAGGTGGGGTGATTAGACTGCAGTAGCCATTTTGCTGTCAGTATTATATTTTTTGTTCCTTTAACTTTTAAGAAGACCATGAAGATAAGGTGGTTCCCAGTTTGGGTAAATGTGTTTTAGCAGTCAAGACAAACTGTAATGAGCGTATACAACAAGATTTTACACCAGGTTATTGTGCTTAATCTCCATTGGTGCAGCTGTTTTTTTTTAAAATAGTGTGAAATAAATATTGTAACATTTGCTAAACGTGACTAAATCATGTGTTTATGTATTTACTATGACTGGAAAGAGATCACTGCAGCTTGTATATGTGTTTATTGTTATGGAATATGTTAACACTGGATGGGTTTGAAATACAGCATGTTAAAAATGACAATTAGCCTTTAATTAACATGGTATGTTATTTCATATTACAATCAACAACCTACTATTTACAGCATCCCACAAACAGCCTCGTCCCCCTCTCACAAGCTCTTTTGCACAGAATGGGGGATGGGTGTTGGGGATGGGTGTGAGGCGACATTTCTAGCCCTCATGGATTTTTCCTTTCTTCCTTTATCATCATGTTGTTTCATGGAAGTGTGAAGAGTGCAGCATTTAATGTGTTTTGCCACCTACACCTGCTAAAATACTCCCAGAAAAGCTAAATTCACTAATTGCCTACTGTACCTTCCTGTACTCTCCCTCCTCTCTTTTAATACTAATGAAATGTAGCATCTTACCTTTAAATAAAACAAGTTGCCAATCCTTAAGTATAGGTGAGTGTTATAAATGTAAAGTCCTTTTAATATGCTTATTAAGTCTTAATGAACCCATAGTTGGTCATTAATGGCTGCTTATTATTATTTGATTAAGCAAAAATAAAACTAGGCTGTGTTAAACATTTTCCAGAGTACTTATTTGTGCTTTATACAACATTTGCACAACATTTTAGGTGTCCATTACACCATTTTTAAGCCATTTTGTGAGGAAAAGAACCACTAATTAACATCGATTTAAGTAATGGGGTAAATTAGGCATTTCCTAAAGTTATTAAGCCTTATTGAGAGTCATAAGCAATACCAGGAGCAGAGGAGACCAAGTCAAGACCAGGAATATATATTATACATAACATAATCATGAAAACAAATAAAAAATGAGCTCATTAACCTGTCTGCGCACACTAAAATGATGGCTTATTGCTATTAGCAACTGATAATACTTAAAGTTTCAGGGAAAATGTTTAGATGATACTAATGAATGAATGAAAAAAAAAAAAAAAAAAAAATATATATATATATATATATATATATTTTTTTTTTTTTTTTTTTTTTTATTAGTAGAATGTTTTTCAGCTGTGCATCACAATTAAGCAAGGGTGTCCTAACAACCAATTAGTCCAATAACATCCTTAACTTGGATTGGCGGCCGTACCAGGAGATTTAGACAGAGGACTGAGAATTACTGATAATAGAACTATATGCAAAATAAGCCTCTATACAAAAATAGACTTTAATACAAACATTTTTATTCTTTAAAAATGATCTGATACACTTAAATTAATTGTGAAATGGACAATATTGTTTGTGAATTGCATAAAAATTGCATGAAAGGAAATTCTAAAGTGATTCAAAACTTTTGAGCGGTAGCGTATATATATATATATATATATATATATATATATATATATATATATATATGATAAAAAACACAGATAAGCACTAATCACATCTATCTGAGGACTGTGTGGGTGTGGCTAACAAGCAGCTTGATTGACAGCTCTCTGTCTAACACTTCTAGCCATCCAGCTTGTTTTGTGATGGTAACTGGACAGAAATGTCACAGATGAACAGATGTGCCAACGGATGAATGGATAAACAAACAAGCAAGCAGATGGACGGATAGTTTAAGGAACGAGCAAAGGAATGGAACAGACACCAAACAATGTGTAAACGAATGGACGGACAAACAATCTTCGTGTATGGATGAATAGTGAATGGGTGGGTCAGGGCTGCGGCTACAAACAGGTATTCTAGCTTGCTTTACACTAGGCTGTGTTAGCTTTAGCTTACCCCGTTTCTCTGACTCTAGACCAGATTTGTCTAGACGGGGAAGAGATGTCGGACCTTGGTTAGGAAATGCTTACGGATGTGTTATCTGGGATTAGGATCACCCAGTTTATCTCATGTATCAGACTTGGGGAAGATATTCAATAGACATACCTTGTACATGGACACTGTGGCCCAGAGGAACAAGACTGACCTAATTAGATATAAAACACAGATTTCGGTTCCCTGAGGCATTCAAGTTCTTTGGGGATGTGGTTTACAATAGTTACTGCTTGGTAATGTAGCACTTAGCAGCCAGTTAATTCTTTAGTACGTGTTTTCTTAAGTGACAGTATGATTTCACCCTGTAGTAAAGCGTTTCCAAAATGTCCTTGACTTTGTAAAACTTTCAACCAGCAAGAGTGACTCGACTTCCACAGTGATTCCACAGCACATTACGTTCACCTATCAGACGTAACCAGTGCTTAATTTATAAAGCATCAGGTAATGGAACACTAAAGGTGGGGTGATCCAGCAAGTGGGCAGTGATGGAAAGGGTCCTGGAACGCATAGACACAACAGTGCTTCAAGTATTCAACATAGTAGCAGTCTATGCAGTAAGATAGAGCTAGCTCTAATGACTGCAGTGAGGAGCTGCAACCATAAAATCTCAGAGACGCCACCGGAGGGACAGTTTTTCCTAGAACGTGGTGTCCTACAAATAATCCAAATAAATGAAACCTTTCATGTTGCACGAAAACAACAATACATATACGAATAAACCAAGGGCGTAGGAGCGAGTTTGACATGTGGGGGGACACATTTGCTAATATGAATCAAAGCCCACCCTATCCCCTAAATATTACCTATTAACTGATTCCACTGTAGGTAAGGTAGTAAATTGATCTATGTAGAGTGAATTACAGTAAATAACAAACAAATAAACAAAATACAACTGTACGTCTGTTTATTATTAGATAAATCCAATTAAAGATCACTTTACAAACTATCAGAAAACTTTTAAATTATACAAGCAATTTCTGGAATATATACATATATAACTAAAAAATATATATTTTTCTTTGGAGCATAACGCTGAAATCAAATGATAAATAAATCTATGTTAAGGTTTCCTGACTAGACTAGACTAACATTAATGTTAGACAGTAAGGCTGTGTCCCAAACTGCACCCCCTGGAACATTACATACTGCACTACTGACAACACTTCTAACGATGGAGTCCTTTTATTCATTCATTCATTCATTTATTTTATTTATTATATTTTTTATGTATGTAGTGTAGTAGCAGTCTGCAGTTTGGGGGCGTGGCCAGAGAGTAATGTAACTTTACGTTTCAGAGTGCTTTCTGACAAAAGTTAATATAAACGTTAGCTAACCCAAACCCTCCTAGTCTGTTACCATAACAACACATTATACAAAAGCCGTTTTATTGCAGTATATATTTTGTCATCACTGCTATTGATTGATTTCATCAATGACCTCACATTTAACGCTGGCCCGAGCTACCCTACACTCCAGCGAGGTAAGAGCTCGGTCAGTGAAGCTGCTGACTGCAGGATATTTCTGAACAGGCATCTCAAAACAAGCTTTAACACAGTAAAAGACCACCTAACAACCGGAGCCAATTGTTAGAATTTTCTGTGGTTTAAATTTTGGGTGGGACAAATCTACCTGTTTCTGATATTGGGTGGGACACACTAACCCTAGCTGAAACTAGGGTGACCACCTGTCCCGCTTTACGTTGCACTGTACAGCAATTTTACGCCTTGTCCTGCGTCACGCAAATCAAGCAATCTGTCCCACTTTTTCATTCGCCCCTACCTAACTGAAAATAGAACACGGACATGTCTGTGGGTAGGCTTGCTCTTCACTTTTGTTAAAAAAAAAGCGGTAGTCGACAGGCTGAGTCTTATGTCAATCAAGCTATTCACACGAACGCCTCCTCAACATCGTCAACAATCTCAAATTTGAGAACATGCTGTTCCGTCAGGTTAGGCAGCCAAAAAAGATGCTGTTTCAGTAGCGAATGGACCGCAACATACATGTGAATCGTTTCTCATTAAACCAAAAGACTCCCAGCTTGATAACATTTCTGCAGCAGAAGTGATGAGCATTTATCATACAGTCCAACATATTCATTCATATCGCTCTACTGACTGCAATAACAAATTATCCCCTGTTTTACCCCCAAATTACCCCATTTTTCCAGACTCTGAGATGGCAAAGAAAATGATTTTGGTTTACCTTATTTGCACTGAAATTAGGCTAGGCCTAATATTTTGTTGAACTTAAATAGGCTAGGCCTGATATTTTTTGATCAAAGTTGATCAAAACTGAGAACATACCTTTAGTTGGAAACTTGACTAATTTGATAGTCCCAATAAAAAAAAGATGTTGCAACCTTGGGCTATCGTTTGGTCAGTGGGGTTAAAAGACAAAAATAAATGTTTCTTGGTAAATTAGATAGAGATTATATTTTAAGCTTAAAATGATTACGTCTGTCACACGTTGTCCCACTTAAACGTGCTACTTGTCCCACATTTTGTCTGTCTGGAGGTGGTCACCCTAGCTGAAACCCTAGCTGAAAAGACTGCCTGAACTTCTAATTATTCAAATTACTCCACAACGGTGCCATTGCATCTACAGTCTCCACTCGATTTCACGTGGCAAACTTCGCCATCCACAAGCTCTCATGCATGAACACAAAAACGTGACCACAACTTTAATACGCCAGAACTGCTATTACTATCTACACACATCTACAGAATGAGCTGATGTTTTTTTGAAAATGATAATACACACAAACAACTAACATTCCCTAATTTAATTTATTTTATAAAATCCGACTTCTTTAAAAAAAATAAGTCACAGAGGTGCTGGATCTACATAAATAAGTTCTGGAACGCAGGTGCTTGAAATATGAGAGGTTCCGGATCCTGTACTGTTACACCAGCTTCCATTTTTTACTCCCTCCCTAGGATTCCACATTCCTCATATGAGTTTCTGTAAGGCAGGACACCTTCGCCACAGTTTCTCCTGATCACATGCTGCAGTGCAAACTCTCAGAATGGTCTTTTTCTCACTCTGATGAAATTACTTTTTAATCCTCCGGCACACAAGCATGTATACACATACAAATACGGCTAAGGCAGCGGTACAGCATCTCGAATCTAATCTGCCCAAGGAGCAGTTATCTGGTGTGGTTTGTAATGTGTGCACAAAGAAATAAGAAGCTCTAGAGAAGTATCAGAGGAGCGGCTCTTTCAGAGCTAATAACACATTGCGCTTCCTTTCAATGTGCTTTGCTATAGGTTTAAGATAAGCCTCAGCAGGGCTGGAGTAAGACACCAGCGTCTTTCATAAACATCTATAAGACTTTAGCAATCCCATTATTGGAGACAATGGAAGGATTACTAGTATCCTATCGTTTCAAGTCAATATAAGTATGAGGCTTGCCCGTGCTGAGCAAACCCATGGAGCGGCCAAAACACAACATGCCATCATCCTTATTAAAATGTTGCAAAAACTTTGATATTGCTTTAATAAATCCGCACCGCAGCTTTATTGAAATTATAACCTTGGGATTTGGTGACATTTCTACGGTTTCGGGCCTCTTAGACACACATGCAGCAGTTCAGTGCAAATATATGGAGGATATATGGAATAAAAAAATGCCTCCAGTGAGCGTTTCCTATAGAGTCCTCCAGTATTCTCTCCTCTGAAAGCTACTGAGGTCAGCTATGACTGTGCCTGATATATAACTTTATTCACTAAAAGCTCTCTCTTCTCGCAGCTAACAGATGCTTAAAAGAGTAGCCAGAGAGCGAGAGAGCCAAGATTGGGTCTGCCCCCCCCACCCCCCCCTTCCTCGCTCTGTGACGCCCAGAGCGCATTATGCTCATATCCAAAGTGACCTTTTGATGGAGATTAACATGGCATACCTCCTCAGCTAATTCAGTTAGTCATTCTGACACGCCATTGATCATCAGGGAGAACAGAGCTATTGAGACGTTGCCACGGCAGCAGTGCGGATGGCAAACATCATAGAGCACGATTTCTGTGATGAGAGCAAGCGTGCGAGCGAGTGAGCGAGAGGGAGAGAGAATGGGAGAGTTAGGAGGGCTGCAATGGCTGCCAAACTGAGAGTGCTCTCAAAATGGCTGCTCTGAGACAACTTCATTTGCACCGCTCGCAAAACACCCATGACTAGAAACCACAGATATACGTACGTATCGCCCGCTGTCCAATGAAAAACAAGCTACTTTCCAGAAATGTTCTTTCCTCTCAGTGCAAGTCTCAAAACCTACTGAGCTCCTACATAGGCAGCATTTTACATCATAGTATGCGCTCCCAACATGTAGACTGTCCCAATTCTTACATACCTTAAACATGCTGTCTACTGAGGAACCTTATTTAGACCTGATTTTAAGGAAACATCGAACACTTCCTCAGCCGCTAAGACAATCCCATGGTGCAACACAGGCTAAACTTTTACCCAACATGGCGGAGAAGTCATCTTCAAATACAAGTTATTTTGATTCTCTCTGGAGTTTTAATGTGTTTTTGGTCATAATCACACAAAACAGTATTTTATTATCAACTCGTTGATACGAGTCGTTGACCATTTAGCAGTTTTATACTGGAACCATTAGCATTAATACTAGCGGATTTTTAAGCCTTGTGCTATTGTTTTGAATGCGGGCCCGTAGCTTAGCAACCAGCTAAACCACCGGTCACGTGCTGCAATGAGTGGGAACAAGCCATGACACAGTCTCTCTCTAACTAGAGACGTCTCAGTAATCTGTTTTCTGAGGAGAGATGAGGAAACATGGTTATCTAGCGCTATAAACTAAATCACTTTGGCTGTGATTCCTTTAGCTGTTTGGTTGCTGCTGCTGTTCTGTTCGTACCGGTTAGATCTGGTCTGCACGGGTTTAAGGGTTTTTAGTTTTGTGCTAGCTGTGTGTGCTAGCTCTGCTGTTTGCTGATACTCACTGTATTCAGCCGCTTGGTGTACTCTTAAGGGCCGTATTAGATTAGTAGTGTTAAATGTGTTTATCCTGGTTCTCCCACGAGACACCTTGATTTTACAGACCTTACAGAATGCCTGGATGAGTCTGTGTCACATACGGTAAAACGCTGCCAGACGGACGATGTTTTCTGTCTGCGCATGCCGTGCCGTAACCTGTTCTCGTGAGGCCGCTGCTTTAATCAGCCCATCGAAAATGAAACAGTATGTATTTCCATCTAGTGGTTCAGATAGGAATTGCAGGGAGCTGGCTGGAGGGGGTTTTGCGGACGGCTCCTATTCTCGAATGAAACGCTAGCTGGAAATACAGAAATGAAGCTCATTTGTTTGGCTCTTGGGATCGGCTAAATTGGAGAAATATCAGTATCGGCCGATTTTTAAGCAAAAGATGTGATCGATGATCGGCTGATACCGATACATAGCTGATCAATCCTTCCATCTCTGGTTAGCATAAGTTATAAGTACTGGATGGGTCTCTCCTTGTGAGTCTTGGTTCCTGCCAAGGTTTCTTCCTCCAGTCTTGAGGGAGTATTTCTTCGCCACCGTCGCCTCTGGCTTGCTCACTGGGGGACGCTGTAACTGCATGTTCTCAAACTTCTGTAAAGCTGCTAAAAGCGCTACACAAATAAACTCAAATTGAATTCAATTTTGGAGCATTCCTATTGGTCCATTCATCATAACTTGAATATCACCGAATATTAAGAACAGCTGTCGCATTCAAATGATATGGGAAAGTGAATCACATACGTGTCTTTCTTTAGACAGCTACTATATCTGTTCTCAACACTTGGCCGTGCCGTTCAAAAGTATATTTGTTTTTTATGCGTCCTCCACAAGCTGTTTAGAATATCTTTCCATTCTCAGAGCTCAGCAGTGCATATGCCAAAGTAGTGAAGTGTTGAGTGCCTGTGGTAGTATCATGCTGAATGTCTCTTGCTAATTTAGCCTTTGCTATTGGCATGTTAACTTTGTCACTGCAGTTGAGCTCTGTGCCAAACGCAAGTCTGGCACTCCGCAGCACTCTACAGAGGGGGGAGCTGTGCAGGCGAAGCAAAGGCGGCAGCCGGTGCTGGATCAAGAGCCTTTATCTCCTCTCTCCTTCCTCCGTCTCGCGCTTTCTTTCTGCCTTTCTTGCCCTGTCAGCTCTATTAGGTCTGAGTGAAAGTGCAGAGAGAAGGAAATGCGCGTTTATCTTTACAAATTGCGCTCTTTGCATTAAGCATTTCATCTTCTGATGAATTATCTCCAAAAGCCAATGGCTGCCTGTGCTAATTTTCTGGCACGGCAATTTGCACGGGAGCATTGCTATCCCAATTAAATTCCTTTCAGCCTTTCGCAGCCGGCCATGATCGCGGCACATAAATAACAGGAAAATGGCAATAAAAAGGAAAACGAATGAATAAGATCGACTAGTGGGCTTCACGAAGATGGACCGTGCCCGCCGACGCCAGGGAACCGTTTGATTATTTCAATTAAATAGAGCAGAAATATAGTTTTCAGTGTATTTCTTATCTCAGTGGAACATTTTCTACTTTGACATCATCTTGGATGTAGGATTTGCTGCTCTGCGCTTTCTAGTTTGTTCTTGTTTTGTCCGCCATTTGTATTGACCAGACTAATGAGGTGGCACAGAGAAGGAGTTATGCTTTAAGAACCCAAAGCGACGCTGGGCTAAAGAAGCGAAGGCAGTGTGAAAAGAAAGGGAGCCGGAGTCATGCGGAGTCACAGGGGGAAAAAACGAGGCGAGAAAAACAACCCTTCCGTCCTGTTGCTGCTGCTGCTGCTGCTGCTGCTGAGGTCGAGACTGTAGCATGCCGTTAGGTAATTGGTGTGTTGGTGTGCTTGAGCGTCACTCCTGATGCTGCGTTCCTGAGACAGCTCAGCGCAGTGCAGCGCGGATCCGTGCGCCAGCGGGGCCAGACGGGCCAGCAGGGCACAGAGGGCTTCAGCAGCGCACACATGCAGGGGCCACACGCAAGCTCCTCAGGGGCCACGCTGCCGTTTGAAGCTGAGAGAAAGTAGCAGCAGTTCTGATCCAGGGAAGGGGTGGGGGGGAGGTGTGTATTATCTCTGCATGCTGTATTATCTGGGGCAAGTGAGAATGCTGACATTTCTGCATGAACCTCTTTCTGACTAGGAGCAATCCAAATGGCGGGTCGTGCCCGCTGAGCTTGTTTGTTGGACGTATTTGTGAGACGTGGTGTGTGGGCGCTTCTGGTTTGCTGCGTTTTCCTGGTCTGGGTTATCATTTGAAGATTACATGTATTTTATTTTTTGTATCTTGTACACCCACTTGTGTCTGACGAGTTTGTGTTGTGTGCGTGTGTTCACTTATCTTCATGCGGTTAAAGGAAGTTGTGAAAGAGTAAACATACCTCATTTTGCTTACTTAGGTCAAGATTAGAACACACAGATAATTACATGTATATAATATGGAACGTATTACAATTTTTACATTAAGCCTGAGCCTCAAATTAGATTTAAGTCCAGAAACACTGTCACTTTAGAATTTCATTTCATGCAATTCATGCAATTTTCATGCAATTCACAAACAACATTGTCCATTTCACAATTAATGTAAGTGTATCAGATGATTTTTAAAGAATAAGAATGTTTGTATTAAAGCCTATTTTTGTATAGAGGCTTATTTTACATATAGTCCTATTATCAGTAATTCTCAGTCCTCTCTAAATCTCCTGGTACGGCCACCAATCCAAGTTAAGATTGTTATTGGGCTAATTGGTTGTTAGGACACTCTTGATCAATTGTGATCACAGCTGAAAAACATTCTACTAATAAGTGAGTATAAAAGGGAACAACATTCTAGGTTAGTTTAGTATCTGAAGATCAGCAGTTGATGGCTTGCTGACCGACTCAAAATGACCAGAAAGAAACAACTTTCTTTAGAGACCCGTCAGTCCATTGTTGTGTTAAGGAAGAAGATACTCCATTAAAACAAGAACATTTTATAGTGAACCCAAACTTTTGAGCGGTAGTATATATATATATATAATGTAGGGACTTGGCTATTTTTGTATTTTATTCTGATAGTATTAATACTGTAAGTAGTGTTTTTTACTGATGTGAGTGTGTTTATTTAACCCTTTCCACACTTTTGCTTGTGTGTTATTTACAATTATCATCTAATACCTGCTTTGACTGCTCAGTACTTCATTAAGCTAAATCAAGATTACTGCTGAAGGAATTTAATACATTTGTACAATGTCTGGGGCGTCCAGGAGAAATCTGGAACTACACTTTGTTCTTTACTCTGACTTACAAGATATGATCTACTTCTTTCACAGTAAGAGATTCACAGTTGCAAAAATGTAATTAACCAGTTAGCAATTAACCAGCTAATATTATCTATGAAGGAAACAGTGAGGCAGCAGTCCATGGATGTGGCTCGACACCGATTGCTTTTTCTTGAGGGAGTCTTGATTGAACTGAGAGATCAATTCAGTGCTAAAGATTTGTGTTTCCTTTTTTAAAGTGCTACCCAGTCAAGCCCAGTCATCTCACTGACTGTGCATTGGAGTAATTTTGTAATTTTTTATAATATAAAAAGCAGTTTTCTAATTATTCTATTATATATATATATATATATATATATATATATATATATATATATATATATATATATATATATATATATATATATATGGTACAAGGAGATGGCTGTTTAAGAAAAAAGGTTTTCTTCCTTTAACCATGATATGCCTTGTACGGTTGGCACATTGCCAGTATTGCACATCCTGACAAAGTCTGAAAAACAAGTGCGCATGTGTGTGTGCGTTTGTGTGAGAGCACGTGTATACATGAGAGATTTTGCACCATATGGATCCTCACCTCTAGAGGAAGCCAAACACCTGATCCGCTGTATGAGCAACAGAGCGACGGGAGAGAGAGAGAGAGAGAGAGAGAGAGAGAGAGAGAGAGAGAGGGTTCCAGCCTCTTCTCTGCCCTCTGTTTTTGCCTTCATCTCACCAATTACACTGAAATGTATATCTCTCAAGTCTCAGGATGCCTCATTGCATTTAACCACAATTTGCTTCCAGAAAGATAACAATAAATTAAATCATACTGAAGGGAAAAAAACACGTTTGCTAATATGCTACTAGCAAAAAGATACTCGCTCTTTGATGTGCTATTTTCATCTGCCTCAATTCAATATGATGGTTATAATAATCATCCATTTTGAATAAACGCTATCATTAAACTATAATTACTCTCTCTCTGGTTTCATGCAGATCTGCACCTTTGCTCTTGTGCTCAGTGGCTCGTAAGTTGGGGATGCTCTGGGGAAGTGATCTAACTAAACGTGATTAATGGAATGTTACCTCAGTTCGGGGCGGTGGGGGCTGACGAGTGGAGGGTGCTGCTGTGTAGGCTGTGCCCTTAAGTTATCTTTACGGGCAGGCTGCAGCAGACTTTTCTCCTAACTTCCTCCTTTTCAGTCCAGCACATGGTTTCGATCATGATTCAGTCTGACAACATTTACTGCTTGCGATTACTGCCTATAGCGGCTCTTCTGCTGTATGACCGATACGTTTTTGTGTCGCCTACAAAGAGAAAATCAGACTTCAGCATTCTGTTTTATCTTCTCTCTCAGCTAACAGATGCATAGAGCTGCATAGAGTGACTGTGCTGCCTTGACTTGTAGAGAAAGAACATCTGATTTGCACAGTTAACCACTCCACAAATAATGGCTCGATTTTTGTTTCAGATTAGCTGAGATTAATTAATGCTTTGAGAGTAACTTGAGGTGTTCCAAGGCAATACGTCATGACTTAAGCAGGCTGTTCCATGATCATAAGCTTCCATGACATTGCAGCTCCAATGTAAACCTAAAAAAGAAGTCAACACTTGTATAATAATGATAATATATAATATAACAGGGGTATTTAATTAGAATTTATTAAGGTCCAGTCAGAGAATGGTTTCTCAGGCTGGTCTGGACCGTCATCATTTCTAACGTGTGTTCTGATTCAGTGGTGTATCCTGTTTACTGAAGTAGTCTAGTATCAGCATCTTATACCATCAGCTACTAAAACACCAACACATCACACATACCGTTCAGTATATTTCAGTATATTTACTGTTTAAATGCTGAACTGAATTAATTATTTATAATTAAATATTTTATCTTCTCGTTAACTCAGTTTCACATCTTGACCTGTTGGTTTGGAGTCACCTGTGGGAGGAATAAACATAAGTCTCTCCATTTCTGTTTAAAACAGTCAGGTTTCGCTGTTAGCTTTCCTTTTTTAGAGCACGTTAATCTTTCTCCCACCTGCACACCACACTCCCGATTCTGCACAGATCTGATTGGCTGAGGAGCGCCTTTGGTGATCTTACAGCGCACGCAATTGGTCTGTGACGTTAATGTGCCGCAAAGCTTGTATACTGTAGAGCCAAGAAAGCTCCGCCACTTCAAATAATTTTAACATAAAAAAATTAAAAAATAAATAAATAAATTACTCTTAACAGTTTATCGGTTTGGGTCCGCATTGGACAATGTCTGGGTCTGGATCCGGACTGCAGCCTACCTCTGTAATATAATATAATAAGTACAGATGTGTTTTAGAGCACAGCCTCCCTCAGTGTGGAAGTGGTATTGCAAATAATTACGAAAGCCAACCAACAATAACGCCATAAAAGTGAGTTAAAATATCTACAAGACCATCATCAACCAGTGACAAGAAAGTAAAGAAGCAAACCACCACACATGCCCCTGCCCTTTTGCATCCAGATTCTATTTGGGCAAGACTAAGCATATTTTAAGATGGATTTCATTGAGGCTTGGCCCAGGCTTGCACTGGGAATAAAGCCTGTGGGTCAGCTTGGGTCCCACGAGCTGCGCCGCCTCTGGTGCAATAATAAGTGCCTGTGGAAATTCCACATTAGATAATACTAACCTACTACGGGTGGCCACATCACCACAGTGCCTGGAAATTCCACCGATAACGCACTGATCATCTCTCTAAGAAACACAGTCGCAGAATGTTGTTACTTTAAATAATGAGTAAATATAAGGCTGGCAGTACAGGCGGTAAAGTAAACCACATTTTTATTGTAAAAACAAGGATTTAACATTTAGGATTAGGATTTAGGTCCATAGAAGTCATGTGGAGTGGAGCAGTGGGAAAGTCACAGCTGTGTTTGCTTGAGGTTCAAATCCTTGCTTTGTAAAAAAGTCAGTTTTAATAGTTGGTTGTATAGTGTAGTGCAGGGGTCACTAATAGGCAGATTTAGTAAGTGTTTATTAAGTGGTGGAGCTTTTTCGGTATACGGTCTTTACGGTATACGGGCTTTACGACACAGTGAACTCACAGATGAATCGCGTGTGCTGTAAGATCACCAAAGGCTCTCCTCCGCCAATCAGATCTGTTCATATTGGGGTGGCGTGAGCACAGGCCAGGTGCAAAGCAAGGAGCAGCAGTCGGAGACTAAAGCGAGTCAGAAAGAATAAGGAGCTCTAAAAACAGAAAAGTGAACAGAGAAAACTGAGTGTTTAACAGGAACGGTTCTGGAATGGACCTGCTCGTCTAGTTTTGGAGAATACCGCTCTGTACAACCAACTATACTCTCTATAATTAAACAAAAGCATCCTGTTTTTTTTAATGTAGCTCTTGTTTTTATTGAAGTGAGTAAAAAATCATTTATTTGTAGTTTAATAAATAATTCAGTTCATTCAGTATAAAAAAAAGAAACTTTTATTTACTTCAACTTTATATTATTATACTTTATATATTTTGTATATATTTTACTTCTTTTTTTGTTATCTTTATCTATTGGTGAATGGAAGAACAGCAAAGTAAGTATTTCATTGTACAGTGTAACTGTCTGTTCTGCTGTGCATATGACAATAAAACTCTTGAATCTTGAATCTTCAGCATTTAAACAGTAAATATACTGAAATATACTGAACGGTATGTGTGATGTGTTGGTGTTTCAGTAGCTGATGGTATAAGATGCTAATACTAGACTACTTCAGTAAACAGGATACACCACTGAATCAGAACACACGTTAGAAATGATGACGGTCCGGACCTTGGCCTGAGGAGATCTCCTCTAACCGGACCTTACTGACTTCTAATTAAATACCCCCGGTGTAGTGGGTTACACTGCAATCCTCCATACAACCACCCTATACTATACCAACAAATCCTTGGGCAAGACTCTCTAACACTACCTTCACCTACCTGTGTAAATGTAAACTGTAAGTCTCTCTGGATAGAAGCGTCTGCCCAATGCCAGACATGAAAACGACTGCACTGCTTCCTGATGAGTGTTTTCAGTATGCTTTAAATGAAATGAGCTTGTTTTTGTCCCCTAAGATGTCTTGGCAGGGCCCTGCTTGACTGATCGACTTCATTAGGGATGAAGAGAGAGTTTGCTCAAACTTGAGGCTTGCAAACTATTGCATTAATGTGGACTAACGTTCTGGCTCCTCGCTGATGTCCTGCATCTAACTTCTTCGTCTACGGTGAGCATGGATTTGTCCTTTAGTTCACAATGAAATCACAGAGGCGTGGGCCCTGCTCCCCTGGCGCCGGTTCTGCGGCACTGGCTGGCTGAGTTTGGACCTAATTAAGCTTTTTGAAGTAAATACTCCGCGCTGTTGCGTCCTGACTCCTGGTACGGCTCGGCACAGGGTTTTTTCTGGGCCCCCGTGCTTTTGTCCCTGGGCTGAGAGCGAGAAAGAGAAAGAGAGAGAACGAGTGAGACAGAAAGAGAGATAGAAAAAGAGAGAGAGAGAGAAGGAAAGAGACAGAGAGAGAGAGAGAGGAGGCGAGCGCACGCTTTCATTACTTTCTCATTTGTTGATCTTCCCCACGGGTCTGTGCGAGGGCTGCTGCTGAAAGAGCTTAGGAAGCTGATTCCATGCCTAATTAAGACAGGCACTTCAAGCAAGGCGCTTGTTTATTAGACGAGAATACCGGCCCGGTCGAGGTTGGCCGTGGGTACAGAAGGGTCTGTACACAGTTTACGGATTTGCGGTCGGGGAGCGTGCACATGTGTGACGTGTGCGCTGGCCTGTTGCTGCGGCGTGCCGCTTTTTTAACATGCTTCAAGTAAGTGGCAGAGCTCTGCTCCCCTTTGCATGGCACATTATCATGCCTTCTGGAATGCTTTAATTACTAATAAACACTCCTCAATAATAGAGAGAGGGGGGAAAAATGGATTCAGCCAATTAATTTTTGCTCTAAAAGAGGCAGGTTCATTAAGAGAGGGGAACTTGAAGTTTGGAGAAGCACTAGTAGATATGTCAACCCCGGGGAGATTATGAAAAGCCCTTCATGTCTGTGCCTGGAGAGGATTATGCCAGTAATGCTGTTGTTATGGTAATGATGAGCACACTCTGTAATAAAGACCTCTGGGCTTCCAACCTGCGGCAAGGTATGCTTCTAACTGATGAGTTGCCATGCTTTTAGTGTGTGTGTGTGTGTGTGTGTGCATTCCAATACTCCTGTCTTTCCTCTTGTTAATTCACTTTGATCCATTACCGATCACCTATTAATCAATTTTACACATTAGTAACAATTACAATTGGTTAACAATTTCTTTTACAGGTGTAGTGTGAGGCACAAACGTAGGTACAGACAAAGTAGCAGATGGAGCGGCGTAGGAGTTGGTTTGACACTGGGGGCGACACATTAGCTAATATGAAACAAAGCCCACCCTATCCCCTAAATATTACCTACCCATGGTCTACGCTAGAGAGCCAAAATATTTTCTAGTCCTGTAATTCAAAGCCATAACAGTCTGCAGTTTGGGGCGTGGCCAGAGAGTAATGTAACTTTGTTTCAGAGTGACTAAAGTTACTATAAACGTTAGGTAACCCAAACTCTCCTAGTCTGTTACCATAACAACACATTATACCAAAGCTGGTTTATTGCAGTATATATGGTCATCGTTGCTATTCACTGCTCTCATCACTGACCTCGCATTAAGTTCGGGTCAGTGAAGCTGCTGACTGCAGGATATTTCTGAACAGGTATCTCAACGTAAGCCTTAACACAGCGAAAGACCACCTAACAACCAGAGCCCGTTGCTAACAACAAACACAGCATGTGAATTGCGAACGCTGCCAAAATGCGCTTTAAAAATAATTGTTTTTCAACAGTTTCCGCTTTTCTGTGGTTTCATTTTTGGGTGGGACAAATCTACCTGTTTCTGATATTGGGTGGGACACGTCCCCCTCATCCCCCCGGTCCCTACACCGATGAACATGACAGTTCACTTCAGTTCCAAGACACTAACTAAATTACACTAAATATGGCCATCAGGTTCTAGATAACTGTTTGTGGTACAAACCCCTTCTTACTTTACAATTATTTTGAGTTCGTAGTGATGGAAAAGGATTTTACACAAATAATGTAAACAGAGTCTTATATAGAATGTATTGATGTAATATTGCTAGGCTTGTATACGGGTTGCAAGCGTGAAGGGGCTTTATTTGGGGCAGCCCAACTCATTATCCCTGTTTGCAGGGGCCAAATAACAAGCAAATAACATAAGGGACGTAACCATAGTCGATCATTTGTGGACGATGGAGCAGTGGGATGCCAGTGTTTCAGGGTGCCCCCGTTGTTGTGTTACCTTCTGGTTCTTTCCTTTTAGTTCTGCTCTTATTGTCAGATCTGCTGGAGTCGTTAGCCACACTCTGATAACGTTGTACATTCTCTCTATCTCCATACATTCCAAACACAACTAATTCTATCTCTTTATCTTTTCTGAGTATGACTGCCCACCTGTCCTGACTGACACTGATGGAAGACTGACCACCAGGTTTCCCTGCCACCCAAGTCACCCATCAAACTGAACGTCGGGCCTTGCTGTTACCCATGTCATACCAGCTATCTGGCCTCAGACTAGCTGCCTAACCTTCACTACAGACTCTACTGAAATGAACATGGACTCTAACTAGTTTCCACTAACCTTCTACCTTCATTAACTGTCATCATCACTCTTCTGTTCTTCATCTGTACTATAATTCGTCTTAGTTAAATCATATTATGATTATATAAGCACACCTGAGCAGCTGAACTGAAGTATAAGGTGGTACAGTCAGTATATCAGTACTGTTTGAGTAGTTTGATCAGAGGAGGATGGGTCTCCCCTTATGAGTCTTGGTTCCTCCCAAGGTTTCCTCCTCCAGTTCTGAGGAAGGTTTTCTTTGCCACTGTCGTCTATGGCTTGCTCACCGGGGGGGTTTTATATGATTTTTCTATGATTTCTATGATTTCCTTCTGTGTTATTTTCTTCTTAGGCTTATTTGTGCTCTATTGAACTTTTCTTATCACTAAATTCCCGTAAAGCTGCTTTATATTATATTATATATATATAATAGGCTATGTTTAAAATGTAAGGAGTAGAAAGTACAGATAATGGTGTGTAAATGTAATCTCTTATAATCTCTTGTCAATCATGTTGAAGGTGCTGCTCTTAGTTAGATCATTTAGGAACAGATAGCCAGTAAAAGGAAGAGTAAATACATGTCTGAAGCTCTTGGAAAGCGAGTGGGTGAAGTTTGATGCTGGACTTGCGACACGTCTTCTAGACCAGAGGTCACTAATAGGTGGACTGTGGCCTGGATCCGGACCCAGGCGTTGTCCAATGCGGACCCAAAGCGATGAACTACTGAGAATGATTTAATTCAGACAGTGTTTATTTTAACCAGCGGGACTTTTCTTGTCTTTACGGTATACGGACTTTACGGCGCAGTAAACTCACAGACCAATCACATGCGTTGTAAAATCACCAAAGGCTCCTCAGCCAATCAGATCTGTGCAGATTCGGGAGTGCGGCGTACACACAGGTGAGATATGAAGCGAGAAGCAGCAGTCGGAGAATAAAGCAAGACTAATTCAGACAGTTCAGTCCACAATGAACATTATAAGGAATACATTTCGTCCCAGGTTTACTAACCAGCTCCTTCATATGTGTATGAGAACGACCCTGACACCATTTCAGCCCAGATTTAAACACAACCTATAACTCACTCCTCTCACTAAACAAGAGAAAGTGTGAAAGAGGAATACAAGAGACCATAAACTGTTAAGATGTGAAACTGAGTTAAGAAGAAAAAGACTGTATATTTTATTTACTTTTTCTAAACACAAGCACTTTTTGATGCACTTTTTTTCAAAAGCAGTGTTTTTTAAGTAGCACTTGTTTCGAGGACACATTTATTCTATAAGTTCTATAAATAATTAATTTTCAGCATTTAAAACAACAAATATTGTTGAAATATATTGAATATTATTTGTAATTTGTCTTTCAGTTGTTGATGATATAAAATGCTGATATATAGTGTATATATTAGTATATATGAGAACATTTCTGCTAAATTGACCGTATAGAATTCTAAATAAATACCTCTGTTCTAAACTGTTGAGGACTGCAGAGTGAGGAGGAGGGACTTTGCATGTTGTGGTGATTTTTTTTCCTCCAAACTGTTTCAGGTAGGAATTTGACTGGTTGCGTCATCTTAAAAATTGCTTCTTTAAACTGGCTTGGGACTTGAAGTTACCTTGAAATCATATCATCTAAAAAGATAAGTACTTTAGAGTTTGTAGCTCACTCTTACCTGGTTAATAGCGAATGCATAGGGGCCGGAAAATGCATTACGAAAAACTAACTGTTTGTGAGCAGCTTTCTTCCATCTGCCTAGTAGCATCTGTAGCACTTTTTCTATTAACAGACTGAAAAAGTTCGACTGCATGAACAAAATATGAAGGCCAATTTAAAATGAACACAAAAAAGGAATCTTGAAACCATGTTTACATTAATTTAACCAGAAAGCTTGTTTAGCCACTCGACTCTACAGCGGTAGGTTTAATAAGATGAAGATTTCAGCATTGAATGCTACCACTTCAGATGAGATAAAGCTAAAGCTAACACTGCAGCTAGTCAGAGCAGTGTTGGATGGAGGGCTGGAAGTTGTTAGTTGGTGCTAAAGAGAGCACATGTCTGAAATACAATGTTTTAGCAAGCTTTAATGATATGAAACAAAAAACTAGGTGTCCAAGTGCATTAAAATTGATATTGTGTTATGTTTTAATGTTTAAATCATAAATGCGAGCGCTGTACAGTCCTGTTTATCCTGACTGCTTCATCAAGCAAATCATCCGCAACTAATTGAAGAAAAGCTATTTAGTTAAAATGAGTATTACAGGCTAATTTTCTAGATCAAGTTTATGTTGCCTAATTTAAGAGTCAGTTTAAACTAGAGATGGAAGGATCGATCGGCTATGTATTGGTTAATTTTTAATTGAAATATGCGATCGACGATTAGCCCTTATTTCTCCAATTTAGCCGATCCCAAGAGCAATGGTGTTAAACAAATGAGCCCTATTTGTATTTCCAGCTAGCCTTTCATCCAGAAAGAAGAGCCTTCGGCCAGCTCCCTGCAATTCCTATCTGAACCACTAGGTGGAAATACATACCCTTTAATTTTTGTCAGACTGACTAAAGCAGGGCCTCGCGAGAACAGTTTATGGCGTTCACTGCATGTGTGGATAGAAAACATTGTCCGTCTGGCAGTTCTTCATCGTATGTGATGCAGACTCATCCAGAGCGTTCTGTAACATCTGTACAATCAATGTGTCTCGCGGTGGAACCAAGATAAAGACATTTAACACTACTAATCTGATACAGCACTTCAGAGACACCACACAGCTGAATACAGTGAGTATCAGCAAACAGCAGAGCTACACACACATCTAACACAAAACAAACAACCCAGAACACCATACAGACCAGATCTGACCGGTACGAACAGAACAGCAGCAGCAACAACCAGAGAGCTAAAGAACCACAGCCCGAGTGATTGAGTTTATAGTTCTAGATAAGCACATTTCAACCATGTTTCATGACTTGATTGTGCGAACAATTGCATGTAGCCCTGCAGTGGCATATAGCCCCGCCCTCGATCGGTATCAGCTATCAGTCGATCGGTGATTGGTCCATCTTTAGTTTAAAACTGCATGTTAATAGTTTTGACATTAATCTGCTTAAATTACTCAAAACCTCTCCGATTATGGAAAGACACTAAAGCAACACTGTTCTCCAGATGACTAGGACAGCATGTCTTCAGAAACACCCTTTTACATCTTTAAGACTAATAATTCTTACTAACTTACTGCTCCTGCCGTCCTTACTGTTTGTTCTGAGGAGGTCTGTCATTCGATTTCCTTTACTTGCATTTAGCATTTAGAGACAATTATGATTGGCTGAAAGGCATGTTGATCATAATTTGGCAAAATGTCACAGTTATTGACTTTTTAACATCCACAGGTTCAGCTTGCTGTCCTCAAACACCTGTTCTGCTGGATTGCATTTTGAAATGGCCGCTGCCTTTTATCCTGACCCCATTTGTTTTTTTTTTCCTTGGACACTGAGTTCTGCATGGAGAGCCATATGTGGCGTTTTTTTAAGGCCTGTATTTTTGATGAGCCTCTCCCACCTGGATATTATACAGACACTGATGTACTGAAAACCTGGTCCATAAAGATATCATGAAGAAGCTTTCTTTGCAGCAGTTAATGTAGTTCTCTTTTACTGTGTATGTGTGTATGCGTGTGTGTATGTGTGTGTGTGTGTGTGTGTGTGTGTGTGTGTGTGTGTGTGTGTGTGTGTTAAAACGTTAAAACCTCTGAGCTGGGCATTCCTCACAGATGCAGGACTTTGACACCGAATGGATGGGCAGGCATGGCCCCTTTATTAACCTTTCCTTTTAGCAGAGCCAGTCTCTTCACACCAAGCCACTTCTCTTATCGAACACACAGCACAGCAGAGATTAAGGGCACAAGGAAAAATCGGACAGGGGAAATGGATGTGTGTGACATGGGGCTGCATTAAGAAAGAGAGCTGTTACTTGAATTTAGTGCTCTGCTAGACGCCAGCATTCATAATCAATCCTGCTCGCTGTTTTTGTGCATTCCTAATCATTTTAACATCATGCTGCCTTCGCTAATTAAAGTTGGCCGTGCTCACTTTGGCATAGACCTGCATAACTAAAGACAGTCAGTTAACTTGGTACTCTAAAAATCACAAAAACAAAACGTAGGACTTAACAATTCAAAGTTATTACACATATGGATAACACAGGCAAGGGCGTAGATTTGCTGGGGAGATATGAATCTGACCTATAAATTGCTGCCCCCACCCAACCTCATTTTCTCTTTACTCTGTGATAAAACGATAAAGGACTGATATACTACATGAAAGTACAAATACAAGACATATCTTCATCCAGATAGTGTTTCCACTTTCAAACCAATAAGCAGTGAGTTTACATCTAAAAACTTATTAAGTTTACTTCAGCCATAGAGCAAATTAAACAGGTCTCATACATCAGGGTTAAAACATGGAGCACTGCATAACCTGGTGCTGATGTCCACAAAACCAAAGTATCCCAGAAAAAAAGTTACATCTGTAAGAGTAAGAGACTGTAAGAGACTGTAAGAGACTGTAAGGGACTGTAAGAGACTGTAAGATTAAGAGACTTTGAGAGACTGTAAGAGACTGTAAGAGTAAGAGACTGTGAGAGACTGTAAGATATTGTAGGAGTAAGAGACTGTAAGAGTAAGAGACTGTAAGAGTAAAAGACTGTAAGATACTGTAGGAGTAAAAGACTGTAAGAGACTGTAAGAGACTAGGAGTAAGAGACTGTAGAGACTGTAAGAGATTGTAGGAGTAAGAGACTGTAAAAGACTGTAAGAGTAAAAGACTGTAAGAGACTGTAGGAGTAAAAGACTGTAAGAGACTGTAAGATACTAGGAGTAAGAGACTGTAAGAGACTGTAAGAGATTGTAGGAGTAAGAGACTGTAAAAGACTGTAAGAGTAAGAGACTGTAAGAGTAAGAGACTGTAGGAGTAAAAGACTGTAAGAGACTGTAAGAGACTAGGAGTAAGAGACTGTAGAGACTGTAAGAGATTGTAGGAGTAAGAGACTGTAAAAGACTGTAAGAGTAAAAGACTGTAAGAGACTGTAGGAGTAAAAGACTGTAAGAGACTGTAAGAGACTAGGAGTAAGAGACTGTAAGAGATTGTAGGAGTAAGAGACTGTAAAAGACTGTAAGAGTAAGAGACTGTAAGAGACTGTAAGAGTAAAAGACTGTAAGAGACTGTAAGAGACTAGGAGTAAGAGACTGTAAGAGATTGAAGGAGGAAGAGACTGTAAAAGACTGTAAGAGACTGTAAGAGTAAAAGATTGTAAAAGACTGTAAGAGACTAGGATTAAGAGACTGTAAGAGACTGTAAGAGATTGTAGGAGTAGGAGACTGTAAAAGACTGTAAGAGTAAGAGTAAAAGACTGTAAGAGACTGTAGGAGTAAAAGACTGTAAGAGACTAGGAGTAAGTGACTGTAAGAGACTGTAAGAGATTGTAGGAGTAAGAGACTCTAAAAGACTGTAAGAGACTATAAGAGTAAGAGACTGTTAGAGACTATAAGAGACTGTAAGAGACTATAAGAGTAAGAGACTGTAAGAGACTGTAAGAGACTGTTAGAGACTGTAAGAGTAAGATACTGTAAGAGACTGTAAGAGACTGTTAGAGACAGTAAGAGACTGTAAGAGACTGTAAGAGACTGTAGGAGTAAAAGACTGTAAGAGACTGTGAGAGACTGTAAGAGACAGTAAAAGACTGTAAAAGACTGTAAAAGACTGTAAGAGACTGTAAAAGACTTTAAGAGACTGTAAGATACAGTAAGAGTAAGAGACTGTAAGAGACTGTAAGAGACTGTAAGAGACAGTAAGAGTAAGAGACTATAAGAGACTGTAGGAGTAAGAGACTGTAAGAGACTGTAAGAGACAGTAAGAGTAAGAGACTGTAAGAGACTGTAGGAGTAAGAGACTGTAAGAGACTGTAAGAGACAGTAAGAGTAAGAGACTGTAAGAGACTATAAGAGACTGTAAGAGTAAGAGACTGTAAGAGACTGTAAAAGACTGTAAGAGACTGTAAGAGACAGTAAGAGACTGTAAGAGTAAGAGACTGTAAGAGACTGTAAGAGACTGTTAGAGACTTTTAAAGACTGTGAGAGACTGTGAGAGACTGAGAGACTGTGAGAGACTGTAAGAGACTGTAAGAGACTGGCAGTTTGTAGTGCAGTTAATTTCCAAACCATGTTATTTACAGCTACAGACGATGTTAACCTGCTATATGCTGTGGCCAAAGCCTGGCACTGATATTAACCTTATCATGATGAACTTATTTCATTAGCAAACTTGACTTAAAGAGACTTTCACATTTCTTTGAAAAGCTACAGCTCCTCATGTCCACCTTCTTTTCTGCTGCCATCCTCACTCACTTTTACACCCCTGTGTCTCCCACGCTGCACCTGAGTCTTGCACAGTGAGTCTCATATGACTGGAAAGTTTCCTTCCAGTTTTGGCGGCGCTAACAACCCAACGTAGCTACAGAGTCTTACGTGACAGCAGCGAAAGACACAACCAATCACACTGGCTATATGTGTTATGGGGAGGAAGGACTCCAGCAAAGACCGTGATTGAACCCTTTCTGCACCTCTAGGTTAATGAGACGTTGATGAAGGGGATCAAATTATTGGTGGGGACAATTCAATAATCGCTGTATATCGGTGGGGACACGTCACTTCCATCCATGATAATTCTACGCTGTCATTGGACAGTGACAATATGTGTAAAGACCTGATGTTAAGTATGAGATGTGCTCCGATTTTCAAATCTGTGCGTACAAGGCTTGTGATGGTTAACGATGGTTTGAGAATGTTCAGACAACATATTCAAAAAGTGCTCATTCTGAGTGTACACTCTACAGACCTTCAGCATGAATGGGTAGAGCTGCACTGCTGTAGGCTGAATAGGTGGATGTCAAGCTAAGTCAAGTTAAATTAATATGCACCTTTTACAACCGACGTTATTTTATAGAAGCTTTCCAGAACATCCAAGTCCAAGACCTTAATAAGCAAGCCAGGGGTGAAAACCCCCTTCTCTGGTCAACACCAGACAACAAAAGAAGAACAAAAGCAGTACCAACAGGATATGATTTTCAACTACATGTACTATTGAATGTAGAGAAAAAAAAACTGTTAAAGTCCCATCAGAGTCGCAGCGAGAAGCAGCTCAGTGTTTTGTGAGGCAGGAGAAGAAATGACTAATTAGTTTGTGAAAGCAATAGAAAACACGTCTGTGATTAAGTAAACCAGCAGGATCTTCGTGAGGGCCAGCACAATGCAGGCAAAGCTTTTCCCGTGCTATTAGACTCCCAAGTCTAAACTAAACTCTAAGGTGGGTAAATTGGCCTACAATGGAGGCAAACAGGGGCCTTCAGTCAAGGCAGATGAAGCAACAGCCTCAGACCTGAAAAGCTGATGATAGCACTGCTCAAACTCCAAGGTCCAGACATGGGCAGTTTCAGTGTTTTTTTCTCACACGTCTCAATTCAAGAAATGTAACGTGGGATATGATTTTCTGATAATAATAATTTACTCAAGGACGTAGCGCTCGCAGGTCTATCCGAGCAAATGAGAATGTAATATTTTTTAAGGTTTATTTGATCTGAATTGTGGTTCTGTTATGGCTCTGCTTTATTTTGTCAGTTCTCCAATCACGGCTTAGCAACTGTTGCTATCCTCAGTTGCCTCAAGCCTGAATAACTAGCATGAGGACACTGAGATCCTCTGAAATTCTCGAAGCGTTTCATGAAGAGAACCACACAATTAGCAGTGACTGCTTCTCCACTGAACTCAGAACAGCTGTGGTTTGGCCATAGATTTTACAGCCTGCTGTGCTTATCTCTGTACAAGACGCTACTCTAACACTACCCAGAGCGAGTTGAATAAATATGTGAGATATGAATAAAATGGGAGATGATAACTAACAGATTGTAAAATTGTGAAATGCAAGCTCCATGACCGGTTTATATTTGGAGCCCTCAAAACATGGCTAGATAGTCTGTGAGGACAAAGAGGGATGAGAGCAAAGAGACAAAGAAAGATAAATAAAATGAATGTAACTATAAACTGATTTAATTTATATAGGTTATAGCATGTATTATTAGCTGAACATACAAGGGATAAAAATAATTAAATGATTAATTAAATAAATGGGATTTATGAAACAGTTAGCAGGAAGATGAGAAAGAAAAAATGAACACATGAAAGGAAAATGTAGACTATATAACAATTATGGAGGGAAAATTTAAGCAATTACTTTTTTAAAAAAACAATAGGATAAAGTTGGTGTAATGCGTATATTTGGCAGTAAATGTGGTCACTGGGTTTTGTGGGTCATGTTTATCCTAGTTACTGCCCTGACTATTACTGGACTAAATATCAAAATATAAAAAATGATCTGCAGCACATATCCAATAATACTGCACTAGTAGGTTGTTATTCCAGTCTTATCTTAACTATATTTAGTTTAGTGTTCCCACTTTCAAACCAATAAGCAGTTTACATCTAAAGACTTACATAACCTGGTGCTGATGCTGTCTACAAAACCAAAGTAACAATCCCAGAAAAAAAAAGTTACATCTGTAAGAGTAAGATACTGTAAGAGACTATAAGAGACTGTAAGATACTGTAAGAGACTATAAGAGACTATAAGAGACTGTAAGAGACTATAAGAGTGTGTAAGAGACTGTAAGAGACTGTAAGAGACTGTAAGAGATCGTAAGAGACTATAAGAGACTGTAAGTGTAAGAGACTATAAGAGTGTGTAAGAGACTGTAAGAGACTGTAAGAGTAAGAGACTGTAAGAGACTGTACGAGACCATAAGAGACTGTAAGAGATCGTAAGAGACTATAAGAGACTGTAAGTGTAAGAGACTATAAGAGTGTGTAAAAGACTGTAAGAGACTGTAAGAGTAAGAGACTGTAAGAGACTGTAAGAGACTGTAGGAGTAAGAGACTGTAAGAGAACTGTTGGAGACTGTAGGAGTAAGAGACTGTAAGATACTGTTAAAGACTGTAAGAGACTGTAAGAGTAAGAGAACTGTTGGAGACTGTAAGAGTAAGAGACTGTAAGAGTAAGAGAACTGTTGGAGACTGTAAGAGACTAAGAGACTGTAGGAGTAAGAGACTGTAAGAGACTAAGAGACTGTAGGAGTAAGAGACTGTAAGATACTGTAAAAGACTGTAAGAGACTGTAGGAGTAAGAGACTGTAAGAGAACTGTTGGAGACTGTAAGAATAAGAGACTGTAAGAGACTAAGAGACTGTAGGAGTAAGAGACTGTAAGATACTGTAAGAGACTATATTTACAGTTTAAACTATATTTAAACTGTTCTGACCTTTACTAACCATTAGTCTTACAGATACAGACTGACCTGGCCAACTGTAACATGCCATCACACCACCATACTGTATACATATACACTATAACAAATACTAGTAAAATCTAAATGTAGTCTTTAACAACATATTATAATAAAAAAAGCAACTTTACTTGAAAATATCTGATAAAAACTAAAAGCTAATTAACTGAAACCAACAGACTGCTAAGAATAGAGGATGCCTCTCTAACCCTACTTAATCTTCATGTTAGATTGTTATTTTTTGATTTCTCCTCAGCTTTTAATACAATTCAGCCTTAAATGTTAGCAGAGAAACTTATTTCTTGTTTTAATTTGGATTAAAATTTGGTTATATTGGTTGGCTGGATTTTAGATTTTTTAACCCTTGGATCACAATGTGTGAAGGAGAATGATGTGTTGTCAAAAAGCCTTTTCTGCTCTTCTGGTTCCCCTCAGGGAAGTTGCCTGTCTCCTCTCCTTTACATTATGTATACAAATGAGTGTTGGAGTAAATATGAAAACAGACACATTTTTTCAAGTTTGCCAATGATTCGGTGATTGTAAGCCTTTTAGAGGGCCAAGAGAATAATCATGGTACAGTAGTACAGGACCTTGTGTCATGGTGTGATCAGTCCTCTCTATGTGAATGAAACAAAAAATATGGTTATTGATTTTAGTAAGGCCCCGCATAGCCTCGTGCCAACGGTAATTAATAACTCCAACGTAGATCATATTTTAAAGAAGGTACAGTAACGTCTTTTTTCCTGAGGAAAAAGAATTCCTTTAATGTTTGTACTCGGATGATGACATTATTTTATTGAAGTTTTATTGAGTCTGTTTTAACTTTTTGTATGGTGGCTTGGTGTGGTAACCTTTGCATGGTTAATAGAAACAGACTCAATGGCCTGGTTAAGGTAGCAAGTAAAATTATTGGTGTTCATCAGAACCAGCTCAGAGACATATATAAAAAACAGGCCTTAAGAAAAGCCAAAGCTATGTTGTTTTGCCCAAACCATCCTTTGTTATCTGAGTTTGTATACCTCCTGTCAGGCCTGAGGTTTAGAACATGGGCTGGTAGAACTAAACGTAAAAGTGTTCTTTGTTTCTACAGCCATCAGCTTGCTGAACTTAAGTGAATAAACATCTGTACACTGTATATAATATAATGCTATGGACTGTTGAGTGGGGGTTCATATATTACAATAAAGTAAAGTAAGTAAAGTAAAGTAGAGTGCTGGAAAGCTCTGTCTTCCACCTGGCTTGCTTTCTGCAAATATAACTTCAGACATAAATCAGTCATAGACTGTTCTCTAATCTATTAAATCAAATGCTACCAGTTTCATGAACTGAAAAAGTTGAAATTGCTGATTTAGTGAAGTTTTCATCACTAAACCCAGTTCACTCTTCAAACACGCCCCCATGTCACATGTACTGCTGCTGTATATGGTTCTCAGTCTTTGGGATAATCGAATGCAGAAATGTGGTTCAAACGTTTCCTAAATCTGTAGAGTCTCCACATCCGATACTATCGTATCAAGAGATCATGTGTGGCTCAAATCGAGAGTTATGAGCCTACAAAGAGAAACGGAGATGTGTGATTGGTGGATTCATGCATCTGTGTACGTTTTGTGTAGGGGTGTGTTTAAAAATCGTTTTTTCGATTCAAATCGATCTTCAATTTAATAACTCGATATCAATTCGTACAAATCCAAGATTGATCTTTAAATTAGCAGGAAGCTCAGAGGAAGCAGGCGTGTCGGGTGCTGGTGAGTCTATCAGTTCAGTAACTGTTTTCTGATCAGTGTCCACCGCGCTTGGCTATCTGGACTGTAACTAACACCCACGCAGAGTGGCTCGGGCTGCTGGCTGGACTTGAGTTTAACCGGCTTTCAGAAATATAAACTTACCGTCTGTGTGTAGGAGTACACGCCCACCTTCCCACTGTGCAGGTACTGATACGCTTCAGTACTTTTATAGTGTTTCATTGCTGAACCGTCTAGGTAACCTCAGACCACCTTTCATATCATCCACCCACTGTGTTATTAACCTCAGACCACCTTTCATATCATCCACCCACTGTGTTATTAACCTCGGATGAGACAGTGTTGTCCCATTCAAAGTTCTTATTACTTCTCTGGTCTCCTCCCATGTAACTGTATTAATTTTGGTTAGCTGAGCGGAAGTTCTAACACAAAGGCAGAAAAAACACAAGCTTGAAAGTGGGTTTGGCCAAATACGGTGAATATAAACATATAAAAACTAATGTTTTTAGTAATGGTAGAGTGTTCCTTGTACATTTACCACATTAGTTCTCTGAAAATCTCTTTTCATATTCAAACAAAACATATTATTGTAACTGAAATATCCCCGAATCGAATTGGAAATCGAATTGAATTGGGACCTTGTGAATCAGGATCGAATCGATCCGGAAAATCAGTGGCGATACCCAGCCCTAGTTTTGTGTGACACTGACCAATGAATAATCAGTAAATCACTAAGAACTCACTAAGAACCCTTCCCATTGGAAACCCTTCATTCTTCATCCTGTCAACATCAGAGACACGTAAATGGTGTGCAAAGAGTTAATAGCTTTCGAAGTTGCTGCAGTAATTTTAGCGAGAAAGATAATAAAGAGCATTTTGATATGAAACATATGATTATCATGTTACATACAAGGACATGCCTTTGACCGCAGACTGCGTTTAAATGAAAGGTTGCCAGTTTTATGAGCTGGAAAAGTAAAATTGGTTGAACACTCAAGTTCTCTTCACGAAATCCCATTAATGAACTTCAGAATTAGGGTTTAGGGGTGTTGTTGTTGTTTTGGGGGGAAAACATTGCACTGTTGTCATAGCTGGTGGCTTGGACTATGCTCATAAAGCATTATGCCATTATAATAATAAAAAAAACAATCCCTAGAGAAAATGTACGGGTCTGATTTGAATAAAAGGTATTGCCTGAGAAAAATAAGAGATGCGTACACTTCAAAGGTAATTTGGAGTGCTGTTTTTCTCTCTCTCTCTTTATTTCCCAGCACACCAAGGGATCTTCCTGCTCCTGTCTTGCATCTTTTAAAAGATATTACTCGCACGCTGTGTTTGTAGTCTTTGAGCTAAGCTAACAAGCCCCGTAAACCCGTAGTTAACCGGCATCTGCAGATGTTTAACTAATGATTGCTAAACACATGCACTGGTGCGGTAGGAATCCAATGGGGATGATAGATCTGAAGCATTTGCATGTGTAATTATTTATCCTCAGTGTTCTGATTGAAAGTGTTTCTCTTTTAGCCGTTTGTGCACCATGCCGCCTATCTCTGCGGCGCCGAGAGGAATGCGCGAGCGGTTAACTGCTATAGATTTAAACGATGCTGTTCCCTCATTTGTATTCCTGACACAGGCGCGCACATGTTCAGTTGGAGACGTGCACCACACACTCGCTGCCTTGTTTGACTGTCTGTTTCTGTCGGCTGATTAGCTTCTCTCTGCAGAGAAATACGCAAAATAATCCTCTGATCACGCCCCCCAACAACCCACCCACATGCGCACGCACGCACATTCACACATGCACACCCTCACTCACTCACACACACTCACACACGACACTTCTGATGCTCTGAATGGGCAAAAAGAAGATAATTGTTTTAGCATTAGAGCTCGATCACTTCAGGAGTCTGTGAAATTAGCATTTTGGTTTTTTTTGTTTGAATATGAAAGCGTTTGCTTGAATTCCCCCCTTTACTTCGGAATATGGCTGCATGTGAATCACTGAAATACATTCAGCAGACAAAATAGTCCTGAACAGTCGCTGTCATACAGAGTCGGCATCACCTCCAGCCTGAGGGAGACGGGCCGCTAATGCTACATTAGAATAAAGCTGAGGTAAAGTAACCTGGTGGCGGAGAACGCCGGGCTAGGGTTTGCACGCTTGTCGTGGTTATCTTTGCTTCATGTTAGCACTTCAGTGCCAGCTGAGAAGATCATGAAAAATTCTCATAAATTATAAAGCTACAGCTTTTTAGCATGAGCATGCGATGTGATTGATAGCTGCGCGCATGCAAATATAATTATTAACTGCCTTCTGTGATTTATTAGCACAGATGTTTAAACAACTGTTCATATGCATACAATTCAGTAAACACGTGCTCAACAATACATGCATTCAGCAATACATAATGCAGGAGTTGTACTGGTCTCCATTCAGGAGCTGCAGAAACAATGATTTTTGGATACGTTGCATCTATAATGTGTGTTTTCCTGTAAACACGTCAAACCAAACACTTATATCGTTGCTGTCTAATGAAAAACATGTGTCCCCATTTTTGTCTATTTCTATTTTTCTACATCATCTGAATACAGCAGCATTGAAGGAAATTGTCATGATGAATGGACCAATAGAAGTGCTCCAATACAGCTTGGGAAAAAATCTGGTTCCATTGACTTACACTGAAAGTAAAGAGAGTTTTTGGCCTCTCCTGTGAAGTTGCTATTTTGACGATACTTGTTTTTCATTGGACAGCGACGATACATTTATTTCAGTGCAAATTTGAGTCAGTTCAGTAGCTTCTCCAAATACGCTTAAATAAATGACAGTGCTCACAAAAAACCTTGCACCTTTTTTGAGACCACACTGAATAATTCACTCACTGCTTCTAAGGCCCATTCTTACCTTCTTAAAATTCATTGCGTTCAGAGCCAGTTTCTAGAATACTTGCATTCATAAAATTGTGCTGGTTAATGTCTAAACATATTATGAAGAGTATTACTGAATGATGCGCTTAAATGTGTTCCAGATTTAAAGTCAACATTCATTGTAACATCAGCCCATGGATGCATTTTAGGTTGCATATTTAAATTGATACTGTGTCATTTGCAAATCTAAATATACTTTTTTACATCACACCTTATTCAAACATTAACCTAGTGAGCTCCTACATAGGCAGCATTTTACATCATAGTATGCGCTCCTGACATGTAGACTGTCCCAATTCTTACATACCTTAAACATACTGTCTACTGAGAAACCTTATTTAGACCTGATTTTAAGGAAGCATCGAACGCTTCCTCAGCCGCTAAGACAGTCCCATGATGCAACACAGGCTAATCTATGAGCAGTGAAGTGGTTTTAAAATGTGAGTTATTTTGATTCTCTCTGGAGTTTTAATGTGTTTCTGGTCATATAATCACACAAAACAGTGTTTTATTATCAACTCTGTAACGAGTCCTTCACCATTTAGCAGTTTTATACTCGAGCCATTTGCATTTATGCAAGCAGATTTTTAAGCCTCAGACTATTGTTTTGGATGCGGGCCGGTAACTTAGCAACCAGCTAAACCACCGGGCGCGTGCTGCAGTGGGTGGGAACAAGCCGTGACGCAGTCTCTCTCTAACTAGAGCGTCTCAGTAATCTGTTTTATGAGGAGAGATGAGGAGAGAACACTGATACTTACACAGCTGCTACCTAGACAGCCTACTTACACACTCACTAGGGTTTAAAACAGCCATTATGGTAGTCTATGGTACTCAACTGCATGCCTGATATGATAAATTGTACTGCATACTGTGCTAAATTGAAAATGAAAAACACAGGGCACTCCTGGGGGATGCAAAGACCTCTAAATTAATTTCTTGGACCACTAAAATGCATTACATCAGTGCATTCGTATCACCATTCCGATTGCGAAAATTGCCAGGCATGACAGGTAAAAAAATAAATAAAATAAAAATAAATAAATGATTCTGTTCTGAAGGGAAATATACAGACACTTAAATACAAATTCAGGGAAAGATCATTGTTTAGCCACGAGTTACTGTCTTTGTTATTGTTAACTAACTGGAGCTGCGGCACTGCTCTGCCTCTGCGTTGCCTAAAATGATTCACTTAGTTGGTCCTTTACAGCCTAGCAACTGTAACTATGCCCAGTTTTTCCCTTTAAAAGCAGAAAACTGACCATATTTTGGATAAGATTTGATTAAAAGTGAATTAATACTCATTTTCATAACCAAACACAAAAGAGGAGATGTGAGATCTGAGTTTGTGTGTATAAGAGAGGATCACCAAACAAGAAAAGAACATTTCTAGAAGAAAAAAATTTTAAACCAAACACGTTGTTGCTGTAGCTAACATCAGCGTCACCATGTCAAGTAAGTTCATGTCAACACATTTCACTCACTGGCTTCTTTGTATTCTATTACATTACAGCATTTACACATCTATGTGCCATTTAATGTAATTGTATCTATTTTAGCTTTTATCGCCATCATTTCTACCCTTCATGGCCCTGTTCATCATTTCTAGTCTGTTCCACTGGTGTACTGTGTGCTATACTCCTTTCTTGTACGTGCAGTACATCCCCCTCCCTTGTTTGTTCTTCGCACCCGCTCCTTGTCTATGAGAGTGTGCTGCTGTAGTATAAGCTTCTGATTGAATAAGACAAAAAACTTTGTTTGACTTGACCTAAAAACCAGTACTGACTCGAAGCATACACTGTGTTCACGAATCATGAATCATGAATTCGAGCTAAACTATTAGTAGCTATCTGTGTGCTAAGTGTTGGAATGCATTATTTAGTTTCTATAATGCACGACTGCCCAACCCTGTGGAGATCTACTGACATGCAGAGGTCCGTTCTAGCCCGACACTAACACTTGATCTCCTTTGTAGAAACCGACATCCACAGAATCTGAATATTAGAATCATCTGTCATCAGACTTTACACATCCTGGGAATGTGCTTGGCCACTGCAGTACAGTTTATTACTAATTATTAAGGGCTTTGATATTTATTAAAGTATCAAATCAAATCATATCAAGTTTCAAGTTTATTTGTCATTTGCACATCATGTCAGGACATAACATGCATTGAAACTCTACAGCAGGGCAGCTTTATATATAGTAGTAAAAACAGAGCAAACACACAACAAATAGACAATAATGAAGTAAAAAGTAAGCTAGAATACATACATTTAGTAATAACTGAAATATATAAAGGACTATACAAAACATACACAAGATATATACATGAGATATACAGGAGCACATATGTAGAAACTTCTGCAAAGGCAGGTTATCCAAGAAGATAAATCAATTTAAAGTGACTTAGTGATATTGTCCATAGCAGCGATATCAGAATAAATAATATAAAAGTATAATATAACATAATATAGCAGTGGCCCAGTGAACGGTATTGGGGTCTTTCAGCCTCACAGTTTGTTCAGAAGCCTGACAGTATCAATTTCTCTCTATTAGATCTTCTAAGTTGACTCCAAAGCCGTAATGTACTGGCGTCTCTGTATAATTGCGAGTAGTTAACTATTAAGTAGAATTTTTTTTTTCCTTTGCTTTAAGACTTATTTTGCTGTACTTGCTGTGTAATATTAAAATAAAATGCTGCACTCAGGAAGTTAATTGAGAATGTACTTATCTATAGGCCCAGAACCGCTGAGCTTAGTGCAAAGACTTTTCTGTAGTTGGTCATTTCAAAAGTAGGCAATTATTTTGAAATCAATATAACCTTTCCAACAGGTCACACATCATTAACCTGTTTGTTGGCTATGTTTTGTCAAAGAAAGCTGCATTATTGAACGTGTCAGAAGACATTATCTCCGAGTGCAAGGTTTACCCATCAGCTCTATGCATCAATTAAGTCAAATAATCAATGATTATTCTTGGAAACTGTGGTAAACCTGTGTTTGCCCACAAACAAGTTTAAGCAGACTGTTACCTTTAAGAACAGGGCTTTTGTTCTTCTGTGAAGAGAATCCTCACTCAGAAAGGTATTACCATGACTTAACCCTGTGCATTTAAAAATGTAAATTGTAATTAATGCTTTGAGGTGTAAAGACTGCAACTATTATCACCCTTCGTGCTTTTACATCATGGCATGAGAATTCCCCTAGGGTGAGAAAAACTTTCAGTACAAAACATTCCTTCTGCAGAAACTTTCAGCACACTACTCTGTTTACACTGCCTTCTGGTTAAGTTTGTCTACAAAATCTTGCCTATGACATTTAAAGCCCTTGATGGCCTCGTCTTGGCATGTCTTACTGATCTTTTAAATATATAAAGGAGCTGCTACATGTTTGGGCAGCCCTGTTCAAAATTCCTCTTTGTAAATAGTGAAGGGAGTGAAAGGTAAAATTGATTTCCAAAAGTAAATACAACAAAATTTATTTAATATTTTCAGTAAGATTACTTTTTTTTCTATTTCTATTTTTGGTAATAGCTCCAAAATAAAAAAATAGGAAAAGGGCCCAAAGCAAAAGTTTGGGCACCCTGCATGGTCAGTACTTACCACCTGTTTCAAGATTCACAGATTACTAATGCTTTTGGTAGTCAGTCTTTCAGTTTTTCGTTCACTTATTCTTCCTTGATTCTTTGGCCGTCTAGCATTCACTGCTCTTTTAGGGAGATGTTTAAAGATGTTTTAGTCAGGGGACTGTGACAGCCATGACAAAACCTTCAGCTCGCACCTCTTGAAGGAACCCATTGTGGATTTTGAGGTGTGTTTAGGATCATTATCCTTGTTGTAGAAGACAACTGCAGCACAAAACCAAATCATAATCAATTCACTCCTGTGACAAAGTTCGAAAATTAATTGCTGTCAAAAAGTTCTATTTTAACTTGAAATGTCCAAAATACATCAGGCTTGTTTAGATGTTCATTTGCAGACTTCTACTGCTGCATCTTTCCATGAGGGTGCAGGAAAGGTTTACTACTGATGAATGCTCCATGAAGGTAATACAGGTGTCACTGCACCTGGAAGGCCTATTGCACTCAAATAAAGGTTTTGAATTACCTTTCTAGCTAAGAAAGGCTGCAAACACAGCCTCTGTGGGGGGTGGGGGGTGGGGGGGGGTTACCTGACAGCCCAAATCTCTTAGGGTGCCCAAATCTCTTTGCATGGTGCTTCTTTCCTTTTTCACTCTAAAATAAACAAAAACTTTAGGCCAAACTTCTGCATGTCACTGTATACCTATGGTTGCTGTATACCTATGGCAATACGTGCAATAAGGAAATGAACCATGGCCTGACAAAATGTGTTGGTCTTGATCTGCTCCAAGCAAACTGTGGTTCAGTACGCTGCTGGTGCACAAGACACTTTCTAACAATGGTCCGCAGCAAATGAGGAATTTAACATTAGGACATGCTTTACTGAGAGCACATCAGCACTGCACCCTTTACAAACATGGCTGATTTAATATTTGGCTCTTTGGAGAAGGTTATATTGTCCTTGCAAGAGAACTTTACAAAACATTTTATCTTGTCACCTTTTTTTTAATGGGTGGGCAACCCGATCAGCTGAAATCACACTGACACAATGTAGTTATGGGCACAGATGGAGCTTTGTATTTGCAATACATGTTGAAGAGAAGTGTCTTTGTTTTAATGCATCATGTTTTAGAGTACCACAATATTTTTTTTATTTAAAACGTAACTGAGGGAGTGATGTGGAACCAAATGAAACACATACAGAGTCACAGAAGACCTCAAACTCTGTCAAGTCAAGTTTATTTGTGCAGAGCTTTTTACATTGATGTTGTCTCAAAGCAACTTGACAGAGTTTTGAAAACAGACAGTTACAACATATATCCCCCAGTGAGCAAGCCAGAGGCAACAGTGGCAAGAACACCTCCCTCAGACTGGAGGAAGAAACCTTGGGAGGAACCAAGACTAACAAGGGAAGACCCTTGTTAGAAGACACTCTGGTCAAACAGTATTTACAGTTTAATAAACTAAACACCAAAGAAAAGAGTCTCTGTTTGAAATCTGGACAGCAAGGCTTTAAAAGCTGCACAGGTAGAGGCAGTGTAAGACTGAGGTAGTCTCTGACTGAGGCAGTCTCTGACTGAGGCAGTCTCTGACTGAGGCAGTCTCTGACTGAGGCAGTCTCTGACTGAGTCTTTATGTAAAGTGGGCGTGAGCTGAAACAGTCCCATCCTATCTCAATGCTGGTGCATCTGGAGGGCCCAGTGATGTAACTGAGGTTGTAGCAGTTGACACAGATGGACAGGAGAGCTGGCTGGTCATGGGTGAGGAGGAGCCCCTGATGGTCAGTCCTCCAACAGCGTTCAACAGACGGGAGGACAGTCATTATCTCAGTAAGAGTAAAGAGAGAAAGTTAGTTTGGCTCAGGAGTATGACTGAAAAGAATATGAAAGTAAACAGATTCAAAATTTCAGAGTGTGGCTGGCGACTCTGGCAGATCTAACTATAACAGCCTAAACTAAAAGGAGAGAGCCAGAAGGTAACATAGACATGAGACCACCCTGAGACACTGGGATCCCCCCACTCCACCGTCAACAAACCTGTGTGATCGCGTTAAGTGGTGGAACAACATCACCAACATCTCAGTTTGCCATAAACCTCTGAAACTCTGGTGCAGACTTCAGCAAACAAACTGGCTGAAAATCTGCCTTTAACTCTGTAGCTTCTGCTCTGCAAACGAAATGTGCTGCATTTGGCAAAGCGTTCACTTGTCATGAAGGAAGTAATTTGTTTCGCAGTCATGAAAATAAAGAGTGTAAATCCACTGGTCATGCTACCATCCAAATGTTGCGGTGCTCCTTGCAGCTGTACAGATGACCACAGGCTATCTAATATCTTGTGGGCACTGAACCAAGTGCTGTAAATGAAAATGAGACCTACTGAGTCAAAGTGGCAGCAGCTGGCATCACTGTCCTTACCTTACTGCTTAGTTCTGACCTTTTACACTAGTGTTGGCAGGGAATATGAAAGTGATCCAGGAATAATCCACTGTGACTATCTAAAGTGAGTGTAGCGAATCTATTTTTTTATTTGCATTTTTAGCTGTCACTTAATGTTTTGGTTAAGAGTAGGCTAAAATAGCACTGATCCTCTATCAGCAGTCTACTGTACGCTCTCGGGAAACGCTTGGGTGGTACGCAGATCTTTTGGAAGCTGGAAAATATTTATAAAATGGCAATCTGATTATGAGTATGTAGTTTCTAAAGGGGTTGCTGACAGTGGGGTGCTGACACTAGCGCCACACCTGGCCATTGAAGTATTATAGCTTGTTTGAATTACTTCAGCTTAGACTTTACTGTAAGCTCATAATAAAGGTTGCCAGTCCATTGCATGGCCAACAAAGACTTGTGAATTTTTAGGGTGTTTGGTTGTTAATAGCCATTTTTTATGTCTATTGGTGGCCATGTTGTGTGTGTGCTTCCTAACACTGTGTGCAGGTCCACTACTGACCACTAGGGGGAGCCTACTAGTATAAAAGATTGTCAAGCGGCCATCTTGGGAGACCTTCAGGGTTCTCTCCTTTGACCTGACCTGGAACAACTCCTGCCCAGCCCAGCCCAGCCCAGCCCAGCCCAGCCCAGCCCAGCCCAGCCCAGCCCTCTCCACTACATTTGTACATTTAGCTACAGCTTCGTAAGATTCCATAAGATCTCTGTGGGACGTAGAGGACAGGTGACTTTTGTTTATCTACCCTTTTCTCCTGTTTTTTTGTAGGGAGTTAGGGGTAGTTAGGGGCGTTAGGGGTAGTTTGTTGTATTTTGTGTGCTTTGTTTTCAGTTTAGTTAGATTTTTGCGTTTGTCCCATCCATCACTCATTTGTGGACAATGAACTTGCACTTTTCTGGTTTGAACAGTGTCTGGTGTTTGGTCTGGCAGAGGTCAAGGAGAGAGAACCCACTCTCAACCCAATTTCAGTTATGGCCTGCCCCTAGACCAGGTCAGAACACATGCATGTCTTTGGACTGTGGGAGGAAACCCACTCAAGCACAGGGAGAACATGCAAACTCCACACAGAACAGCCCGGGCCGGGAATCAAACCCAGAATGTCTTACTGTGAGAAGACAGTGCTAACTACTACACCATAGTGCTAACCACTACACCACTGTGCTGCCTTATGAGCTTCCTTAATGCTTTTTTAATCTAGATTGTTGCTTTAAACCTGTATTAGTGCAGGTTATGCCCATTTAGTTTATTACTGTATCAGTATGTTGTCTAAGATGCTGGAGTGAGAGAGAGAATGGAACTGGTTCATGATGTTTTAAAAAGAAAGTATGCTTCATTAGCTGTCTGTGGTGTTAGCGTTATGCTTTTTGTTTTTGGTGTGCACCCGGACAACAAGAAGTAGTGGATTTGGAGTTTGTTTAAGGAAGCATGATCAACTTTCTGCAGGCTTTCTGAATATGTTTCAGCTTCACAAAATCGAACAAACACAGATGCGCTTAACAGCTTTCTCTGTTAATCCAGGTTTAGGTACTCAGGCTGTGTTTAATCCTCATGCATGTACACATGAAAGCGTGATGCTTATGGCCAACAGCCAATTGTGTTAAACATGAGGAGAGGTTGCCAAAGAAGGGAAAAGAATCATACTGTCGAAAGTAAAGTGTTTAGATCAGTAAAAAAGAAACACTGTCACCAGTGCCAGAAGGGCTAGCTTAAACTGTGCTTAAACTTAGCTGGGTAAGCAAGAAACGCTGCACTGTGAGACAAACCCTGGAGAATTCTGAGAATGTTATCTGTAATTTATTAGAACCACAAATGAGCACCGCAGTCGTCAGCAGCACACAAACTATCCAGCTGTAAATTTACAGCATGTAGACAACTTGAGACACATATTGTTATAAGTTAGTACATGAGTGAGCAAGATAAGGGGCCCCCAAAAATCCCCCTAAGGGCCCGCAAAAGGCTCGAGTCAACACTGTTCCAAAACTATTTTATTTTAAAATTTTATCTCTAATCATTTAAACTTATACTCTTGTGTCAAGCATTTAATTAAACATTAAAACAGATGCTACATTAAAATAGATGTATTAGTCATGTAGTAGTAGTAGTAGTAGTAGTAGTAGTAGGAGGAGGAGGAGGAAGAGGAGAACTGAATTTTCACTATGTGGTTATATGGGTTATCACCATACTAGCTTGCAAACACAACAGAAAACATATTTGTTTCTTTATCATTTCAACGAGCAAGCCTTACATTACTGTCGACTGAAAAGAGCTGTCAATCACATCTTTTACGCAATAAACTCTCTCCCTTAGGGATGATATTTATTAGTCGTGGCTGTAAAATATCAGGGTGTGTAGAGGGGTGGGTGTTGTGGTGGGAGTGGAAGCTTGAGGGGGAGGGAACCCTCCTCCAGTGCTAGAGTGTAATTTACTAGGACAAAGATGGAGAAGCCATTAAATCTCATTGCTTGAGCTTCCCCACACAGAGCAGAGAAATATGGAGGAGCTGACATGCTCAAGAGTGCATATACCACAGGGCACCTGATTTAACATTTATCACTTCTTGAACAACAGTGACAAGGCTTGCAGAAATCAATTACATGTCCACTCAAGATGGAGATGAGCAGGGGTTGGCTGAGAGGAGGACCTTTCAGCATAATCACGTGAAACTGCCTGCCTTTCGTCGCTCTCGATGCAATGAATCACATCACCTGCATGCGTACGTATTTGCATGCAAGTGTGAGCAGTTTGTGAAATGTCGTGTTCATAGCCGTTCTCAGTGTTTGTCCGATTCATTATGCTCGGAAACTTGTAGGTGTGGTCGTGGGATTTATCCAGGGATGTGATGCAATAACCCCATGCATCTCATGTGTCAAAAGCCTTGCTCTGGCATCTAAGGTGAGAAAAGCACTGTTTCATGGCCTTGAGGTTTCACGACACTCTATAAAGAGCAGCGTGCAGCTTAAGGGAAAGGAAAACACACTTCTGCTATTTTTTGAATTCCTTAGAAATCTATGCTGTACATACAAGTGGGAAGACTGAAAAATATTATTTAAGTTGATGAAAACTTGTTGCACATCATTTTGAATGTAAAATGCTGAAATATCAAGTCAAATATTTTTATTGTAACTATTTATAACTGGGCAGGATTTAAATAACCACCATTCTAATATTATAAATGTGTAAAATTTCAATCACATGAGAAATTTATTTGAGTGCAAAAGTCATAGACCCCCCCTTCTCTTATTTGATTACCAAAATTAGCTGTTAGGTATAAACAAGGTACAAGTTAATATCATTTTTTAACATAAATTTACAAAGCTATTATTATTATTATTATTATTGTGTTTCATTCTTTTTGAGAGGCTTACAGTATTTTAAAGAAACCTGCAAGGTTATTTTTTCCCACATCTTCAGAAGTTGGTTGTATTTTCTGTCATTTTAAACTCTTAATTTCTAACCATCTCTGCACGACCTGCCAGTGTTTTATTTATTTCTTTATTTTAATTTTATTTCCTTTTACCATTCTTTTTTATTTTGTACTTTTGTCCTATTTCTGATTTTAGTTTCTTATTCAGTTTTTATTAGTTTTTCTTTTACGATTTATCTTAATTTTGTTCTTATTGTTTCTTTTACATTTTAAGTTCTCATTAAAATTCATTTGATTTATTTTCAGTCTCTTTTTGTTTACATTTAATTGTAATGCTGGGTGACATTGTAAATGAGGGTCTCCCTCAATGTACTCCTAAGTGAAAATAAAGGTTGATTGATTGATTGAAGTTAAGCCAAACACATTCAGTGATGTTTAAGTCTGGGCTCTGGGGTGGTCAGTCCATTGTCCTGATAACACCAGCAGCTTGTTTGTTTCACTGGCAAATGTTCCCGTTTGACTGTTTCCTTTTGTCAATAACAGCTTTTACACAAACTCTTGTTAAGTGGCCCTTGATTAACTCTCAGATGAACGCTATGCCATTTATGTGAAAGTGACAGTATTGGTGGTCTGCCAGATCACAGTAGTTAGGACACCCACATTCTCCTCTATATATCTTTTTAAATGTATTAAATTCACTTTTTCACTAATTTTCTTTTTTTTATATAATATTCTTAGAATCATCTTGTGAATGTAAATAAAAAACTTGAACTTAAAGCAACATTACACCATTTCACTTAAAATCACTGTGATAGTATATTGGTTTATAACAGGGAGGACAGGATCTCTGTTTGAATGCCTGCTGTAGTGGTGGGCTATGTTATTTTGTAAGACCTCTCGTGAAAACCACATAACGCTTTATAGCATCACGATGCATACTGAAACTACGGGTCTTCAGCTAGCAATAAGGAACAATTACCTCTGTATTCCCAGGATGGACATCATGGCAGAGACGAGAGAAGAGGCTGAGAAGATATTGTCGGAGGATGCGAGGAGGAGAAAAAAAGAGAAAAAAATAAATCTCCGACTGGCTCACGGCTAATAGGAAAACAATGAAAATCCGACAGCAGAGTGTTCTTCCCTGCCAACGTTATTTATGGAAGATTGCGATGTAGGCTGTAACCTTATTTCTGTCTCACCGAGTTTTGTAGTGTTTCCAAATAGCAGAAGTCCTCTAACCTCAGTCCTGTTTCAGGCTGCCATGCAAAGAAATACATTTAACTAACACCAATTAGCTTTGAGAAGTTTGACCGTCCTGTAATAAAATCCTCTACACTACAAAATGTGTTTTGATGGTAAACTCAAAAGAAATTACTGTATTGATATAATGAAAAATCGTCTATTCAGAGTACTTATTTAGGTTTTATAGGTTTATCCATAAAACACTTTTATATTATTACTCTAAGTTGTCAACCTGTTTCTTTCTCTTGTGATGTTGTTTTTTTTGGTTGAATTTGTGGCTAAAGACAGCCTGAAAAGAAAAATGTCCACTTACAACATGGAGTGACTTTATTTATTACTTTTTAATTAAATACATTAATACAATTGTAACAATTGCTACAAAAATATATTCAGACTTCAAACCTCCAAGAATCCCCCAACCCCACCCTTTCCCTAAGAAAATATAATTCTAAGACACAAAAAATTACTTTTTTTATTTAAAATAAACAACCAAATAAATAAATGTGCATAGCTTTTACAGCAAAACAGACTTGTTTATACCTATAGTTACATTAATAGTTATCTACATATGATCATATAAATACCATACACACACCGACAGAGAAACAAAACACACATAATAATAATAATAATAATAATAATAATAATAATAATAATAATAATAATAATAATACAATATATATATTAATCATAATAAACAATGATGGAGTGACTTTTAGGGCATGGACCCTGCATATTGCACTTTGATTTTGATTATTTGATTTCTATTCAAATAGAAACAACTGAAATTGTGAGTGTAAACTGTACTTTCCATATGCCTGTGTGATGTCAGCAAATGCATATGTACGGCTTTTCATTGGGGGGTCTCAAAGTGTGATTTGCATTTGCAACAGTGAAAAGAAAGCAAAACACACTGTAGAAGAATCTCATGAGCAAAAATATCAATTCTCGCATTATACTGCCTGAACGGCTGTTTTGACTGGAAATGAATGGTGGTCTTAGACTACAAACTTCAATTTCTCATTAGGTTGCTTAAAAAATGCCCAACTTTCCCCAAACAGTTGTTAGGATAGATGCTATTTGCGGTCAAATCAATTCAAGGAGTGTTATTAGCGACAGGACCATCTTGTAAGCTCCGCAACTCTGCGCCTATCGAGAGGTCGTTGTCACCGGAATTTTAGGTACCTCCGGACAAACACACACACACCCCTCTCACCATAACAACACAACCACTCACACTTGTTCCCAATCAGTGCTTTCTATATAGATCAGCCACACGCTCAACCCAGCGCATGGCATTGTTTCTCTGCTCTGAGATGCTGTGTGGTTTCAGCACCTACCTGTCCGTGGCTTCTAGGCCGTCGCTTTAAAGGGTCTCCCCATAGGTCCAACCAGACTTGGCTTCTCCACAGCGGGGTCCCGCCACACTCCCTGGAGCCCAAGAGGATCTGCAGTCCCTCTGACCTGCCCGGCACTCACCTCCATTCGGCTGAGCCTTCCCACAGGCATCTAGGTGGAGCGAGGTTGGTGAACCACGGACTTCCAGACTCCCAGTTCCCTGTAGCAATCTGATTAATGACTGTTTTTAGTAATTGTTATCACTGGAATATCACCCACGTTTAGGGTGCTCTCTTGGTTCGAGGCAGCCACCAGAGGAGCTCTGAGACCATGGCGCGGGGTTTGTTAATCACTGTTTAAACTGTCCACACAGGGCTGGTTCAGCTGTTTTGTTTATTATTATTATTATTATTGACTGCTCTGATTGAATAAACCTTGCAAATGGATCGTATAACACCTCTTGAGTCTAAATCCTTACACAGCTCTTGTGCAAAACTTTGTCATAAGGTTCGTCACCTTGTGAGGAGTGTTTTGTTTAAAATGCTACAAGCACAGACCAATGAGAACAAGGTGTCATGCCAACTCAAGCCATTGCTCACGAGACGTGTAGCTAAAATCAACAATGCCAGACTAAGCAAGCAAAACTTCATACGTACTTAATCTTACATGTAGCTCCTTTTGCAACGTTTCCAGCTTCCCGCTCTAAAAATAACACCCACTCAATACCCACCCCAATGTTTAGTGATAAATCCTCCTAATCCTTCTCATGTGGATTCTCTGAACGTGGAGGAAGGCTCTCAGTATCTCTGGTGCTATTACACTCTTGTTTTCTGGCCCCTATGCAGCTTGGTGATAGTGAGTGGAGTAGAGTAACTCCAGATGGCTCTGCTTGTTCAAAGCCCAGCGCACCGTGACAAACACCTTCCCCAGCTGCTCCGCTCAGGCAGGGCTGCTGCAGGATGCGAATGTGCCTCAGGAAAGCCACCCCTGATCTCGCTCTTTCAGACTCAACCTCTGCTCTCCATCACTCTGCCTTCACTATTCTTAAACTAAAGGTTCTTACGTAGTTCCTCTCTTGGAGGTAGAGTCCTGGGAAAGACCTTTATTTGGTTTCGAGCTTTAACATTATATGGAGGTTGAATATTTACAATATCTGTCCACTGAAATCTTCAGGGAACATAGTGTTTTTTTCTATGGTACTTGCAAACCCTTTCTGGAACCTTTATTTTTAAAGTATGCTCCAACCCACCTCCTCAGTATGTACATCTACTTTGTATTTACACTTATCATCCATTTTATCAGCACCACTTACCACAGAGGAGCTCTTTGTAGTTATGTTGATCATCCTATGGTCCTTCTTCAGTGATCACAGGACGCTCCCCAGGGGCTGTTGGCTGGATATTTTTGGTTCGTGCTCTGTGGGGGTTCTGACCACTGAAGAACAAGGTGAAAAGGTGCTAACAAAATATGCAAATGGACGGCAGTCTGTAATTAAAGAACTACTATAATCTTCTAGACTGGTATAGAGAGAATACAGAGGAGGATGGACTGTGCTTTTATTTTTTTCTTGTGATAGAAGTGGTGGTGTGTTGCCCCCTATTTGTTTGAAGTATGGATTTGACAGGTTGAGTTATGTCAGGCAAAGGCTAAAACATTTAGAATTAGCTTCTGCCATTAGATTGTACACGTGCACTCTTAATCTGTGTTTATAATATATAATTAAAAAATATATATTTTCAAAAGGCAAGAATCAGTTTCATTCCAGGAATAAAGCTAGCTTGTTGACTCAGTTTCGTGTTGCAAGCTTCATTGCTCTTTGGCGCCCCCTCTGGTTAAATACTGGCCATCTTGGGAGCGTTTTTTCACCACAGCACTGGAAATCCAGCTAGTAAAAGATAACATTTTTAAAATACATTTACATTCAATAATATGCTTATTTTGAGTAATGACCATCAATTTTCAAGTTTTTTTTGCAAAAAGCAGCAATCTGAGTTGTTTAAACAAAGCTGTTATTTTAAGTAATTAATAGTAATTATATGCTGGAGATCAGGTTCAAAATTTATGTTGATGTAATGCATGTATTAGGCTACTTGACAGCTTTAAACATTACCTTTGGTTACCTCTAAAACATGGTTACACTGTTTCTCCTGATGAAGGCAGTAGATGCTTGCTGTTAATTAAAGGGGCCATACAACATATTTACTCAGGTTTTTAATCAGATGACCAGATGTGGCTTTACACCTCCATGTGATTAGGTCTAAGAATGAAGCTATGAATATTTTAATAAGCTCTGCTCTGAATTGACAGTTTATATTGAGAAACAGAAGCAACATGTTAAAACAGACACGGCCAGAAAAACAAAATGAACATTCATTTTAATACACTAAGTTGTCAGACTATGTATTTAGCTATGCTAGGGTTGGAGCTTGTTACTAGCTTACTGAATTAAAGCCTGCTTGATGTCCAAATCTGGAGAAACTGGCCAAAAGTTAATGTGCAGAGCAAATCATCAACAATGATTAAAGTCGTTTGGGATCTTGTAAAATGTGTGGCTGTTTGCCAGCTTGTTTTGCAAATGTTCCTTAAATGGTGCGACAGGTGAATGGTGCCCTAAAGGCTTCCACAGTTACATTCTGAGACCTGTACAAGCTGTAGCATTTCAGGTGGAATTGAATATAAGATTAAGAAGCTGGCAAATAGGAAGCCAAATTCAACCTTGTTTAAAGATCAGCCATGCCCATCCACAGTTTTAAGATACCTTTACATTCAATAATGTGCTTATTTTGAGTAACGACCATTAATTTTCAAGTTTTTGGGGTTTATTTTGCAAAAAGCAGCAATCTGAGTTCTTTAAACAAAGCTGTTATTTTAAGTAATTAGACGGTGTAGTAGATAACACTGCGGCTTTATATGCTGGAGATCGGATTCAAAATTGATTTCAGGCTGTGAAGGAGATGGGCTTTTTTCATACCCTTTCCAAGGAATGTAGAGTTTTCTAATCTATGGCACCTCCATCCAGCCATAAATTATCTACCGCCTTTCGGAGGATCTGGGTCGCGGGGGCCCTTACAAAAAAGAAGTTTATTCAAGTGTACCATTAGTTTACTTCTTTTAAACTAAAGTGAGTATGCTAAACACAGTTATATTTAAGTATGCTGGGGTTATACTGACAAGTATAGAACAGTCTAAGTATATTTGGTCTTTACTTGTACTTCATTTTTTGATTGAAATAGTAGAAGTAAGTATTCTTGTTCTGCACAAAAACACATCCAGTGCAATATTGATTTTAAATTTGATTTATAAAGATTTATAAAAAATACAAATATGTTTCTTAATCTGAGTGTTATTTTACGTGTGTCCACTGGTGAGTAAGTAAAAATTGTAAAGTTCTATTTTAAGTAGAAAAAAAATCTTAAACCTAGTCATATACTTTAAAGTACAACAATAATATAAGCAGTAGATTATAAGTATTATGTTCACTTAAAGAAAACGTACAAGCTAGTAAACTAACAGTAAACCCTTAAGTTTACTTTTAGTGTAGTTGCAGTACAAAAGATGTAAACTAGTTGTATACTTGGTTTACTACTCTTACACTTAAAGTGTACTTAAAAGTATACTTTTAAAAACTAGAAAGTGGGCCAATTTAGTCCCAAGAAGTATTAAAATAGTACATATACAAGTGTACTACTAGTACAATGATATTAGTATAGTAACTGCATAAAGTATACTTAATAAAATGAACTTTAAGTATACTTATTTTCTGTAAGGGGGTAACAGTCTAAGCAGAGAAGCCCAGACTTCCCTCTCCCCAGCCGAGAAATATAACCCCTCCAGCGTGTCCTGGGTCTTTCCTGGGGTCTCCTCCCTGTCGGACATGTCCGGAACACCTCCACAGGGAGGCGTCCAGAAGGCGTCCTAACCAGAAGCCTGAACCATCTCAACTAGTTCCTCTCGACGTGGAGGAGTAGCGGCTCGTCTCTGAGCCTCCCCCGTATAATCAAGCTCCTCACCATCTCTAAATGAGACCCGAAACCCTACGGAGAAAACTCATTTCAGCAGCTTGTATCTGCGATCTTGTTCCTTTGGTCACTTCCCAAAGCTCGTGACCACAGGTGAGAGTAGGAACGTAGATTGACCAGTAAATCGAGAGCTTTGCCTTTTGGCTCAGCTCTCTCTTCCCCAGGACAGACGCTGCACCGATCCGGCTGTCAACCTCCTGCTCCATCCTTCCCTCACTCATGAACAAGACCCCAAGACTCCTCCACTTGAGCACCTTTCTATGGCACCTTTAAATTTAAAATGTGTTTACTTGTGTTTGTCTCTTGAGCACCTCTAAAAGTCTGTGCAATGGCATGTGAAAACATTTTATTAGGTGCTTTACTGCACGCTTTATCTAAGATGTGTGTACACCTCTGCTCATTCCTTATATTTGTTGTATAACACTGTAGACAAATGTTTCATCTCTGTTCTTTCCACAGTCTTCAGATTAGTAGCACATTCAGCGGTTGGTACACCTTTTTACACATCATTGAAATTAATCAGGCAGTTCTCACTTAGTTCTCACATAGAGTCATCTGGATTTGATTGAAATGGGGTGACAGAATCTGATCGAGTTTTCTGGAGCTGTATTATGCAGGTGGTCCTTAAATGGCTTTGCAGTAATTTCTACATTTTCGTATTGTTGTTTTTTTTTTTTTTTTGGGCTTCACTGTGACCAAGCGGCTGACACATTAGCTGCTATTGTCGGCACTTTGGTAAGCGACTATCATACTTGCAGTCGTCACCTTCAATTCTGCCATGATGACTGAGTGCAAGAATTGTCATCAGACACTCTCTCTCCCTCTTATCAGCGTGGCCAATCACAGCTGCTTTGTCTCCAACTCAGCAATTGTCCTCAAACCTCGAGAATAGCCAACAAAGCCCCTTTATACTGGTGATGGTAATCAGGATTCGCTATAACATACTGTGATACTAAGAATGAAAGTTTAACAGTGTATATCTTCACTTTAGTGTGTAAGGAAAAGGACACATAGCATTAAATTCACATCAGAACCACTGGTCAGGTATTTACAGCAAGGCCACTGCATAACAGTGAATAGGTGGCCACCTGCTCTTCCTACTTTGAAGCATGATGAACAGGCTTAGTTGTATTTTCACACGCTAAGAAAATGCTGTTGTGAATTTACATGTGTAAAGTAGCTGCACATGGATAAAACGTATTGCATGAACACAGATATTCCTGAAACAAGTTCTAGAAAATTATATTGTTGTAACATATTTTCCCACACAAAATTTGCGCAGTGGTAAAAGTTAGAAAGCTCCTAGTGTAATCGAATACATACAGTCTTAACAAAGTCTCTGTTACAGGTAGTGATAACAAAAAAGCATGTTGTAATAATAAAGAATTGTAATTTCAAAGAGCTGGACCTCATTGAAAGCATTGGCGTAGGAACCGCGGGGGGACGTGTCCCACCCAATATCAGAAACACGTAGATTTGTCCCACCCAAAAATTAAACTACAGAAAAAGCGGAAACTGTTTAAAAACACTTTTTTAAAAGCACGTTTTAGCAGCCTTTGCAATTCACGCACTGTGTTTGTTGTTAGCAACTGGCTCTGGTTGTCAGGTGGTCTTTAAGGTTTGTGTTGAGATGCCTGTTCAGAAATATCCTGCAGCAGCTTAGTCAGCAGCTTCACTGACCCGAGCTCTCGTCTCGCTGGAGCGCCGGGTAGCTTGAGCCAACTTTAAACTCCGAGGTCAGTGATGAGAGCAATGAACAGCAAAATATGCTGCAATAAAAACTGCTTTGGTATAATGTGTTGTTATGGTAACAGACTAGGAGGGTTTGGGTTAGCTAACGTTTATATTGACTTTAGTCAGAAAGCACTCTGAAACATAAAGTTACATTACTCTCTGGCCACGCCCCCAAACTGGTATGATCCAGCGTTACAGCATATCTAGCAGCATTGCGCGCACACACGAGGTGCGTCCGACATAGCCTAGTTGAGCGCGGCTAGTATGTCTGAATACTCAGTAGTAAATCAGTAGGTGAGCGCGGCTAGTATGTCTGAATACTCAGTAGTAAATCAGGAGGCGAGCGCGGCTAGTATGTCTGAATACTCAGTAGTAAATCAGTAGGCGAGCGCGGCTAGTATGTCTGAATACTCAGTAGTAAATCAGTAGGCGAGCGCGGCTAGTATGTCTGAATACTCAGTAGTAAATCAGTAGGCGAGCGTGGCTAGTATGTCCGAATACTCAGTAGTAAATCAGTAGGCGAGCGCGGATAGTATGTCCGAATACTCAGTAGTGAAATCAGTAGGCGAGCGCGGCTAGTATGTCCGAATACTCAGTAGTGAAATCAGTAGGCGAGCGCGGCTAGTATGTCCGAATACTCAGTAGTGAAATCAGTAGGCGAGCGCGGCTAGTATGTCTGAATACTCAGTAGTGAAATCAGTAGGCGAGCGCGGCTAGTATGTCTGAATACTCCGTAGTAAATCAGGAGGCGAGCTCGGCTAGTATGTCCGAATACTCAGTAGTGAAATCAGTAGGCGAGCGCGGCTAGTATGTCCGAATACTCAGTAGTGAAATCAGTAGGCGAGCGCGGCTAGTATGTCCGAATACTCAGTAGTGAAATCAGTAGGCGAGCGCGGCTAGTATGTCCGAATACTCAGTAGTGAAATCAGTAGGCGAGCGCGGCTAGTATGTCCGAATACTCAGTAGTGAAATCAGTAGGCGAGCGCGGCTAGTATGTCCGAATACTCAGTAGTGAAATCAGTAGGCGAGCGCGGCTAGTATGTCCGAATACTCAGTAGTGAAATCAGTAGGCGAGCGCGGCTAGTATGTCCGAATACTCAGTAGTGAAATCAGTAGGGGAGCGTGGCTAGTATGTCCGAATACTCAGTAGTAAATCAGTAGGCGAGCGCGGCTAGTATGTCTGAATACTCAGTAGTGAAATCAGTAGGCGAGCGCGGCTAGTATGTCTGAATACTCAGTAGTGAAATCAGTAGGCGAGCGCGGCTAGTATGTCCGAATACTCAGTAGTGAAATCAGTAGGCGAGCGCGGCTAGTATGTCCGAGTACTCAGTAGTGAAATCAGTAGGCGAGCGCGGCTAGTATGTCTGAATACTCAGTAGTGAAATCAGTAGGCGAGCGCGGCTAGTATGTCCGAATACTCCGTAGTAAATCAGGAGGCGAGCTCGGCTAGTATGTCCGAATACTCAGTAGTGAAATCAGTAGGCGAGCGCGGCTAGTATGTCCGAATACTCAGTAGTGAAATCAGTAGGCGAGCGCGGCTAGTATGTCCGAATACTCAGTAGTGAAATCAGTAGGCGAGCGCGGCTAGTATGTCCCGAATACTCAGTAGTGAAATCAGTAGGCGAGCGCGGCTAGTATGTCCGAATACTCAGTAGTGAAATCAGTAGGCGAGCGCGGCTAGTATGTCCGAATACTCAGTAGTGAAATCAGTAGGCGAGCGCGGCTAGTATGTCCGAATACTCAGTAGTGAAATCAGTAGGCGAGCGTGGCTAGTATGTCCGAATACTCAGTAGTGAAATCAGTAGGCGAGCGCGGCTAGTATGTCTGAATACTCAGTAGTGAAATCAGTAGGCGAGCGTGGCTAGTATGTCTGAATACTCAGTAGTAAATCAGTAGGCGAGCGCGGCTAGTATGTCTGAATACTCAGTAGTAAATCAGTAGGCGAGCGCGGCTAGTATGTCTGAATACTCAGTAGTAAATCAGTAGGCGAGCGCGGCTAGTATGTCCGAATACTCAGTAGTAAATCAGTAGGCGAGCGCGGCTAGTATGTCTGAATACTCAGTAGTGAAATCAGTAGGCGAGCGTGGCTAGTATGTCTGAATACTCAGTAGTAAATCAGTAGGCGAGCGCGGCTAGTATGTCTGAATACTCAGTAGTAAATCAGTAGGCGAGCGTGGCTAGTATGTCTGAATACTCAGTAGGTATTGAGTAGTAGGTAAACGGTACCGGATGACCTACTGAATCGGCAGCCATTTTTATGTAGGTGAACACAGCACACTGTGTATCCCATGATTCACCTGGAGCCACGGATGAATTCAAAGTGCGGTAAATAAACAGTGTAAAGCTGAACGTCGGCTGTGTGTACGTAGCTACGGCTAGTGAACTGCTGCTACAGAAGTTAGCGCTACTGTTGAGATAAACAATGATTACATTCCTCCCGTTTCATCTTCTCTGATCTACAGCTCCACACAGTCTGATACATAATCAGATAAAAACACAGATCAGAGTCACTAAAAGGTCTAAATCTGTCAGTAAACGAGCTTTTAAATGAATAGCAGGACTTTTACGGTGGTCTGACGTCTTGCGTCACAGGACGCTGGTAATATGGTGGATGTAGTACGTCTGAGATTGTGTGGTACTAAAACTCTCCTACTGAAACTACCTACTAGTCTGCCGCTCGAGCAGCACGTACTGACTCTAATCCAGTACCTACTGACCTACGGTGTCAATGTTTTATTTGTCGTGTGTTTACGAAGTTTTGCAAAGGAGTATTTTTGTACTTCATCACTCAGAACCAACACATTGCTGTCATTATCAGCCTAGCTTTAACCCTTACCCATATTTCTTATACACTCTTTATTCTGTTATTGTTAGCTAGGAGTGACTATCTGAGGGTTTATTTTAATTTAGGTGGTCTGTTATTGTTAGCTAGGAGTGACTATCTGAGGGTTTATTTTAATTTAGGTGGTCTGTTATTGTTAGCTAGGAGTGACTATCTGAGGGTTTATTTTAGTTTAGGTGGTCTGTTATTGTTAGCTAGGAGTGACTATCTGAGGGTTTATTTTAATTTAGCAGGCTAATGCTGCAGGTGGTCTGTTATTGTTAGCTAGGAGTGACTATCTAAGGGTTTATTATAATGATGCAGGTGGTGTGTTTACTGTTTATAAAGGAGTGAGAGAAGCTGTAGCTGCTGTGCTGTTGGTTAGTCTGTGTATTAGAGATGATACTATAACGTGTGTGTGTGGTCACTTTTAATAAAATGTATTAATACATTTGTAAACTAAGCTTTGTGAACTAACGTTTCTTTTGAGATTTGTTGGTGTCTTTCCAGTCACAGTGTTGCCCCAACACTGATTATAAATTGATAGTCCGAAATGACTTTTAGCCTACAATCGCCCCTGGTCTAACATTAATGTTAGTATTGTCTAGTCAGGAACCCTGAACATTATATATATATATATATATATATATATATATATATATATATATATATATATATATATATATATATATATATATATATATATATATATAATTTATTTTATTTCAGTATTATGACACCAAAGAAATTACATTTTTTGGGTTCTATGTGTATATAATCCAGACATTGCATGCATAATTTAAGTTTTCTGACAGCAGTACCATGTGGAGTATGTTGTTTAGTTTGTTTATCCTCCCCCCCCCCCCCCCCCCCCCATTGTCAAACCCGCTACTACGCCCTTGATTGAAAGGATAGAAATTCTGTGAAAAGTGTAAATTCAAGCACTACAGAGTTGTTCAGTCATCTAAGCATTGGCTATTTCATTAAGACATTGCAGGTTGGATCTCTGGTTATGCCACAGTCATCCGTGACTGGGAGTTCAAGACAGCACAATTGGCCTTGCTCTCTCTGGGTGGGTATAATGGCCCTCCCTACTTCCCAATTACTCAGTGTGATGCTATACTCAACTAGCTGATGTAACATAATTGGCAGCTAGTTTTCTCCTCCAAACCAGCTGAACTGTCCAATCATGTTTCACATGTTTTGGTTGGGTAGAACTGGCCATGACTTATTTGGAGTGAAGAACTGGGAGCGTAAAATAAAAGAGATATTATATTAGAATCAGTTATATCAGTTTGTATATATTTTATTTTTATTTTTAAGCTGTATATACACTACCGCTCAAAAGTTTGGGATCACAGTGAAATGTTCTTGTTTTCAACGGAGTATCTTCCTTCCTTAACACAACAATCGACTCACAGGTCTCTAAAGAAATGGACTAGCAGTGAGGGACGTTGTCTACTTGATGTTTGGAGTGAGCTGGGTGGTCTGCAGGTGGACTGTAGTTTGGTATATTATCAGATTATTATTACAGCTATGAACAGTTGCTGTCTCTGCCGCTGCTCCGTGATACGCTCTACAAGAAATGTGCAGTAGTTTGGGAAAACCGGATCTTCTTCCTGTGTTTACTTTCTTGCTCGCACGCCAGATAGCTCTGACCAATCAGAGGAGACGACGTGCTCACGTGGTTTGTTGGGGCGCATTTTGGTGCATTTGGGTTTTTGCCTGTGAAAACAAACTTAACCGAGGAGGAAACGCTCCAATTAAACAAACTCATGAACTGATCCGGACCAGAGAAACAAACTACAGGTGTGAAAACACCCTTAATCCTCGGGCTATTGTTTTGGATAGTTGGTAGCTTAGCAACCAGCTAAACCACCGGTCGCATGCTGCAGTGGCCGGGAACAAGCCATGATGCAGTCTCTCTCTAACTAGAGCGTCTCAGTAATCTGTTTTATGAGGAGAGATGAGGACAGAATGCTGCTACTTACACAGTTGCTACCTAGACAGCCTACTTACACACTTACTAGGTTTTAAGACACACCCACAGTCTCAAATCTGCTGTAAAAGAAATGCCAATGAAACTATGATATAAACATAACTTTGTAACTACTCTTTGATATGTAATAATGTTACCACTTTAAAAAAGATGACAGTGTCTCTAGACTGAATGTTAATTTAAACACATATTTGCTTCTTCCATCTATCACACAGACCTAACGCTATCATTAATACGGTGTTGGGTACCACATTTAGAACATCGAGACTCAGGAAGGTGATAATGACTGTGCATAAACTCTCAACAAAGCTTATAACAGTTTGTGGAAAACCTTTTTTTTCTTGGCAGAAACACTTACATGCTGGTGTATTTTTATTACCTGAGGCTCCTAGGGGAAGCCTAAATGCTAGATTGTTAGTCTGGCTCATGTATACCCCTGATGATAGAGAACTTTGATTCCCACAGCACCAAACATGCCTTTGGCATTGCAGAAAAGATCTTGACTACAGAGCAGGAAACCCAGGTTTGATCAGAAGAAGAGGACGGAATGTTTAGGTATGTGTGTGACATTAACCCGTTGGTGTAGCAGCACTTGTTTACTTGTTTACTCTCAGTGGCTCAGAAAGTTCTGAAAGCATCAATCTGTGGTTGTGTTCTGTTTAGCACATGTGAGCGTGTGCTTGTACATTTACCTGAAGGACACACAGACAGTCAGTTCAGTCAGTCCACAGCACGGTCGCTGCAGCTTCTTGACATGTAATTACTATAAATACGCGTGTTAAATGGCGAAGAGATGTCCGACAGACCCTGCTTGCCTTCAAATAATGGCAGCTCAGGTTGTGCAGTGATGGAAAACATCATTAAAGCCGGACTGCTTTCTCAAATTGACTGGCGCATGAACTACATGCCGTATTGGCGTGGAAAATTATGAAATATTTGCGATACTCTGGAGCTCATTAAAAGCGCATTATATTTTTAACCTTTCCATTTTCCAGTGCCTCCGTACAATCTTTCAGCTCTAACAAATCTGGAGTTTAGTCCTAAGAAAGGATTTTTTTTATTAAAGGAAAGCAGAGTTGAAGGCTTTTGCCTGTGCAGATTTCTTATCGCTTCAGTTTAATAGACGCTCAAAGCCAGAGATCGCCAGCGTTGCAGTCAGCATGCCAGGCCAGCTTTTGGTATTGGCCTTCACACAATGTCCTGTTCACTGCAGTTAATGAACCCAGAGCTAGTGCATGGTGCTTTTCAGCAGTTAACGCTGGCTTTTAAAAGGGAGCTATTGAAATTTCAAACACATCTCTTGCATAATTCCCAGATGTTTAATGACATGTTTATTAAGTTAGGGAGGTATTACAAGATGACTAATGAGCCCACAATTACAAATGCTCAACATTCCTTGCAGCAATGTTGCTTATTACACTTGTAGATGAAGCTCAGACAATCAGATACCTACGCTGACTTGTCAGTGCATGTATTGGTTGCGCTATATCTACACTGGTTAACCATTTTCGATGCATTTTCTGGGTTAAGAGTTACTGATTGTAGCTATTCTGTTCAACAGTTTGTCATCAATGGAAAAGGGGCTGCTGGGACTGCTTCAGACATACACTACCGCTCAAAAGTTTGGGATCACAGTGAAATGTTCTTGTTTTCAATGGAGTATCTTCTTCCTTAACACAACAATGAACAAACGGGTCTCTAAAGAAAGTTGTTTCTTTCTGGTCATTTTGAGTCGGTCATCAAGCCATCAACTGCTGATACTTCAGATACTAAACTAACCTAGAATGTTGTTCCCCCTTTTATACTCACTTATTAGTAGAATGTTTTTCAGCTGTGCGTCACAATTAAGCAAGAGTGTCCTAACGACCAATTAGCCCAATAACATCCTTAACTTGGATTGGCGGCCGTACCAGGAGATTTAGACAGAGGACTGAGAATTACTGATAATAGGACTATATGCAAAATAAGCCTCTATACAAAAATAGACTTTAATACAAACATTTTTATACTTTAAAAATCATCTGATACACTTAAATTAATTGAGAAATGGACAATATTGTTTGTGAATTGTGTGAAAATTGCATGAAAATCACATGAAATGAAATTCTAAAGTGATCCTAAACTTTAGAGCGGTAGAGTATATTACTTAAGTGGTGGACCATTCTCAGCAGAGCAAGTAATACCAACACAGTAATTGTGTGTTAGTGAGCCTTGTGCACGAGCACAGCACCAGCACTTTGCAGACTAACTGACCACTTCATTAAAAGCACCTAGCTCTGTAGGTGTACAGTTAGAAACGACAGCTCATTTGTTTCCTCGCACCATATATTTTAATCATCCTCCAGTCTTTCATCACTGTGAACCTATATGGCAAATGGAGCCTGCCTAAACAAATGGTCAATGAGGCAGCAGGGAGGTGTAGCTAAAGGCATACAAAGAATCAAATGAATTAAACTTCAGCAAACAAAATCATATTCAGTAGCATGGAGATCAGATCAGATTCTGCTGCAGGATGGAGGGCTGTGAGATAATGTAATGAACCTGAGTCCATGACATCAACAAAATGTATTTATGGTTGGATGAATAGCAAATGGTCTGGAATAGATTCTGTGACAAACGAGTGAGTGATATACACTTACTACCCTGTATCTACTTTACTGTCCATTTCATCAGCTCCACTGTGGACCACTGTGGACTGTAGTTCATCTGATTCTCAGTATATGTTGTTATCCCTTGACCATATTTATCAGTGGTCAGTGAAGCATTCTCAGGAATGTGTTGTGCTGGTATGAATGGATGAGACACAGCAGTGCTGCTACTGTATGGGTCCTGATCGGGGCTGGACTGGGACAAAAAATTGGCCCTGGCATTTTTGGCTTAGACCAGCCCGTCATAATTAGCGGAGCACAGCCGACCAGTAATTTATGTATGTGTTCCCTGAAGGAATGTATTTAACTATTATTATATAATAATTATCAATTAACAGCATCATATTTAAATAAAAATCCCTTATTAGAAATTTACAGTGAATCATTACTTTAGAAGTCTATAAATAACCATTGTGGAAAACAAATCAGTAAATTAACACATACTGTAGTTCCAGCACTTTTATCCACTCATATGTATTTTCTGAATTTCCTGATATTGCAGATCAATTCTAATTCTTCAGGTTAAAAGCTGCTCCCTACTTTAAAAAACTATAACCTGCATTTGGATCAGGCTAAAAACAGACAGGGCTGCTTTGTGAACTCATTCAACACATCAGCATTTGACACTGTCTTACTGTGAGCATAGCTTTTACTAATAATACTTTTATACATTTACTTTAGTAAAGCTTAAACTGCAAAGCTTTTATCATTTATCAGTTTTAAGATCTGTTATTTCACTCGTTTGAGTGTTTTTAAAACATGTTGAACTGCAGCACAGAGGCTACAAATTCAAACTACTACGCAGCCTTTCAACACAGCTTTAGCCTAAATATCTAAAACGCTATGATGTAGCCTAAAATGGACACTTGCTGCTCCTCCAGCACTTCTCAGCCTTGAACGTTTACTATTTTATCAGAAGAAGGTGTCGTACGTGGTTGCCAGAATTTGGGAAGTATGCAAATAATACCAATAAATACTGATACTAATCAATCACCGTTACTCATCATTCTCATGTAACAGAGCTAACGTTACCTCCATCACCTCAAAGTCCCTGTGTTATCCTAACTTTACTACCTGCTTACGTACAGGACGTGGAGGCTACAGCGGTGAACATGTCTATGATCTTAGCACATTTTGCAGCATCTACAGTGACACTCTTCATCTACAGTGACACTCTTCATCTACAGTGACACTCTTCATCTACAGTGACACTCTTCATCTACAGTGACACTCTTCAATCTCTTCGCACGTAACTTCTCTGCACCTCCTTTCTGACTCTTCAGTTTCTCCATGTTGCCTCTTCTTTAACACACACGCTCAACACTGAAACTAGAGGGAGTTACAGCGGACCACGCTGAGAAAGGCTGGGGCCGCTTTCATCCTATATCCTGATCGGTTCGGTCCACTGTCTATATTGAAGATGGGCCAATGGGCTGCCCATTCTAAATTGTGGGCTGATCTCTTCGAAAAAAAAAGGAAAAAAGAAAGAACAATCTGTAATTGTAGAATATAAAATGCACCTATACGGTAAGTGGAGCTGATAAAGTGGGCAGTGATGATGGATATAAGGTGGATGTACCTCAGTTGAACTCAGGTGCACTCAGTTAGCAAGCATACACGCTTGAAGCTGGATCAGCACCACTTTTTTTGTTTTCTATGAGCTGAAAAGACACTTTAAATTAAAGTGGAAACCACTGCTTTTAGATGACGGCCACTTTCAAATCACTTCTGGCAGCGTATCCTTTCATACCAGCAACGTGCAGCAATCCCATCTGCACAAGCTATAAGGTACGTCGCTTCAAGTCTAATTTATTGATGCTGTCTGCACATACTTTCTTCTTTACTTGTTATTTTCCAGTGCAGCACTAATGATCATTATGCCTAATGCAGTGGTGGTCAGAACATTAAAGTAGCTGATCAGATCAGAATAAACATAAGTAAGACATATAGTGTTCAAAATATCAACTAAATATTAATACAATTAGAGCTGAATGGATTGCAACTAGATATGCACTAGATATGCACACTCTCTGTATAATGTTTCTGATTGATAGAACACTAGTACCTGTTGGACGTGGGAGCCTCTAATTAACCTTTTGATCTCAAAATCCTATTTTGCAAATAAACTTATTATGACATAGTTGTTCTTTTATGGAAATTAAATTATAAATTTTAGGAAAAGGAAGCTGTTGAGCTGCTTCACCCACAACAGTATTTGGTCTTCATAGCTAAGTAGAGATGCAGCTCTGGTCTGCCTCAAGGTGGCACTGGTCCTTTATAGTTTAGCAATTCTAACTATTCCAAAATACTTCTGAAAACTTCTCATTATGACATGTTTGTAATTTTGAAAGCGTGTCGAATTTCCAAAAAGGGCCCGTGAAGATGTGATCCGAAGACAACATGCTTTGGAAGCAACGTCCCATAATGCGAACTGTCATGTCATCCTAAATTGATCTTGTTTATAGATTTGTATGGGTGTTATCAAGTTTGCACATGAACACACTCAAGTATTTGGCAAGTCAGGGCCTCTGTGTATAAATACCCATGAACCTATGAACCACATACAGAATCTCATGCGAAAGGTCAATCAGGAGCTCTATAAACGAAGTTCCCCTCAGCCAGCCGTTCAGTATTCCCACACCATAATCCTTTTATCAGTATGCTTCTGCCTTCTCTTCTGAACTCTTCCCATACAGGAGCCACTGAACTCACAAGACATAAACAAGAGCCTAGCCTTGTGTATATAGGGTCTAATGCTCTTTGCCAAATTAACTTGAAATGCTCTTTTGCTGGCACAGCACAACAACACAGCAGGATTCACTTCAAACTAATGAGTTCAGCTATCAGGGAAAGAAGTCACTGAACTCACAAAACACAGACAAGACCCCATTATGTACATATACTGTGCTACCAAATTAGTTCAAACTTCAATCAATCAATAAGAAGGACTGAGATATTTACTTTAGGTTTATAGCACAATATCTGAGACACTTATAAACTAAACATATACAAAATTATCATTTATAGTTGACTATGATATTTTTGAACTAGATTTTATTGGAATTCATGTTGACATTTTGCGTCAAGAGAGAAACCAGAAAGGTTTCAGTGAGAATACTGATCTGAGAACATATCTTTTATGTAACACTGAATAGATTTGCATGAATTGATTAGACGTGACTGAGATGCTTGATAAATATGGATTTGGAATATGAACCCAAGCTGTAAAGCACAACTTTGCTTCTTTTGAAGTAAGTACCCATCTGGTATTTCCATAGCCGTTCTCAATTTTTACTAGTAAGAATAACTAAGAATTAAGATTCATTTTTATAAATGAAGACAAAAACTGTAGATGTTTTGTGGGGATTTGACTGACTTAGTATTTCCCATCCTCATTTGCCTAGAAAGGGCATTTTTTCTCTCTCTCTCCGTCCAAAGTCCTTCAGCTCAAGGCTACCATCGACTGCAGCGCATAGACGATCAGGTTGCCTCCCCAGACGCATACATTAGTAATCTGCAGGCCAGGCTGCGTGGAGGAGCAAAAGAGCAAGAGAGCGTCTCATTGCACTCAGCAAACATCAACAGGCTTGTATCATCTTCATTGACCTTATCAGAGTGGTGCTCATCAGGGGCCGAGACTCTGGGGCCCCTCCGACAGGCTCCACTGTTCTCTTTCTCTCTTCCCGTCTCTCTCACTATCTCTCTCTCTCAGCCTTATTAGAGTGCTTCAGGCATCTCCCTATCACCATGGCAATCTGCTGCTCATAAACAATGCAGCAGCCATGGGAGATCCACCTGGACTGGATAAGACAGAGGGGGGCATGGAGGACATGGTCTAACACACACACACACTCACACACAGATCACACACACACAAATATTATGAATATTTAGCAAAATCTCATATTTTATATTCATCTCTCATCTGAATCTGATTCCCTCATTTTACACATACATGTCATTGCAGGAGCTGCACTCGCATCATACACGGCTCTGTTTATTACATTTAAACAATATATTACACCAAATACCTCCTGCTGTTACAAGAATGTTAGAGTGTGTAATGTCTCGGTGCAGTACTTTGCATTCAGTACTTTGTATTCAGTCTTTATAAAACAGACAGGTGTTTATTGTTTACAGTCCCAAATAGAGACTGCATTGAAACCTATAGTTGCGTATCGGTTACAGATGGGGTAGATATGTGTAAAGTGGGACACAGAGAGATAAAGTGGGACAGCTAAGCTTGATCCTCTAGATCCTGTATATCTTATAAGTGATTAAACATCATTACTGAGTTTCATCCTACTTAAGTAAGGCGCTAATAGGGAATTCCAACAGTTTTCAAAATTCCTGATTAATTCCTGAGATATAAACACATTCATTCAGAGTGGTCTGATGTGAAGTGGTATCGTAGATAAACTTGTAGATTCTAATTTCTAGTGGTGGCGATAGGAACCAGGCCATCACAATATCTACAATACAAATACAAATACTTTATTTAGCACGGCAGAGAGCTGACGTTCTTGATGCGTAACTACACCAGTTTTTATATCTAATGTTGATTACTGTAAAATAGTGGGACATTTGAGAACTATTTTTGAGCATTTCATGTTAAACCACATCAAGCATCACACTAAATGGCCTTGTTTAAATCTCAGCCATTTAATTCTGTAGATTTAAAAAAAAAAGTATTCCCTTAAATTGTTAATTTAATTTTTGAGGGAGTGGCATACTCCTTTAAAACCAGGATAATTAAAATAATAATAATAATAATACATAGTAAAGCATGATTTACACATCAGATCCAGAGGCTTGGATCAGAAACAAGCTGAACAGTTTTAGTTTGGAAAACATTTCTTCCAAAGACACCCACATATCATTCATAATCATACCTTTCAGTGATATTACAAGGAAATTTGATCATTAAAATGTGTTCTGTAGAGAAATATGAAGAGCCTCACACTGAGAGTAAAGAGTCACGCTGTAAAAGTCTGACGTAAAACTTCAGGGCTTGGTCAGTTGAGGTTCTGAGGAGGTTCATCCTGGTTGTGGTTTGTATTTCTTAATTCATGCTTTTTATAAACGTAGGATGTTAATTATGCTGACATGACGACAGTAGCGAACCGTGACCCTTAAGCCTCGGCCCTCTCCCCCAAGCCCCCCAACCACTGTCTGAAAAAAAAGACCGTTTCCTCTCCTAATAAACTGCAAGTCAAAAAACAAAAAATGAGACGACAGAAATGCAACAAACAATAACATCCGTACAACATAAACAAATTCTTAATCAAAATAAGGTTCCTCCTTATAAATAACCGAACATCACACAGCTCCGTCTGCGCTTCAGAGGAACATGTAGACGACGCACCCGAGGAGCGTAACATCAATGTCAAAACTCGAGCGTACAAAAACACGAGGTGAAAGAAATAAAGCTGCACGTTTGATCATTTCTCGCACGTAACTGTTTCACTCTTGAAGTGCAGGACCGTTGGCTGCTCTCTGCACGCGAGAGAAATATTGTGCTCGAGTTTTCAGAGGACTTCCATCATGACTCAGCAAACTAGCTAGTGGTGGTAGCCTAGTGCTAACTAGCTGTTTCTTCACAGCGGGCGGAAATGATCATACAGTTAAGCCCGCCCACTTAGAGAGAAGGTCAGTTTTACTGTCAATTGAAATTGGTATGGCACTGAATTATAATTGCCTGGCCCCCTCTGTACATAAACAGCGGGACCACCAATCACCAACATTCTGCAGAGGCATCACAGTCCTTATAGGGGGAGACACAGACTCACAGGCTTCCAACACAGATTGAATAGACACGTTTGAATAATTTATTTGCAGATATTTTTGTAATTGTGTAGATGTTGATTGTCAAACTGTAAGTAGATAAAAAAAAAAAAAAAAAAAAAAAATATATATATATATATATATATATATATATATATATATATATATATATATATATATATATATTTTTTTTTTTTTTTTTTTTTTTTTTTAGGTCCTCTGAGAGGGCGTAGAGGGCCATGACTGTTCCCCACTGCATGACGATTATAATACAGTGTGTAACATGTAGCAGTTATCAATGTAAACCCTATACATGCATAATGGAGTTCTTTCATTAGACTTACAAAATATGTTAACAGTGTTATTATGACACTCATATATGTCATACTTTCATCATGCAATGTACAGTGTAATGTCTCTGCACAGCGCTGGTGTATGTATTAAGCGACATGTGTTTATTGTTGGCAATATCAAATAGACTCCATTTAGTAAGCTCCATTTGTGTTCATTGTGCTTTGACTGTCAGCACTGTGCAATGAGTGCAGACACAGCTCCATGCTGGGTGATAACAGGACTGTGGAATGTCATTTTCTGAACTCGCTCCTGTGATGTGTTCACTTTCCTGCTCTGTTCTTTCATGCTGCTTGTCAGCGTGCGGCGATAGTGGACATAATTGCTTAGACGAAACAATGTGCTGGCCATTTAGGATTCTGCTCTGCCTCTAACACTTGCTCTAAGAAAAGTGTGTCTCCATGAGTCTCTGTTTGCCTTTCTCACTCTCTCTCTCTCTCTCTCTCTCTCTCTCTCTCCTTCTCTCTGTTATCTAATAACATTACTGGTATAACTATATCAAGTATAATATTGTTAAAACATAGAAACAGTAACAGTAAGATTGAGAATGACAACAACAAAAATGTGAACAACAATAAGTAGTAAAATAAAATGAACAAAATTGTAATATTTATTACAATTAATTCATATTATTATTTATACGATTAATAATAGGAGTAGGAGGAGTTTGTTACTCTTCCCCTTTCAGTCATTAATACATTATATATACAATACTGTGAAAGCTAAGCTCATTGTTTAAATCTCTTTATCTTAGCAGTAAGAACACCAGATGTCATTAGAACTGATGTAAATATGCATAAATACCATAAAAAGTGTCATCAATATCGAGCTCCAGTTTAAAGAATAAAGTATAGTTCCAGATTTCATTGTGTGAATGTATTCAGTTCCTTCAGCAGCAATCCTGATTTAGCTTAATGAAGTACTGAGCAGTCAAAGCAGGTATTAGATACATCCATCCATTATCCATCCATTATCTATCGCTTGTCGGGGTCACGGGGGGGCTGGAGCCAATCCCAGCGTCATCGAGCGAAGAGGGGTACACCATGGACAGTTCGCCAGTCCATTGCATGGCCAACACTCACTCACGCACTCACTCACACCTACGGGCAGTTTAGAGTGACCAATCAACCTGACTGCATGTGTTTGGACTGTGGGAGGAAACTGGAGAGCCCGGAGGAACCCACTCAAACACGGAGAGAACATACACACTCCACACAGAACCACCCGGACCGGGAATCCAACCCAGATCATCTTACTGTGAGGAGACAGTGCTGACCACTACACCACCATACTGACCACTACACCACCATACTAACCAGTACACCACCGTACTGACCACTACACCACCGTACTAACCACTACACCACCATACTAACCACTACACCACCGTACTGACCACTACACCACCGTACTGACCACTACACCACCGTACTGACCACTACACCACCGTTATAACCACCACACCACCGTACTGACCACTACACCACCATACTAACCACTACACCACTGTGCCGCCTCAGGTATTAGATAAGAACTGTAAATAATACTGGGTTGTTTAGGAGAAGTTGTGCTATGCAAAAAATAGCTTTTTCAATATAAAGTCCTCAAGTGCCTTAAACTTATGCACAGTATTGCATTTCCAACACTTCTTCTGAAATCGAAGGTATTAATAAGAAGTCGGTCCCTCCTTTGCTGCCTCTACTCGACTGGATTCTAGTTGATGTAATGTGGGTAAGCATTGGTGTGATCAGACACTGATCACCACCTCACACCAATCCAACTTATGCTAAAGGTATTCAAAGGTACTGCATCACTGTAGGAAACTCAGTTCCACTGTGTGGCTGTGTTACACTCTGTGCCTTCTGTGGATATTATACAAATTGTGTGCATAAAACTAAACACCTAAAAGCAAATTTCACTCATTAGGAAGAACATCTGGATACATTTGGTCATATATATGTATATTGTGACATAATTTGCAGTGGGTCATGGTTCCTCTATTTTTTTCTAAATGTTTAAATGAGGTGTATAAATTAGTTTGTAAAAACACATTTGTTTTTTTTTACAACACACACAAAACAAAATGGCCTTTGTATTAGCTCCCTACATTCTAGATATTAACCAACTAAGTGTGATACACAAAGTCCAGAGTATTAGATCTTTATTTTATGTAACATGTTATGATATCTTTTCCTATATGCGTATGTAATACCTGAAGGTGTTTCAGATTTTTCTATCCTATATAAACACTATATAAATGTAAAGACATTAAAGAGAAATTTACTACTCCTACTGTTTGTACACACAGCCATGTGGCTGCAAATGAAAATCAAATTCAGATTTTATCTTTTTAGAGTTCAATAGAATTTGATAAGCTGGTTCACACAGTGAAGCCTCCATGCAATGCTTGAAACCCCATATGAAACTAAATTGCGCTTGAATTTGACTTTCATGAACAGCCAGTCGAAACTCTCATAGCATGTCATGCACATGGCTGGATTACTGACTGGGCCAGTGGGGCCAGCGCCCAGGGGCCCTTGAGGTCAGGGGGCCCCGGGGGGCCCTGGCCCAAAACATTTTGCGATGCCTATCAACATTAATGATACAATATATTTTTATTTCTGAGGACCCTCTATTTTAAGGATCCTCTGACTTTTAGGAACGTTGACCCCTGGCCCTTTTGAGGCCCCTAGCCATGCTTTTGGGGCCCCTAGCCATGCTTTTGGGGCCCCTAGCCATGCTTTCGGGCACTAGCCATGCTTTTGGGGGCCCTAGTCATGTATTTGGGCCCCTTATGAAAATGGATGAGGCATTGTGTCACTGCTCTGACTTTGACTTCTGGCTATTAGGGGTCCTAGGAAAGAGGGGGGCATCATTTTAGAGGTGCCTGGTTATGAGAGCCCCTGCCAGGGGGCCCTAGAGAGGAAGGCCATACCATTATAGGGCCCTTGATCACAAGGGGCGTGGGTTGGGGTGGGGTTATCCCTGGGCAGCTCTTTGCCCAGGGGCCCAGACTATCCTTAATCCGTCCTTGGTCATGCATGTTCAATAACTAACTGTTTTCCAAACACTGATTTCACTGAATTAGTTAATTAAATTAAACAGATGGATATTTTTGGGCAGCTGAAAAGAAAACTTTTGTCATAACTAAAAATAAGCACTGGGGAGGTTCACCTGTCCACCTGTGGGTCCCACATGATGTGTTAATAATGTACAGGCAGAATCAACTTTAAAATAGTTATTGTGAATAAACAGCCAACAGGTTGCAGACTTGTGGCCAGTCAGGTGGGACGGGCTTGGACAGTTATTGGCTACAACAACAAAATACATAAAGCTGCACTGTAAAATAGTTCACACTTCAAAAAGTCACTTTGGTTAAAAGAACTGTTTGTTTAAAGTATTTATTTAGTTTGAATAAAAGTGCTTAATTTACTTGTTACCACACAAAGTATTTTTTTTTTAGGTTTAGCCAACAAACCCATTTCTACAGTGTACATATTATTCAACTTCTACTGTTTTCTTTCCATAACTATAGGTTTGGCTTTTTATTCTGTATCATAGCCTCAGCCTCAGCCTTTGTTTTGGCTTGATTTCATTTCAGAATTTCAGCGGACTTGTAGGTCTTGTGGAGTAATTAGCTAATAATAAAATGTTTACACAGATAAAAAGTAATGTTAGTTTACTAAATATTACCTATAAGCTGATTCCACTGTAGGTAAGGTAGTAAATCACTGTATCACTATATTTAGTGATGTAGAACAACATTTGTGGAATTACGGTAAACTGCAAATAAATAAACTAAATACAACATTATCTGTACTTCTGTTTATTATTAGATAAATCCAATTAAAGATCACTTTACAAACTAAACTAGATACTAAACATTACATGGTACTGCTGTCAGAAAACTTTTTTAAATTATGCATGCAATGTCTGGATTATATACAAATATATAACAAAAAATATATTATTATCTATATATTAATACATAATTCTGAAATGAAACAACAAAACAATGTATATTAAGGTTTCCTGATTAGACAAGACTAGCATTAATGTTAGACAGTAAGGCTGTGTCCCAAACAGCACCCTCTGGAACATTACATACTGCACTACTGAAAACACTTCAAACTACCCGATACCTAGCATAATCGCATTCATAATTGACTGCAATTATGAATGCGACGCTTTTAAAATTGTGTTTTTAAACAGTTTCTGATTTTCTGGGGTTTAATTTTTGGGTGGGACAAATCTACCTGTTTCAAATCTACCCCCTTCTCCCCGGTTCCCACGGCGATGGTACACTGTAATAAGTGGTTTGTCAGTTCAACCTAAAAAAATACTTTGTAAGGTATGAAGCAATTTACTACGTACGTACTCAACTCAATAAATGACTTTGAATTAATTTATATTTATAAATATTTATGAAATTAATAATTATTTATTTAAAAAGGAATGAATATTTTTAATAATAAATACACCTAGAGGTTGGATAAAAGTAGCTAATTTAATAATTACCACATTAAGCATTTAGAGGTTGAACTAACAAACCATAGCAAACGGGCAGGAGTTAACGAGGACCACATTCATAGTTCAAAGTAGGCGGGGGGTGGGGGGTGCATGGCATGTGACTGAAGCAGGTGGGCAAAAGTTGTGCTAGGTTTCGTGGGTGGGAGTGGGTGGGATAATCACACTAGATTTTGTGTGTCCAGACTTTTCTATGTCCAGACTGTGGTCACTGATCTTGTAATTGATCAGGATCTGTGTCCAGTCTGACTGTCAGGGTATACTTTTTCATTTCATATCTTTTTAAAGCTGGATCACATTCTAGTTTACTTTCTCTCTCTTTCTCTCTCTCTCTCTCTCTCTCTCTCTCTCTCATCCAGGCCATAGAACACTGTACAGCATGGCTGGGGTTTTGTGGACTTCTCTTCTCGTCCCTCCTCTGCTGCCACTCTGAAATGTTCTATTTGGGCTCATATTTAATGTGCAGCTCTGCAGGCAGCAGTGCATTAGCCCTGACCTCTCAGAAGTGCTGAGTGGACAGCGAGGGTGGGGTTGACACGGGTCACTGCTGTCTCCCTCAGCCTCCAACGCTGCTGTCACAGAGAGAGGGGAGAGCGAGAGAGGGTGGGGGAGAGGGTGAGAGAAGAACAGGAGCCTGAGCGGGAGAAAAGTGGCAGACAAATGAAAAATTGGAAAAGAGTGATGTGGAATGGAAGGACGAAAGGACAGGAAAAAGTGAAAGTCGCAGTCCTCTCGCAGTCACATTTAACGGAAGTAGAAAGGAAGTAGATTTTCTTCACTTAGGCGTGGACAATAATTAAAAATAGAGACAAGGGACGAAAAACAGATGCACAGAGCTAAGAGGAAATAATGAGACAAACATTTAACATACCAGAGATAAAACCGAAACATCAAACAGTAAACACTGTCCTGCTGGTCTGATATAATTCAGAACCAGAACTCATATTTACACAGTAAATCACATTTACAGTTCATTTACATTCCGTATGGAGAGTTTAAGTCTGGAGTTATTATTGTCACTCTGCTATAGATTCAATTCATCCTCCTGTATATCTTATGTATATATCTTGTGTATGTTTTGTATAGTCCTTTATATATTTCAGTTAGAACTATATGTATATTTTCTAGCTTATTTTTACTTTAATATTATCTATTTATTGTATGTTTGCACTGTTTTACATGTATAAAGCTGCCCTGCTGTATAGTTGTATCTGAGCCTCACCCCAAATATTTCAATGCATGTTATGTCCTGACATGATGTGCAAATGACAAATAAACTTGAAACGTGAAACATCGCTATTAATACAAGACTGCATAATTACATAATCAATTACATAATTGTTTAATGAATCACTTTTACATTGAATTTACATTTATTATTGATAGATTCAAGTCTGAAGATATTATTGTCATTTTGCTATGCATTCAAATCACACAATCTTTTTAGGCTCTTACTTAATTATGACATTAACTACTCTTATAGCTATACAATGAATTACAAGTACACTTCATTTATATACTCTATTGACAGGTGCATGTCCGCACTGTTTCAAAACATGTTAAGCCATAATAAAATATATTTTCTTTTAAACAGAGACTCTTTTCTTTGGTATTTAGTTTATAAAATGTATTAAATATAATGTTTGAATGATGAGTCTCCTTTTGTGAGTCTTGGTTCCTCCCAAGGTTTCTTCTTCCAGTCTGAAGGAGTTTTTCTTGCCGTTGTTGCCTCTGGCTTGCTCACTGGGGGATATATGTTTTTATATGATTTTTTTTTTAACCTACAGTCAGGTTGTATAGTTTTGTTTTCATATGCTCTTGTATATATTCTTTTTCACTACTGGAATTCTTTATTCTTCTTTATACTTCTTTGTACTAGGTTTTGTACTTTGTTTTGTACTGTGTAACTGCTACTGGCTGCTAAATTTCCTTCGGGATCAATAAAGTATCTATCTATCTATCTTTCTATCTATCTATCTATCTATCTATCTATATCTATATTTTATAACTGTCTGATTTCAAAACTCTGTAAAGCTGCTTTGAGACAACATCGTTGTAAAAAACGAGCTATACAAATAAACTAGACTGACTAGACTAATGAACTGTAATGTAAGAGGCATTTTAATGCATGTATGCTATGGGGACCTAGAACAGGAGGTGGTTGAGGTTATCATTAAGTATAAAAATATATTCCATTACATTTACTTTATATTTTAGACTTGTTGTTTAAAATGACTTGATATCATATTGTTGCTTTTCAAAGAAAAAACAGCATCTTCAAAACAGCAACTTCTTCATTTTTAATGTAAGTCAGCAGAACCAGAATTTTATTTGGAATATTTATTTTGAAGCATTTTCCATTGGTCCATTCAACATGAAATCTTTAGACAATGTAAGTTTTTTGGACAGCAACAATATGTTCTGGACACAAGCCATGTTGTGGTGAGTTGAATCAGGTGGCAGGAAAGACTGCTGAGCCCAAGCGAACAATGAGGGTGGGCTGGGAACGAATTGCAGAACTCACATCTCAGTGAGAACTTTTCTTGTGCTAAAGGAGGAGGAGGACATGAAGTCTGAGTGGACCCTGTTCAAGAACTCCATTGCAGAAGCCACTGGGCATAGCTGTGGTTTAAAATTAAAATTTGTTGTGGTGTCAACCCCAGAACCTGCTGGTGGACACCATTGGTGAGAGAGGCCATCAAGCTGAAGAAGAAGACTAGTTCTCCTGACTCAGCAGATACTGATGGACAAAATCTGGACCATTTGAGAAGTTTGAAAAGGCCATAGAACAGGACCTGATTTGGTTCCAAGAGGTTCTGGAGAACTGTTTGGTGATCTAGGAAGCATTAGATTAGCTCCACACAAGCTGTACTCAGCAAAGGCAGAGAATCTCTGACTTCGAATGAAAGTGGAAGTAGTACTTTGAGGAACTCCTAAACCCAAGAGACATCCTTCCCTCATGGGAGCCAGTGCCAGAGGTGTCTGGAATGTCAGACTCCAGTTCTGTAGTGGAGGTCAGTGAGGTAGTTGTGAAGCTCCTCAGTGATGAGATGGATTTTTCGAATCACCGTAAAAATGCACTGCAAAATGACAGAGAATTGCTGACTTCTATTTCTAACTGACTATACAACATTAAGAGTAAATAGACGCAAATCAGCCAGATGGACCACGCCATCACTGTGATGTAGCCGTATTTTGTTGTTCACTTGCAGTCATGAGCAACTGTGAAAATAAACAGCTTGTAAATGTACATATAAAATAAATATGTTTAATTTTACCAGACCTATAAATATAATCATAAAAAAACAATGTATATAAAGATATTTATTCACATTCATTTACACTGTATCTGCTTAGAATTTCTTAAATTTGTTTTTTTTTTAATAGCTACACATTTTACAAGCATTTTAACTTATTTGCTTATATTACCAAACTTGCAATAGAAATGAAAATAAAATAAATTAAATAAGAAAGACTGTGACTGTTAAAATAGTTTGAAAGTATTTAAATGTTGTGAATCCTTAAAAAAATTAACCAAAGGTGTCTAAAGAATTCACATTCATTACTCAGGTAGAAGTATAGATACATAGAGTTTAAAAATACTTCTGTAGAAGTTGAAGTATCAGCTCAAGCTTTTTACTCCAATAAAAGTGTAAAAGTACTGTTTTCAGAACTATAAAAGTAGTATAAAAGTAAAAGTAATGTCAGAGAAAAAATGGCATTAAGGACAAAAGCTTAGGCCGCATCACAGGGGTCTATAGTGCACTAGACCCCCCCACCTCCCCCAAAACCCTATTTTTCTAAAAGCCATAATGACTATAATGTTATATTAAAATGTTAATGTTGATAAATTTGGGATGTGCTAGGCTTCCTGTTTCAGCCGCATATACACCTATTGCACATGAATGTAGTTTAGTACAATGTAAATATATTAAAGAAGCATATCTGTTACTACTGAACATTAACATGTGTTTCATGGAGCAGAAGATATGATGACTAGTTGTCTACAAGTATTGTAATGGTGCAAAAAGTCAAACTACAAAGTCATGTTATCAATAATCTTTACTGGAATGTAAATGTCCATAAATTAAAACAAGCTGAAATGAAATAGGAGTAACGAGACTATGTTTAAAATGTAAGGAGTAGAAAGTACTGATAATGGAGTGTAAATGTAAGGAGTAGAAAGTACAGATAATGGAGTGTAAATGTAAGAGGTAGAAAGTACAGATAATGGAGTGTAAATGTAAGGAGTAGAAAGTACTGATAATGGAGTGTAAATGTAAGGAGTAGAAAGTACAGATAATGGAATGTAAATGTAAGGAGTAGAAAGTACAGATAATGGAGGGTAAATGTAAGGAGTAGAAAGTACTGATAATGGAGTGTAAATGTAAGGAGTAGAAAGTACAGATAATGGAGGGTAAATGTAAGGAGTAGAAAGTACTGATAATGGAGTGTAAATGTAAGAAGTAGAAAGTACAGATAATGGAGGGTAAATGTAAGGAGTAGAAAGTACTGATAATGGAGTGTAAATGTAAGGAGTAGAAAGTACAGATAATGGAGGGTAAATGTAAGGAGTAGAAAGTACTGATAATGGAGTGTAAATGTAAGGAGTAGAAGGTACTGATAATGGAGTGTAAATGTAAGGAGTAGAAAGTACTGATAATGGAGTGTAAATGTAAGGAGTAGAAAGTACAGATAATGGAATGTAAATGTAAGGAGTAGAAAGTACAGATAATGGAGGGTAAATGTAAGGAGTAGAAAGTACTGATAATGGAGTGTAAATGTAAGGAGTAGAAAGTACAGATAATGGAGGGTAAATGTAAGGAGTAGAAAGTACTGATAATGGAGTGTAAATGTAAGAAGTAGAAAGTACAGATAATGGAGGGTAAATGTAAGGAGTAGAAAGTACTGATAATGGAGTGTAAATGTAAGGAGTAGAAAGTACAGATAATGGAGGGTAAATGTAAGGAGTAGAAAGTACTGATAATGGAGTGTAAATGTAAGGAGTAGAAGGTACTGATAATGGAGTGTAAATGTAAGGAGTCGAAAGTACTGATAATGGAGTGTAAATGTAAGGAGTAGAAAGTACTGACAATGGAGTGTAAATGTAAGGAGTAGAAAGTACTATAATGGAGTGTAAATGTAAGGAGTAGAAAGTACTATAATGGAGTGTAAATGTAAGGAGTAGAAAGTACTGATAATGGAGTGTAAATGTAAGGAGTAGAAGTAAAAAGTCAGCTGAAAAATAATTACTCCATTAAAGTATAAATAACCCAAATTTCTACTTAAGTAGAGTAACAAAGTATTTGTACTTAAATACTTGGCACCTCTGTATTTAACCATTTATTGAAAACATATATTTCATTTTTATAGAGGCAGTTTGAAAAGCTGAGGGTGGAGACCTTGCTGTAGGTGGCTGGTGATGAAATGGATGCTTCGGTATCATTAGCCAGATGGCAGCAATATGAAGAAGTCTCAGCTGGGTTCATCCCTGAGGATCCTGCATGGATTCCTCTTGTAAGTGTTTCTTATAGATGTGGGGAAAAGAGGTAAGTAGAGCAGAAGCGAGGGAGGCCGGAAATTTGAATGCGTTCGGTTACTCATTTGCTTGAGAAGTCAATGCTACTTCGCACAGGTGGGCAGTTACAGTAGCTGACCGCCACGACGAGGAAAAAACAAATGACTCCTACAGAAAAGGAAAAAATCAATCTGTTTGCAGTAAATTAATCTACATTACCACTGCAGCGGATCCCGCGGCAACCAGCAGAAACATCCATTATCTTTTGTGTGAGGGACTCTGTTATTGGCTAAGTAAAATGATGTATTGGCTAATAAAAGGACCTGAGCTGGTGCGTGAGGTTAGTGCTGCTCTCAGAATACCACAGACAACATCGCCTCTCTCAGCGGTCCCAACTGCTTCGTCCACTACCTCCTGCACACTGCTGAAATCGGAAATTCCTCCTGTTTTGAGTCTATATGCTGACCACAGCTATTGATTTCTAGATTATTTGTATAAAAGGAAACAAACATTTCTGATGTTGTCCAGTACATACCTCACATCCATGGAGCATTCATTTGAATTGATTTAGCAATGACTGGGCATGTATGTCAAATACCACGCTTTATGTCCAGATGAAGCCTGCCAGATGACCACAGGCAACATTTCTCCTTGCACAGTGGTGCTTTGTAGTCTCATTTAAAAAGAACAGAACATTTACAGATAGTCAGTGACTATATCTGTTTGCCTGTGGCTAGCAGTCTCTATCCTCTCTACTCTCTGGAGCGTCTCACAGTTTGAATATGAGTGGCAAACGTCATGCTTCTCATGCTTTGTGATCTGTAATTGGCTTCTTTTTTTTAACGGTGCGGCTAAATGGTTTAAAGTGAGTAAATTTGTTAAGTGTGTTTGTAATTCAGCTCGTTCAGCCACTTGTGCCAGTTAAGAGCCCATTTGATGATAGCATCACATCATTGCCTGAACCTTTATGCAGTTAAATGTCATTCACCTTAGGAAATTCAATTATTCTGCTTTTCAAACTGTTGGTAGTTATAGTGTGGCTGCCTCTCTGCTCATCTTGTCTGTCTCTCTGTATGCTTAGTGTTAAGTTAGACTCTGTAGTGTATTTAGACTTAGACAGTGCTATCCTGAAGTTGGACAGGTTTATTCTAGACCAGTAATAAGAGTGTACTTTGTCGGCTGCTACTTGCTCTGTGTTCAGAACGAGCTTACAGGCCTTGTACGCAAAACTGTACTGCACTCTAAACCCTCTAATGCCTGGTCCACACTACCCGAGATCACGTAGAGAGAGAACAACTCTCTCCCTACGTGATCTCGTGTAGTTTGAGTCGTCAGGTTTTGTGCTGTTCACACTACTGGTTGTTGAGTCTTTCCGTTGTTGTGGCTTTCACACTACATGACTGATCCACAACACAGGATCACGAATTACACAACTTTTACTCTGGAGAACCAACGACAAATTACACGACTTTCACTCTGGAGAACCAATGACTCATCAGAAAAACACGTTTTTCTCACAAGAACACACATATGTGAGATCTAGCGACACCACGTAGAACACACTATTTCCAAAACGGACGTCAACAAACCAGCGATACGAGTTCTTACTGTGCGGATCTGCAATAAAGGAGAAAAAGTTATGAAGATGGATAAAGACACGGGGCCAGCAGAGACTGTCTGTCCTGCAGAGAGAGCTGGAGGTAGATATTTAATATTTTATCAATGAAAACGTACGTGTCGCCCGCAGCCGCAGAGAGATTGCGTGAACGGTGACGCGGTTCTCTCTCTACGTGATCCCATTGGCTGTAGCTAGACGCTGCTGTTGACTCACAGATATTAAACATGCATAGATATTTGCTAGTCTGCGATTAGTTGGCGACCACTTGGCGACAGGTCGGCGAGCGTCTTTCAGCAGTTCACACCACACGACTGAATGAGTGCCGAGTGGTTGCCGATTTGCCTCCAAGCAGCGTTTTTGTCGTCGATCTAGAAAAAGTTCAGTTGACAACTGAAAAACCAGGCTAACATCGAGTATTGTTGTATTTCTTGTTTGTTAATATTATTGTTTGTTAGTTATAGATATGTGTGTTAATTGTTTTTATTGTGGTGGTCTGTCAATTTAAAAAGAAGGCGGTAAAAGAGGTAGTGCCAGCAGCAGTACTCGGTTGGAGCCCAGCGGGTTGTAGTGCATCTGTCTACTGCACTACAATGGCAAAGGAGCCTTAAAGCCATGTTACACATAGCTACTCAGCCACCAGTGTGATTCGGCTGTGCCTTGCCCTGGATGGGATAGTTTTCCAGATGTTTTTGGACCTGAGGGCAGAGTAGCAGAATGACCAAGTGATTAGATTAGATTTTTTAAAAATTAGATTCAACTTTATTGTCATTGTGCAGAGTACAGGTACACAGCCAATGAAATGCATTTAGCATCCAACCAGAAGTGCAAAACACATTATTATTATTATTTGAGGTTATTGTACATGTGGTGGTATATAAATAAATATATAGAATGTAGGTGTACAAAAATAGAATATAAATTACTATACATATATACAGTAAGGAGTGAAATGTAAAGACTGCACAGAGCAGCTTATGTTGAACAAGCTGTAACAATGTAAGCAATAACTACAGATATAAATAGTGCAATATGAACAGAATTGTGATTATAAATAGAACTGTACAGGTATGAAATTACAAAAAATGAGTAGTGCAAAAGTAATAGGACAGTGCAGTGAGTGCAGTAATGAGGCTAAAGTGAGGGTGTAGAGTTCAGCAGGGTCACAGCCTCAGGGAAGAAGCTCTTCCTGAGTCTGTTGGTGCAGGAGCGAAGGCTCCTGTAATGCCTGCCGGATGGAAGGAGGGTAAAATGTTGGCGGTTAGGGTGAGAAGGGTCCTTGATGATGCTTCTCGCCCTGCTCAGGCAGCGCCTCTGATAGACAGATGCAGTTTGTGAGTATGCTCTCAATGGTACAGAGGTAGAAGTCCACCAGTATCCTGGGACACAGGTGAGCTTTCTTGAGGCTCCATAAGAAGTAAAGACGCTGCTGCGCCTTTTTGACCATGGTGAAGGAGTTCAGTGACCAGGTGAGATCCTCCGAAATGTGGATACCAAGGAACGTCAGGGACCTAGAGGCATGGACCATGGCTCTCCAGTGGCTTTTTGGCAGGTTACAGTGACACTACCAGTTAGGAAGATGCTTCTAAGAGGCAACAGGTAGACTGGATAAGTGAATTGGCAGCAGAGCCAGGCATAATGGTCAGACAAGCATACCCAGAGTTTGAAAGGGTCATTCAGGACAATTTTCCTGAACACACTTCTGTTGGAGAAAATAAGGTGACGTGCACATCAGTGGCAGTGAAGGCAGTGGAGATGGAAGAGGCAGAGCCAAGGAGACAGTCCTCCAGCGACAGGGTAGATAGTGTATGTTCACTGCAGTATTTATCACAGCCTCATCAATATCCACATGGAGAAGCACACCTGAAAACTGGTGGGCACGTACCGTCCAAATCAGGTCGGTCACAGCTTCTGAGTCAACATTAGGGGGAAAAACGTGGCAGTCAGTCATCCTGGAGCTTCTGGGCTGAGTACACAAGCTCTGGCTTCAGTTGTGTGCATACTCAGTTTCAATTACCAAGAAACAGCTGGGTCCATGCTCAATGTCATGGATGTTCAATGTCATGCTGGTAACAGGCAAGAGGGGTGGCATGCAACATCCAGCACCACGACTTTGCGGAGAGGCCTGCATGCACTGTAAAGTGTCAGCGACTTAAGTCAAGTCAAGTCAAATTTATTTGTGTTGCGCTTTTTACAACCATGTTGTCACAAAGCAGCTTTACAGAGTTTAAAAGCATGAAACCATGAAGTCACAACACTTTATTCACTGTGAGTAAGCCAGAGGCGACAGTGGCAACAACAACTTCCTCAAAACTGGAGGAAGAAACGTTGGGAGGAACCAGACTCACAAGCAGAGACCCCTCCTCCTCTGGTGGAACAGTATTTACAGTTTATTAAACTAAAGCTGAGTCTGAAGATAAAAGCTTTAGAAGCTGCACAGGTGCTACATCAGAATGACACAGTGATGGAGTTAACTATGGAGCAAATGACACGAATGGAGAGGAGAACTGGTTGGTGCCAGGTAACGGGGGGGGCCCTGGTGGTCAATCCTTTAACAGTATTCGGCAGGACAGGTGGGAGCTTGTAGTGGCACCATTGTCTCACAAGTGCAGAATGAGAATGCAAGGGTCATTATCTACTACAGCCAGCAAAAACTAATGGATGACGTAAAGGGAGCTGTCCTGTGTGGAGTCCCCTTCGTTCCAGCACATCAATCATGACCTGTTGACCTGGCTCATGCAGTTCAAAGAGGTGTATCTCAACCCTACATCTGGCATTGTGCTCGGCACCTGCATTGCCTAGACATTGCTGAGGAGTGATGTGCCTTGAGGAGAAATATAAGCACAATCTATCTATCTCCATCTATCTATCTATAAAGTGAGGCCATGAAGACGGTGTAGCTAGACATTGCCATTTTTGAGTGCCCAAGGACCTCCATAGTGATTTAATAGGAACTAATTTGAAGTCAGCAGTCATGGCTGAGGTCTACAACTGCCTGGACATGCACAAGACAAGATTACACTGCTTCAACTTCAGAGTGCTGGCCTGATGAAATGTTTGAATTGGATGCTCACTACCCAGCTCGCCATAGCCAAAAGTCACCACCAGTTTGATTGGACCAACATCTGTCCTGCTGGCATCCACTATACTGGCATCAACTAGGTTCACCATAGCTCTAAGCTCTGGAAACCCCTAGAGCTGTTCTTTTGGTAGAGACAATGCAGGATTTGGTATGTCTTCATTACTTGCACCTGTTTGCCAGGGATCACCAGAGTGTGGCTCACCAAAAAGCAGGCATACATCTTGCAATGCCAGGGACAACCCCTGCAGAAAAGGATGCTGCCTGTCACTGTGGAAGGGTCCCCGTACAGAAGAGCTTACTTGAGGTAGTATATGGGGTGGGTGGAGTTATTGACTATTTGTGGTCCACAGGGACAGAATGGCCCCATACTGGCCCTGCGAATGAGAGACCACACCACCCAGGATGTGCAATGACACCAGCGACGCAGCCATTAGAGAGAATCAGAGGTGCCCACTTCCGGTCAGCTAACCAAAATGAATACAGTTACATGGGAGGAGACCAGAGAGACAGTAAGAAGTTCGAATGGGACGACACTGTCTCCTCCGAGGTTAATAACACAGTGGGTGGATGATATGAGAAGGTGATCTGAGGTTACCTACGGCGACATGTTTAATTATTTTGTACTCTCGGAAGGTGTTGACGGATAAAAATGCTCTGGTGCTGGTTCTCCTCCACAGAATGGTAAGAGCAGACATACGGAGGTTTGGGTGGATGTTTTAAATTTAGACGCAGGTCCTCTTCTTTGGAAGGCGGCCCCCCAACACTCTGATCTTTGTGTGCTGTGTTCGTAACTCTGTAGTGCAAGACAAGTTTTTCTCTTCTTCTAATTACTGACTCCCTCTAACCGAACATGTTATGCTGGTCATTTTATACGTTTATTGTCATTTTGCTTGTAATCAGTATCAACGTATCTGCTGTCGCACCGGAAGTTCTAACACAAAGTAAACAAAGATGGCGCCCCCAGTGTTGTCATGGAAAATAGCATGAATACCATGAAAAGGCATTCTACTTTTTTATTTTTACAATTTTCAAAGAGCTTCTATATGAAATCATATACAATACATTCACATCAGCTTCAAGAAGCATTCTACCATGCAGAAAAAGCATTTGAAGCTGTGCTGTGCTGTCATTTAATGTGAGGTCAGCAGTTGTGTTTTTTCACTAGGTGTGCTTTATATTGTGTGTTTTTTATCTAACTGATTGTAGAAGCCCATGGTAGACTAGTTGGCTTGTTAGTTGTTATCAACCTTACTATAGCAAGGGCTTTAAAATTGTGCTACCCAGCTGCTCCCCCTAATCTGTAACCAGATGTCCATCAAATGAAATTCTTTAGTCCCATCTGCTGATATCTAATCCATTCACCAATGTCAGTATCGTTAATTATAGCAGTCCACTATATTGGACCGGTGCTTCACTAGCCAGTAAATGTAACCGTGTAAAGCTGTTACTCACTCTCTAAACCGACTCTGGTCGATAGAGTCTCCTGTCTGTATTTTATAGCCCCCATCGTCTCTGTCATGGCCTAATTACCACCCTGCATCTCTAACGGAGGGTTAAATCACTCCAACAGACACCCAGAAGAACAGCATGGAAGCACACCCTGTTTAACAGCCAGCAAGCAAGACCAGCGGAAGGGCATTAACATGCTGGGTTCAAAGTTGTCTTTCGCTGTAATCCTGACTTCAAGTCCAGCAGTGGAGGCATAATTACCGAAGCTGGACTGGCCAGAGGAGCTAATAAGGAACGTTAATATGGGCCATATCTATTGAACCAGCGCAGGGCCGGAGTGGGCCCCTTTTTCAGCCCGGGAGTTTCATGCCCAAATCCAGCCCACTTTTTTCCATGAAGAGGGGTCTGAATAAATGAAACAGCAGCTAGCTCTTACAATGCCTTTTTATTGGGTATAGGTATATGTTGGTAAGCTAACAGAAAACACCACTTCACTTAAACATGTTTAATAAAAAAAATTAATAAAATAGCATTTTTCTCTTTTTCTCTACAGAGAGGTGCTCTATTGTTAGATTTACACTGAACTCTTAAGTAGCTTTGCTACACATATGTTTAGTAGCTAGCATCAAAAGCCTCCTAAGCAGTGCACTGGTTTCTCAACTGAATTTCCTTCTCTGTGTACATTAAGATTTACAAAATTTAACATATATCACGTTTCTAGGTTATATTTTACATTACAAATAACTATCTTAGTTATAATACAGAGTTTAAATAACTAGACTAGACTATCCTCTACCTGGCCCTTCGGTGTTCATGGACTCCTTGGGATCATCAGTAACAGTTTGCTGCTTCGACGCAACAAAAACATTTAATTAATGAGTTCGGCTATTAATATTTGTGATTAATGTTGTGTATTGGGCTCTACAAAATAAACTACGCTAAGCTGTGTTGTGACTTTGTCTTTTGCCGTCAGAATGAAGAGGGAGACCAGTCCAGGGTTAAAGCTTGTTTATTCAAATGGCTTGCCACAGATGTTCACAGCCTGGTCTGCCCTGGTCTAATGATGTCTTTGCTTGCTTGGCTTTTATAGCCCTGGCTTTGTACTTTTTCCCACCCTTATACACCTGGCTACGTCTTTCTTTTGGGTAGAGTGGTTCTCAAATAGAAGTTCCCAAGATAACGCTGCAGGGTATATGGCCCTATATGGCGGGCGTCCCAAAAAGCCCTGATCTTTCCGCGAGCTCGACAGCTTTCTGTCTAATAAGATTCATACAAGCTATAAGTTATATAAAAAAAGACACACCAGCTGTCTATGCAAACGTTGCTCAATAGCCTGACAATACAAACTTATTTTCATATCTGTTTACCGGCTGCAACTGGGGACTGTCTTCTGGAGAACATCTCTGTTAATTTGGCAGCATTTTCTTCCAACGGCATTCTTTTTTTTTAACCTGGCCTCTTTCTGCCTTCCATCACCACCGACTGACGCTTGGCGCTTTTTCTGTTTTATTTTTTAGTCGAAAACACGACTCATGGGCGCAACCAACTTAAACATTTAGAAGGGGAGAATTCTCTCAGATGGTAGAACCAACTTAATCTATTGCGGCTATGTAGGGGCTGTGCTGTCAGATGAATGGAGAATGAAAGCCATCCAAGCGGCCCAAACTTGAGATTGACATGAGCCGGCCCATCAGGAATCCTCCCGAATCTCTCGATTAGCCACTCCGGGCCTGAACCAACGTCCCAAACACCTCACCTGTGTGTGTGCATACGTGTAATCTGTGTCAGGGCTAACGTAAAAGTAAAACTGGCATCAAGGTTGGCATCTGCGATAAAGGTCAGCCAATGACGCCGACAGCAATGAATGCAGCCGCCCTGATTCAACTTGTGCTCCGAGTCTGGTGATTAACAATACTTATACGAGGATTGGCTCAGCTTGCGGCTCAGTGCTTTGTGCCCCTCTACTCACACAGTGAGGCATTGTGGAGCAGTATTCTGTGAACGTCCTGAGGGTCCTTTGTGAAGAATCATGACGAATGGAAATGAATCTTTCATGAGATTTGGCGCAGTTGACTGGACCATACATTTTGTTGTGATTTGCAATAACAAAGGAGCAAAATGACATTTCTCTGCCTTGGAGTGAAATTGCACAGCTATTTATATTGTGATTAAAATAGGTGTATGGATTTCCGCCGCCCCCGCCCTCGTGCCGCCAAAGATCAAAGGTCATATTAATGGCATGGGCCATGAAAAATGGCTTTGGAGGATCAAAATATCATTAACCTTTAAAGTTGGACCCAGGACCAGAACCCTTACTTCAAAAGGTCTGTCCCCTTGCCCACACCTCTGCATATGCTGAGAAATTAGGGGCAGACAGCAGCTGACATGCAAAGATAAATAAAAACAGAGAAAAAAACGAGACGTAATTTGCGAGATCTGTCACAAGACGAATCTTTCACCGGCGCATTGTATAATGCGCAGTGCTTGAGGGAAAGATTGTAATGCTGCTACTCTGTAGCATTCTCATTTGCAAGGCGGGAATCAAAACCCAGTAATGGTCGTGCCAAGGAGCTTGTTGCAATAAGATTTAACCAGAGCCACATCGCGTACACCTTTCGCTCGGATGCAAGAATCCATCACTTGTGCACTTCAGGGCGAATAGAAGAAGCAGGAAAAAAAAGAAAAAAAGAAAATGTCACCAGCCTTCTGTTTGGTGCCTCCTCCAAACTGTATGTCACAGCTGAATACGAAGGCAATTCAATCTATGTTTTCTGTTAATATGTCCTTTTTATAAGACATCATTGAGTTAATTCAAAGAACCAGTGAGGCATGTAAAAGCCATTTCCACATTAATCCCACGTCAGAAAAAAGCCCCAGGCCGATAAGAGCTGACCTGCAGGCTGTAAATCCTCCCCCCGCTCCAGCTGCTTTCCATGTTTGGGCTAATTGCTCTGGCTGTATTATCGCCGCCCTGCTTTCAGCCGACCACCCAAACAGCCTGACTTGGAATATTTCTCTCTTCTTCTTCCTCTCCGGGAGGGATGCGGCAGCTCTATGTGTATGTGTGTGTTTTGGGTGCCTCACATGGGCAGTAAGACTCCTCTTTGCTGACTCCTCAGAATGCTCCGGGGGTGAGGCTCCTTCGTGGCGGGACTGCTAGAAAATTGCTGCTGTCGCTCTCTGCCTGACTGCTGCTTGATTTGTGGTGGACCTGCAGAATGATTTGATGGATTTATTCGCGCTCTGTGCACGCTGCTATTATGAGACACACCAATCATATTCTTTGGGACGGCGATGAATCTGTCAATTCTGCTTTTGCATAAATTCGCCAAACTGGAGGCATAGTTTAGCAAACCATCCCATAATGTCCAAGAGCTTTCGTATACAATGGCAAGAACATGTGAACGGGGAGGGGGATCAATATGACGTTCTTTGATCTGCTGTTTTTTGAAAATATCTTCATAGAAAACACGTATACCTGCCTTGCTCTTGCCTATTACTTATTAGGATAATGAACTTAAATGTATGCCAGTGCCATACCTGTCAGTGTACGTCAATTAACTAAATTATTAATAATTAATTTAGCCTGCGGTATTCATTCACAAAGGAAAAAAAGAAAGAAACTCATCCTTTGGCCATTACGTTCCCAAGCTGAAGCTCTTCCACATCCTAGCCAGAGGTGGTAGCAGCGAGCCTCGCTCTGCTGACTGACTGCTGTTCTTCCTTGGAGGCCCCGTACTGAATGATCTGGGTTGGCGTTCAGGCTCTGTGTTCCTCTTGTTTACAGTAATGCTATTAGTGAGGGATAGAGGGATGGAGTGACACTGATCAGACGTGGTATAAAAAAAAAAAAACAGAGAAAAGCACATCATCAGGGTTTGGGAGAGTGCCGAAGCCCCTGATCTGATTCCTCTGCTCCCTCTGACTCTGTGTAAGATTAATTACCGCTGAGCATCATATGCTCTCAGAGCCAAACCAGGCAATTAGAAACCTCCCAGCTTAATGATAGCCGTCCAGAAGGATAGTGCAGGAATTATCGCCCTTTTTTCCAGATCGCATTATGAGTGCAAGAGGGATGCTTCTGTATCTTGTGTGGGGAGTTCACATTTGTTTGTGTGTGCATGTTTGTGTGTGCTTGTCTTAAAGGAGGAGGTAACCTGGCTTCTATTTAAAGATGACCAATCCCATTTGCGCCATGCTTCGGGGAACAAGGGGCAGAAAGTAGATTAAAGCACAATCAGAGATGTAAGCAATGTGTTGTTAAGGATTCATGGGGGAACTAGAGTGCTTCGCTGGCCGGATATGAACCATTGATGGAAAGCAGACAACACTTTTTGTTTATGGTTACGTGAGAAAGGAGCAACATTAATGTCAACATTACATCTTTCTGAATAGTTTATCAGTTTGGATCCGCACTGGACAACGTCTGGGTCCGGACCCAGACCATGATCCACCTATTAGTCACCTCTGCTCTACACTATGTAGAGTAACATCTATTTAAATGTTCTTAGGAAACCAAAAGTACTTCATCCATGGTGTTGTTTCAAAAATGCAATGTATAAAAGTACCATAAACAGAGTAATTTAGAGAGATTTCAGAGTCAGATTGATGTGCATTGTAGAAAAATATATCAATTCATGTTTCTTAATGGTGGTATTAATGCAAATGTATTAATTTCACATACACTGACTCAGAGTAGACCCCTCACCACGACTGCCATGTTGGTTTGACACGCACTAGTCCCATTCATTTTTGAGTGCTACTAAACATTATGGTTTCGTTAATCTACATTCACCAAACTGCTGAAGTAATGTTCTCTGAATGAATTATTGAAAAATGTTATGTTTGATGAAAACCAACATAACAACCTCATCCCTACTTTGAAACATGGTGGTGTCAGTTTCATGGTTTAGGCTTTCTTCTTTATTTTGAACAGAAGCTATGAATTCTGAGATTGTTGAGGCATCACTCCGTGAACAGAACTTCGACAGAAGGTGGGTCATGGAAAAAGACGATGACCTGAAAAAGACCACACTGTAACAAATTTCACTGTAAAAGCCAAACCAGGCACTTAGAAACCTCCCAGTTTAATAACAGGCATCCAGAAGGATAGTGAAGGAAATATAGCCCTTTTTCCAGATCGCTTTATGAGTGCAAGAGGGATGCCTCTGTATCTTGTGGTTTTTGGGGTTTTTTTGGAGGGGGGGCAGCAGGGGAGTTCACATTTGTTTGTGTGTGCATGTTTGTGTGTGCTTGTCTTAAATGAGGAGGTAACCTCCTGGCTCCAGATGACCAATCCTATTTGTGCCATGCTTCGGGGAACAAGGGGCAGAAAGTAGATTAAAGCACAATCAGAGATGTAAGCAATGTGTTGTTAAGGATTCATGGGGGAACTAGAGTGCTTTGCTAGCCTGATATGAACCATTGATGGAAAGCAGACAACACTTTTTGTTTATGGTTACGTGAGAAAGGAGCAACATTAACGTCAACATTACATCCTTCTGAATAGTTTATCAGTTTGGATCCGCACTGGACAACGTCTGGGTCCGGACCCAGACCATGATCCACCTATTAGTCACCTCTGCTCTACACTATGTAGAGGTTCATCTGTTTAAATATTCTTAGGAAACCAAAAGTAGTTGGGAAAAGTTGCTTTTTGTAAATGAGAGATGGTGTGAATTTCAGGAACCCTTTCTAAGTTTAATTGGTGGAAAGCCTTTACACTATGTAGAGGTTCATCTATTTAAATGTTCTTAGGAAACCAAAAGTACTTCATCCATGGTGTTGTTTCAAAAATGCAATGTATAAAAGTACCATAAACAGAGTAATTTAGAGAGATTTCAGAGTCAGATTGATGTGCATTGTAGAAAAATATATCAATTCATGTTTCTTAATGGTGGTATTAATGCAAATGTATTAATTATGGTTCTGCATTGCTTGCAAAGTACTTGTTTTTTGCTTTCTGCCAGATCTTCGCCGTGTAACTCCTGCAGTTTTAAGAAAATCAACACACTTCCAACTCCACATTGTCCATTTGAATCTGTGACTCGGGCATGCACACAGCTTTTTGATCGAATATATGTATTCCATAGAGAATCAATAGGATAAAAAAGTGCATGTGAATCCAGTGTACTTCTATACACCCAACAGACACCGTTTCACATACACTGACTCAGAGTAGACCCCTCACCACGACTGCCATGTTGGTTTGACACGCACTAGTCCCATTCATTTTTGAGTGCACTAAACATTATGGTTTCGTTAATCTACATTCACCAAACTGCTGAAGTAATGTTCTCTGAATGGATTATTGAAAAATGTTATGTTTGATGAAAACCAACATAACAACCTCATCCCTACTTTGAAACATGGTGGTGTCAGTTCTATGGTTTAGGCTTTCTTCTTTATTTTGAACAGAAGCTATGAATTCTGAGATTGTTGAGGCATCACTCTGTGAACAGAACTTCGACAGAAGGTGGGTCATGGAAAAAGACGATGACCTGAAAAAGACCACACTGTAACAAATTTCACTGTAAAAGCCAAACCAGGCAATTAGAAACCTCCCAGTTTAAAAACAGAAGTCCAGAAGGATAGTGAAGGAAATATAGCCCTTTTTTCCAGATCGCTTTATGAGTGCAAGAGGGATGCCTCTGTATCTTGTGGTTTTTGGGGTTTTTTTGGAGGGGGGGCAGCAGGGGAGTTCACATTTGTTTGTGTGTGCATGTTTGTGTGTGCTTGTCTTAAATGAGGAGGTAACCTCCTGGCTCCAGATGACCAATCCTATTTGTGCCATGCTTCGGGGAACAAGGGGCAGAAAGTAGATTAAAGCACAATCAGAGATGTAAGCAATGTGTTGTTAAGGATTCATGGGGGAACTAGAGTGCTTTGCTAGCCTGATATGAACCATTGATGGAAAGCAGACAACACTTTTTGTTTATGGTTACGTGAGAAAGGAGCAACATTAATGTCAACATTACATCCTTCTGAATAGTTTATCAGTTTGGATCCGCACTGGACAACGTCTGGGTCCGGACCCAGACCACGATCCGCCTATTAGTCACCTCTGCTCTACACTATGTAGAGTAACATCTATTTAAATGTTCTTAGGAAACCAAAAGTACTTCATCCATGGCATCGTTTCAAAAATGCAATGTATAAAAGTACCATAAACAGAGTCATTCAGAGAGATTTCAGAGTCAGATTGATGTGCATTGTAGAAAAATATATCAATCATATTTCTTAAAGGTGGTATTGATGCAAATGTATTAATTATGGTTCTGCATTGCTTGCAAAGTACTTGTTTTTTGCTTTCTGCCAGATCTTTGTCGCGTAACTCCCGAAGTTTTTAAAAAATTGACACACTTCCAACTCCAGACATTGAACATCTGAATGCGTGATTCGGGCATGCACACAGCTTTTTGATCAAATATATGTATTCCATAGAGAATCAATAGGATAGAAAAGTGCATGTGAATCCAGTGTACTTCTAATTACCCGACAGACACTGTTTCACATACGCTGACTCAGAGTAGACCCCTGACCACCAATGCCATGTTGGGTTGACAGGCACTTGTCTATTTTTTGTTTTTTTCCACTCACCCATAGAGTCCCTTTTTTTTTTTTTTTTTTTTAGTGCTCCTAAACATTATGGGTTTGTTAATCTACATTCACCAAACTGCTGAAGTAATGTTCTCTGAATGGATTATTGAAAAATGTTATGTTTGATGAAAACCAACATAACAACCTCATCCTTACTCTGAAACATGGTGGTGTCAGTTCTATGGTTTAGGCCTTCTTCTTTATTTTAAACAGAAGCTATGAATTCTAAGAATGTTGAGGCATCACTCCATGAACAGAACTTCGACAGAAGGTGGAGTTCACATTTGTTTGTGTGTGCATGTTTGTGTGTGCTTGTCTTAAAGGAGGAGGTTACCTCCTGGCTCCAGATGACCAATCCTATTTGTGCTATGCTTCGGGGAACAAGGGGCAGAAAGTAGATTAAAGCGCAATCAGAGATGTAAGCAATGTGTTGTTAAGGATTCATGGGGGAACTAGAGTGCTTCGCTGGCCGGATATGAACCATTGATGGAAAGCAGACAACACTTTTTGTCCATGGTTACGTGACAAAGGAGCAGTAGATGAGTGCCCCGGGACAGAAACACAGCCGACTGGTATATCTCAAACTTGTCGCTGCCATTACTTCTTAAGCTGCTTTTCAAAAAGGGAGACTTTGGATGTGTGTGTTGTAATGATTCGTTCTTTAGTTTACTTGAAGAAGCAAACTAATAAGTCACTGATCTCACCGCTAGTGCCACTCATCAAACATGCCTGTGATCTTGGCGTGATGCGTCTGAGGACATTACCACTGGCCTCATGAGCAGCTGGTGTTTTGGCATATTGAAGGGTCTGTCCACTGAACCACACATCATGTCTTCTAGCTGTGCCACCACTCCGTCTTACATCATACTCTTCACTGTGCCATTTGTGTGCTTAACTGTCTGGAAACGATGATTATGAGACATGTTACATTTAAGCTTTGCCAAATAATACGAAATGTTAGAATTAATGAGATCATGTAGAAAAGCTGAGGAGTAAAGGCCATATTTGAGCTGGGAAAAATCGTTTGTGGTAAATGAGAGATGGTGTGAATTTCAGGAAGTGTTTCTAAGTTTAATTAGTGGAAAACCTTTACACCAGTGGTATTTAATTAGAATTCAGTAAGGTACAGTTAGAGGAGATTTCCTCAGGCCGGCCCAGATCGTTATTATTACTAACTTGTGTTCTGATTCAGTGGAGTATCCTGTTTACTGAAGTAGCCTAGTATCAGCATCTTATACCATCAGCTACTGAAACACCAACACATCACACATACCTTTCAGTATATTTCAGTATATTTACTGTTTAACTGAAATGCTGAACTTAATAAATGCTTCTTCATCACTTTAAGTAAAAACAAGGACTACATTTAAGGTACTTTTGAACGAAAAAGTGTATCATAAAGTGTTTATTTATAATAAAAAAGGTAAATAAAATATCTTGTTAACTGGATTTCACATCTTAACAGTTTATCTCCCTCCTGTATTCCTCCACACTTTCTCCAAACACATGCATGTTAGGTTGATTGGTCACTCTAAACTGCCCGTAGGTGTGAGAGTGTGTTGGCCATGTGATGGACTGGCAACCTGTCCACTGTGTACCCCGCATTCGCCTGCTGATGCTGGTATTGACTCCAGGCTCAAGATAATGGAGGGATGGTTGGATATGAGATACGTGGCTGCTTTTAATTAGCGCTACGGTCTCAGGACATATGAGACATGTTGGTTTGGAGCTGCCTGTGGGAAGAATAAACATCTCGGTCTGAATCTGCACAGATCTGATTGGCTGAGGAGCACGTTTGGAGATTTTACTAAGCACAAGATTGGTCTGTGAATTTACTGCGTCACAAAGTCTGTATACCGTAAAGACAAGAAAAGCTCCGCCTCTTAAAATAAACACTGTCAACATTAAATCCTTTTGAATTGTTTATCACTTTGGGTCCGCAATAGACAACGTCTGGGTCCGGACCCAGACCACGATCCACCTATTAGTGACCTCTGCTCTACACTATGTAGAGCCAAAAGTAGTTCATCCGTGGCATTGTTTCAAAAATGCAATGTATAAAAGTACAGTAAACAGAGTCATTCAGAGAGATTTCAGAGTCAGATTGATGTGCATTGTAGAAAAATATATAAATTCATATTTCTTAATGGTGGTATTGATGCAAATGTATTAATTATGGTTCTGCATTGCTTGCAAAGTACTTGTTTTTTGCTTTCTGCCAGATCTTCGCCGTGTAACTCCTGCAGTTTTAAAAAAATCAACACACTTCCAACTCCACATTGAACATCTGAATGCGTGATTCGGGCATGCACACAGCTTTTTGATTGAATATATGTATTCCAAAGAGAATCAATAGGATAGAAAAGTTCATGTGAATCCAGTGTATTTCTATTCACCCGACAGACACCATTTCACATACGTTGACTATTTTTTATTTTTTTCCACCCACCCATAGAGTCCTATTTTTTTTGAGTGCACCTAAACATTATGGTTTTATTAATTTACAGACACCAAACTGCTAATGTTCTCTGAATTAATTATTTTGGTACTAACCAACTAGCCAGCCAACCAGCTAGCTAACTGGCTAACACCGTTCAAGTTACAGTTTCTTACAGTTTTTAGTCACTAAATGAAACAGACCTGAAACAACATCTTAAATCTTAACAGCTTAATAATTATTCTGACAAAACAATATTGCTTCAAACATTAGGAGAGGCAACGTTAACAGCTATCTTTTGCTTGAGTTTCTCGAGGACCGCCGCAGCTGCAGTCCAAACACCTCAGTAGTAAATGCACCAGCTCGCGTCTCCTCGTCTAAGAACTGATTTAGATTATCTTTCTTTATTTTACTAACGAACACAATACAAGCTGCCCGGCAACTTCCTGCACTGACTGAATGAGCTGAAAGAGTCTTAACTCAGCTGAGCCCAATAGGCTGACCCCGCCTACTGCATATATTTTATCACTTAAATGAGTAGAAGCAGTTTAGACAGTTTAATAAAAAAGGGTTATCATTAAAAGGAAACATTAGTCTGTAATCACCAGTATGAGTTTGATGGATAGTGATTGGACTGTAAAGGGATGATGGTGCATGTTTCCGTAGGTTGACAAAAAATACTGTATTATGCCGATAAATTACAGTTATTTGCTGTTACTGGGCAACTGATTGCATTACTGTTAATTTACTGTGTGATTATTTGACAGTATTTTACAATTATTATAAAAAATAGTAAGATACTGTTGTATATCTACAGTAAATGTACAGCAATTCATTACAGTTAGTCTACAAAAAAGAATAAAGCTGAAGAAATATTGTATTTTGGAATGGCTCAGTCAAACCCCAGACTCCAATCTAATAGAAATGTTACAGCAGAACTCACAAGTGTGGTGTTCCTAAAAGAAATCCCTCCAACACAACAGATTTGAAGCAGTTATGTAGAAGTGCAGGTCTGATCAACAGCTATAGGAACAATTTGGTTGATGTCATTGCTGCTCAAATGGGTCACACCAGTTACTAAAAGCCAATGAAGAAATTTAGTGTTACCTAGTTCAGTAAACAAACGAACACATATATACTTTTTATGTTATTTGTTTTGGGTTCCCACCGTCAGTTGTTATGACTTAAATTAATTAAATTACTTGAATTAAAGATCTGATCATATTTTAAGTCACATTTATGTAGAAATGTATGTTTAATGATAAAGGGCTTTCAAACGTTTAAGCAGTTCTATACATAAAGGACAAAAACTATAACAGCAATACAAAAACAACAGGATTCATAACCATCTGCTTAATGACTATGTTTACATTTTCCTTTATAGAAGTATAAACATACACATGCTTAGGTTGATGTTGAGGATGTACAGCTAATGTCAGGTGAGTGCTTTGTACTACAACAATAGATGTCTTTGAGCAACACAAGTGCTGAAAACCTCTCTACAAATACATGCGATATGAATGTTCATTGTATCCCCAGAACATTACAATTATACTGCCATGCACCTTCCTGTTTTATGTTCATCTTTCATGGACAGTTGCATTATGCATGCTTTGATCCATGTCATGGCTAATGTCATGGAGTCCAGCATGACATAAGACGGAGAGGCGCGGCCACATAGCCATTCATATGACGCGGCCTGACACACACTCAGCGGGTGTCTGTAGAGATTGCGCCTGGTGTGTCATGACCGTAAACCCGCTTTCTGGTGATTTTTTAGTAAATGCTCACGAGAGTAACAGAAACCGGTGAGAAGCATAGCTCGTTGTTCCAAGAGGTCACAGAAACATTACTCTCTGCTGATGTCTTTATGTCCCTGTGCATCGTGGGACATTTACTTTCATTAGGAACTGAGAGGTGAGGATGGTATGAACTCATAATGGGAATGACATGGGTCCAATAGACATGGCACAAAAAGCGGCAGCATGCATGCTCTCTTTGTTCGCGTGGCTGATTTACCTGCTTGAATGAAAGCCCATTCATCCTCTCAGGTGCCAACTGCCTGGCTCCTCAATGCTCCTCCATCTGTGAAATCCAGCCCTGCTGCATGGCCTTCTTTTATTCCCCGTATAAATGTGCTCATGTTTTAATTTCTAATGTTTCTCAATGACCAGCTAAATTACCTTGATTTGAAATGTGATCCTGCAAATGTGTGCACGATCGTGCTGTACTCATCAGGCTAGACGTACAAAATGAATTTTGGGACATGGCCTATCCAAGCTCTGCACACAAATTCATTCTTGGTGGATTTCCCAAATATAAGGAAGTGAGTGTTTAGGTCAGAATGCAAGAATGTAGTAATGTTGTTCTGTTAAAATGACATTGAATTTGTATGTATGTGAAATATCATTCTGTCTAGTTCAATTATGGTCATGTTCTACACATTAAAGATCTGGCTTCAGCCTACTTACAGGTTGTGGTTTATTATTTTGTTTATTTTATTTGGATCCCCATTAGCTCCTATAGAAATAGCAGCTATTCTTCCTGGGGTCCATCAAACATAAAACACACATATGCATGGAACAGAAAACAAGAACATACTTTATGTATATTCCAAATGTATATGAAAGAATAATATACATTATCCATATACATCAAAACAAAAAGAAAAGAATAACATAGTCAATGTATATTTCAGATGTATACAAAATAAAACAAATAAAAATAGATAAGTAAGAAAAAAGAAACTTGAACAAATTTCCCTAATATACTCCAACTTTTATTTATTTAGTTTTATGATCAGAAATCAGTTAGGTTATGTTTTTTAGTAGTTTTTAAACCATACTGTATTATCAGTTTTGAGCAGTGAGTCAGGTAAGGAGTTCCAATCTTTAATAGCTCTATAAATCACTGTTCTGCACATATGGTTAGTTTTAGCTCTCGGTAATTTAAAATAATTCTTAGTTGAGTATCTTGTCATATTGGTTTCTCTCTCTTTTATTTGTTTTAACTGATCATAAAGACTCTTTGGATATTTTAACTCATGTGTATTCTTTATGAGTCCCACAAGGTTTGTCTTAAACCTGTCTTTAACCTTTAGCCACTCTAGTTGCTTTTGCATTTTGTCGAAGCTGGTTGTGGTTTATTATTTTGTTTATTTTATTTGGATCCCCATTAGCTCCTATAGAAATAGCAGCTATTCTTTCTGGGGTCCATCAAACATAAAACCCACATATACAGTGAACAGAAAACAAGAACATACTTTATGTATATTCCAAATGTATACGAAAGAATAATATACATTATCCATATACATCAAATGAAAAAGAAAAAAGAACATACTCTATGTATATTTCAGCTGTATACAAAATAAAACAAATAAAAATAGATAAGTAAGAAAAAAGAAACAAGTACGAAGTAGAAAGTTTTAAAAAATGTCATTAAAATCCCAATAAACTCTCTATTCCCCTTGAACAAATTTCCCTAATCTACTCCAACTTTTATTTATTTAGTTTTATGATCAGAAATCAGTTAGATAATGTTTTTAGTAGTTTTTTAAACTGTATTGTATTATCAGTGTTGAGCAGTGAGTCAGGTAAGGAGTTCCAATCTTTAATAGCTCTATAAATCACTGTTCTGCACATATGGTTAGTTTTAGCTCTCGGTAATTTAAAATAATTCTTAGTCGAGTATCTTGTCATGTTGTATGCTTGTATAATATTTACTGTAAATATCATACAAGCATACAATTTTAAAATGAGAACTTACAGATATATTAAGAAGATGCAGGATAGTTGACATTATTTTATGGACTGCGTCATATTTAATGAAAAGTCTTTCTTTATGTAATCAGTTCATCATTCAAATTTGTTGTGGTCATTTCGAGCCTGCCTATTTTTTATTTGATTGATCGGAACCAAATGTGCTGTAATTTCTCTTTGGGTTATGTTGGAGTTTTGTTCCAGTGTTCGGTAAAGTTTTCCCGAGCTGGCAAAACATTTGTGGGCAGAGCATGGATGGCTCAATTGTCATTTCTCCTTTGCTGTATTTCAGAGAGCTATTGCAGAAGAATAGCCAGTGACTGCTAGAGAAAGTGGGGGGAGACTGGAGCGAGTGAACGATGTGTCCCTGAGACTCTGCTGCTTGAAGAGATAGCAGAGCCGCTGCAGGGCCTGCAGGCATGCTCAATAATCAATGCACACTCAGAAAAGACAAGGATAAATGGGAGAAAAAATGAAGAGACTGCACAAAAAACAGATTTGCCACTCCACATAAGTAACGAATATCATATGCCTACTTACGGAATCGCCGTAGGGTTATACAGTTATAAACCTTGACTTATATTTGTGTTTTTCATCCGTTTTTTTTGGTTAACTTTCAGCTTATCTTCCTCTTAAGACCCTCACTGGCTTTGCCTTTCATTCAAAATTGCCTACGCATGTTGACTCATAGCCCATGGCCAAACATTGACTTGCCTCTCCGTTTGCGGTAAAAAACCTCCAGTTAGGGGCAGTGAAGACCACGTATAATAGCCACTCGGAAAGAGGATTATTTATCTCATATTTGCCCGTGGATAGTCTCTGGTCCTTAAAATGTAGTTTTACACATGGATGCTATAACAAAAAGTGGGTTTTATCCTCAAGTCATTGTTTAGACAGACTGAAGTGGCACCCTCAGATGTCAGTCTTTCACTTCCTAAGGGATTAAAAAAGAATTGATTGATGGCTTTGCAGGCAACAGACAGACATCCTGCATGTCACATTAAAGGAGGTAATCTGGCTTTTTTCAAAGATGACCAATGCCATTTGCACCATGCTTCAGGGAACAGGGGGCAGAAAGTAAATTAAAGCATGTAAGGATGTGTTGTTAAGGATTCATGGGCCGCTAAAGTGCTTTGCTGGCCTGATATGAACCATTGATGGAAAACAGACAGCTCTTTTCAGTTTATGGTTACATGTTAAAGGAACAGTTAATGTTTGCCCCGGGATAAAAACACAGCCAACTGGCAACACTTAGAACTGCTATTACTTCTTGAAATGCGGTACCAATAAGGAGAGACTGGGGATGTTTGTGTATATACTCTTATAGGCCCTTTTTATAAAGAACACCATTTTAATGCTGAATAAGACCCTCATCTGCTCTCAGAATAGTATGAATTTTTTTGTGGCTTGGATTCAACTAGGAGCTGGAAACATTTCCTAGAGCTCTACTGGATTCTGATGTGGTGACTGGCAGACCACTAACCCTCTTAAGTCTGCGACAAAGGTGTCAGAAGTATTCACATTCATTAGTCAGGTAGAAGTATAGATACTAGGATTAAAAAAAACTTCTGTAGTAGTTGAAGTATCAACTCAAGCTTTTTACTCCAGTAAAAGTGTAAAAGTAAAAGAAATGTTAGGTTAAAAAAAAAATAGTGCACTATAGTGCACTAGCCCACCTCCCCAAAAACCACATTCTTCTAAAAGCCATAATGACTAAATGTAAGGAGTAGAAAGTACTGATAATGGAGTGTAAATGTAAGGAGTAGAAAGTACTGATAATGGAGTGTAAATGTAAGGAGTAGAAAGTACAGATAATGGAGTGTAAATGTAAGGAGTAGAAAGTACTGATAATGGTGTGTAAATGTAAGGAGTAGAAAGTACTGATAATGAAGTGTAAATGTAAGGAGTAGAAAGTACTGATAATGGAGTGTAAATGTAAGGAGTAGAAAGTACAGATAATGGAGTGTAAATGTAAGGAGTAGAAAGTACAGATAATGTAGTGTAAATATAAGGAGTAGAAAGTACTGATAATGGTGTGTAAATGTAAGGAGTAGAAAGTACAGATAATGGTGTGTAAATGTAAGAAGTAGAAAGTACTGATAATGGAGTGTAAATGTAAGGAGTAGAAAGTACAGATAATGGTGTGTAAATGTAAGGAGTAGAAAGTACTGATAATGGTGTGTAAATGTAAGGAGTAGAAAGTACTGATAATGGAGTGTAAATGTAAGGAGTAGAAAGTACTGATAATGGAGTGTAAATGTAAGGAGTAGAAAGTACTGATAATGGAGTGTAAATGTAAGGAGTAGAAAGTACAGATAATGGAGTGTAAATATAAGGAGTAGAAAGTACAGATAATGGAGTGTAAATGTAAGAAGTAGAAAGTACTGATAATGGAGTGTAAATGTAAGGAGTAGAAAGTACAGATAATGGTGTGTAAATGTAAGGAGTAGAAAGTACTGATAATGGAATGTAAATGTAAGGAGTAGAAAGTACAGATAATGGAGTGTAAATGTAAGCAGTAGAAAGTACAGATAATGGTGTGTAAATGTAAGAAGTAGAAAGTACTGATAATGGAGTGTAAATGTAAGGAGTTGAAGTACAAATGCAGCTGAAAAATAATTACTCCAGTAAAGTATTAATAACCGAAATTCCTACTTAAGTGAGATAACGAAGTATTTGTACTTTTATTTGCTTTTATTTTTCCTGGAAGTGTAACATTGTACCATATCAATGAAAGCTTCAGTACAGTGGTATCCCTTCCACAAACTTTGTAATCCAGCCTGCACTGTTTATGGAGACTTTCTACTATAAATCCATAATGACAAATCCAACACTGAATGTCTGTGATTATTTATGCATCTCTACATGTTGAAAAGAGTTATTATTGTTGTTAGCATGACTGTTAGCCAGTCACTGGCGCCTTGGGTTGAGTCTGTTGATCAGTCAGAGCCTGTGTTCCTGACTTGCCAATGGAACATTGCTTCGCTTCCAGGCAAAATAAAAATAACAACAGTCCGCAGCATGCAACAAGATAATAATTATTTTATGTACAAATGTTATTTTATGTTCCGTACAACATTGTTGATCTCAGAGGAATAAAGTACACCAAAGTCATAGGGTGTGTCTCAAAACCTAGTGAGCTCCTACATAGGCAGCACTTTACGTCATAGTATGCGCTCCCGACATGTAGCCTGTCCCAATTCTTAGATACCTAAACATGCTGTCTACTGAGGAACCTTATTTAGACCTGATTTTAAGAAACATCGAACGCTTCCTCAGCTGCTAAGACAATCCCATGATGCAACGCAGGCAAATCTAGGAGCAGTGAAGTGGTTTTAAAATGTAAGTTATTTTGATTCTCTCTGGAGTTTTAATGTGTTTCTGGTCATATAATCACACAAAACAGTATTTTATTATCAACTCTGTAACGAGTTGGTCACCATTTAGCAGTTTTATACTCGAGACATTAGCATTTATGCTAGCGGATTTTTAAGCCTCTGGCTATTGTTATGGATGTCGGCAGGTAGCTTAGCAACCAGCTAAACCATCGGTGGTGTGCTGCAGTGGGCGGGAACAAACCATGACACAGTCTCTCTCTAACTAGAGCGTCTCAGTAATCTGTTTTATGAGGAGAGATGAGGAGAGAACGCTGCTACTTACACAGCTGCTACCTAGACAGCCTACTTAGACACTCACTAGGGTTTGAGACAGACCCATTGTCATGTTTATGTAATCAGTTTGAGATAACTGAGATGATTATGCTGGAATTAGCCAAAAGAAGGGTAAACTGTCAAATTGTCATCAGCTTTAACTGTTGACACAAGAGTCCATGGGTTATGCTGTTTAAGCTAAACCCTATAATCTGCATTTCACAAAAGAAATCAAGATTCATCCGATCCGGTGAGGTTTGTCCAGTGTTCAAGCCAAGGTAGCCTCAAATTCCTGTTTTTAGTTGACAGGAGTGGAACCTGATGTGGTCCTCCACTATTGTAGCCCATCTGCTCCAAGGTTTGATGTACTGTGGCTTCAGAGATACTTTTATGATCACTGTTGAAGGGGGTGGTTATTTTCCTGACCTCTTTCTGACCTCTCTGACCTCTTTTATCAGCAAGACGCCAGCAGTTTCTAAAGTTCTCAAACCATACCTGACACCAACAACCATGTCAAGGTCAAAGTTACTGTTTCCCCATTCTTGTGTTTGAACATTAATTTCAAGTTCTTGACTTACGCTATAATACCAAATGTATTCACTTAGCCATCCAAATCATTGATATCAGGTGTTCCAATTACTTCTATGGTCACAGTTGTAAAAAAAAAAAAACCTAGGCATGCAGACGTCTTCTACAAACATTTGTGAAAGAATGGTTCACTCTCAGGACTTTCAGGAGCTCATCACAGTACCACACTGGAGGTCCAGTTGTAAACATTTCCTTGCTACTAAATATTCCACACTGAACTGTCAGTGGTATTATAACAAAGTGGAAGCGATTGGGAGTAACAACAACTTAGCCACAAAGTGGTAGGTCACATAAAATAACAGAGCAGGGTCAGCGGATGCTGTTAGCTCAAGAACAGTGAGTAGAGAGCGTCATAGAATGGGTTTCCATGGCTGAGCAGTTGCATCCAAGTCCTTACATTCCCAAATGCGAGGCAAAGCGTCTCCACTGGACTCTGTGTTCTCTGGAGTGGCGATTCGCCTGGCAAACCGATGAACAAGTCTGTGTTTGGCAGTTGCCAGAATAGCGGTACTTGTCTGACTGCATTATGCCAAAGTTTGGTTGAGGGGGGATAATGTGAAAGGAACTCTTAATGCTTCAGCAGACCAAGATATTTCGGATAACTTCACGCTCCCAACTTTGTGGGGACACCCATTTCCTGTTCCAACATGACTGTCCACCAGTGCGCAAAGCAGCTCAATAAAGACATGGAGGAGCGAGTTTGGTGTCCTGACAGAACACCTTTGGGATGAATTAGAGTGGAGACTATGAGTCAGGCCTTCTCGTCCAACATCAGTATGTGACCTCACCAATGGGCTTTTGGAAGGACGGTCAGAAATTCACATAAACACTCTCCTAAACCGTGTGGAGAGACTTCCTAGAAGAGTTGTGTGGGCCGGCATTTCTTTAAACCCTATGGATTAAGAATGGGATGTCACTCAGGTGAGCGAATACTTTCGGCAATACAGTGTTTGTCTGCATGATTTTATGTATTGGGCTGTTGGTGCCTCATTGGCTGAGGACAGCAGTGTACAGGTGTTCTGGCATTCACGTGTATGCATGTATTATTAATTTTACACTCCTTGAAGAATCCAAACGGTTAACTCCATTTTTGCTACATTGATCTTGTCGCTTATAAAAGATCATTGATTTTAAAATGACATGTCTCTGGGCTTTATGAGCAGCTGGTGTTTTGGTAAATTGAGGGGTCTGTCCAGTGAGCCATGTATTATGTATCATGTATGTCTTCTAGCTGTGCCATCACTCTGTCTAACATTGTTCCCCTCGCCGAGTCATTTGTGTGATCAACTGGCTTGAAAACACCATATTCATGAAAATATGAGATACTTTAAATCTAAGCTTGGTGAAATATTAACCAATACTAGGATTTCCTAATGACCGTGTTCACGGAATGCTGTTTATCCGAAGCTGAGGAACTTGCTGCAGCAGTTGAGCTAGAAAATGTCTACATATTCCAATTTCTGGGATGAAGAAATCCATTTCTTTTATGTATGCATACATGCATGTGTTATAATGATTCTTTCTCATTCGAAGGGGATGTTTTATTTACTGCTTACATTTATATTAGCAATTAAATCTGCCAGACAGCACGGCAACATGGGAATACATCTAATTCATCCGTGCTTACTGATGTATAAATTCACTGTCATCTGAACAGCTTCGTTAAAATGTCAAGGATGTTATTTTGTTTGACTTGCAAGTGGCACCCTTGGACGTACTTTAAAATTTTCTCATTTACCACTACGACGATATGCAGGGCTGCTTGCATCTTTTATTTAAAGAGCCTCCCCGCTTTGGCGCAAGCATGTTCTATAGCAAGCTTTGAATAAGCATCTCTGAGCATAGTGGCTGTTGAACTGCTTTGAATGTTCAATAGGTTGGGGGGGTGCATAATTTACATTTGATTCCACTTGTATAATTATAATGTAAAGAGTGCTGCAGTTATGCTTAGATAATGATATATTAAGATACTGAGTACGGAGTGATAACAATGAGGAGAGGATGAACAATAACAGGTTTTAGAAAATTGAAAGCTATGGAGTGGTTACTAATAGAGATGTCGCTGTGCAGACTGTGTCCATGCTGCAACTCCTTCTCTTGCTGAAGGTTGAGTGTTTCCTAAAGTAGGTGGATGTAGTGAAAGAGTTGCTTTATTCTGTTCGGTAAAAAGAAAATGATCTATTTAAATAAAAGGGGGAAAAACGTGCAGCTGCAGAAGAAAAAAAACTTTTTTCATTTGTTGAATGAAATGCTGTGATGAGGTATTCACTCAAAAAATAATCCAATACAAACGACATCTTGCTTCTGTAAAACTGTAATGGGATTACTTTACTTATTACTTCCTGGATGAAAAGTAATCTCATTACTTACTTCTATGTTCTCTACTCTGTTCTACTCTCTAAAACCTATTTGACGGTGAGCAGAATAGCATAGAGTAATACACAAGGGAGGTCATGAGTCTGTAGTGAGAAGTGCTCTTTCTAAGAATCACTGTCAGAAAGACACACTAACGCACTGGCGAGGTCACCACAAGCCATGAACTTTACCTCCACCCTAACCACCCCCAAATACAAAACCACCCAACCCCAACACAGCAACACATACAAATACATAACACACACCTTTACCTCACAAACAAGGACATCGGAAATCAGAATCGGAATTGGACTTTATTGGCCAAGTATGCTCACACATACAAGGAATTTGTGTTTGGTTACAGTAGCTCACAGTGTACGATAACTGACATTACAGAAGTAACAAACACACCCAACCTACACACACACACACACACACACACACACACCTGTAAACTTGTTGTATATTTAAGTAAAGTGCTGAGTACAACAGTAAAGGACAGTGCAGACTGAATTAAATAGATATAAATATGGAGAACAGAGGAGTCACTGGTTGAGACGGTGGTACAGAGTGTTCTGAGACTCTATCAGATAAATAAAAGTGCAGTACAGAGAAAGAAGAGTGAGAGAACATCTGGATATGGGTGTATGTATGTAGTAGACTGTACAGAGAAAGAAGAGTGAGAGAACATCTGGATATGGATGTATGTATGTAGTAGACTGTACAGAGAAAGAAGAGTGAGAGAACATCTGGATATTGATGTTTGTATGTAGTAGACTGTGCAGAGAAAGAAGAGTGAGAGAACATCTGGATATTGATGTTTGTATGTAGTAGACTGTGCAGAGAAAGAAGAGTGAGAGAACATCTGGATATGGATGGATGTATGTAGTAGACTGTACAGAGAAAGAAGAGTGAGAGAACATCTGGATATGGATGTTTGTATGTAGTAGACTGTACAGAGAAAGAAGAGTGAGAGAACATCTGGATATGTATGTGTGTAGTAGACTGTGCAGAGAAAGAAGAGTGAGAGAACATCTGGATATGTATGTGTGTAGTAGACTGTACAGAGAAAGAAGAGTGAGAGAACATCTGGATATGGATGTATGTATGTAGTAGACTGTACAGAGAAAGAAGAGTGAGAGAACATCTGGATATGGATGTATGTATGTAGTAGACTGTACAGAGAAAGAAGAGTGAGAGAACATCTGGATATGGATGGATGTATGTAGTAGACTGTACAGAGAAAGAAGAGTGAGAGAACATCTGGATAGGATGTATGTATGTAGTAGACTGTACAGAGAAAGAAGAGTGAGAGAACATCTGGATATGGATATATGTGTGTAGTAGACTGTACAGAGAAAGACGAGTGAGAGAACATCTGGATATGGATATATGTGTGTAGTAGACTGTACAGAGAAAGAAGAGTGAGAGAACATCTGGATATGGATGTATGTATGTAGTAGACTGTACAGAGAAAGAAGAGTGAGAGAACATCTGGATATGGATATATGTGTGTAGTAGACTGTACAGAGAAAGAAGAGTGAGAGAACATCTGGATATGGATGTAAGTAGTAGACTGTACAGAGAAAGAAGAGTGAGAGAACATCTGGATATGGATATATGTGTGTAGTAGACTGTACAGAGAAAGAAGAGTGAGAGAACATCTGGATATGGATGTATGTAGTTGACTGTATTCAGAATGTAGTGTGTGATGTTCAGCTGTTCATGAGTGTGATGGCGTGTGGGAAGAAGCTTCTCTGTAGTCTGGAGGTCTTGATCCTCAACTGGCTGAAACGTCGACCTGAGGGAAGATGCTGGAACAGGTGATGTCCAGGTTGAAACAGATCACAGACAATGTTCTCTGCACACCTGGTTCTGGCCGTGTGCAGGTCCAGTAGGGAGACATAAACAACATACAACATAAACAGTCCTGCGTGTGGCTGATTGCATGACCAATGCAGTACCTTTAAGTTGTCTATTAGAATATATGAAGGGTTATCTAGCACTTAATCAGCTAGCTAGCTAGCTATCTTACTAAAATTAGCTTTACAAATAAAGCTTCTTTTCACATTTAGATTACTGATAGTAAAGGAGCATTGTCGTGGAATATAGTTAAGGGTGGTTTTGTAAAGCCTAGACTGAAGGTGTTTTAAACTTGATGTCTGTTTAGTACAGATGGCCAATACATAGCCAATGCAGTTCCCTGAATTCAATGTACAGCAATGATTCTCCTGTGGTGAACAGTCAAGGGTTAATAATGTCTATAATAATGTCTACTGGTGGCCATGTTGTGTGTGTTCTTTCTAACACTGTGTGCGGGTCCACTACTGACCACTAGGGGGGGCCTACTAGTATAAAAGATCGTCATGAGGCCATCTTGGGAGACATTCAGGATTCTGTCCTTTGACCTGACACTGAACAACTCCTGCCCAGCCCAGCCCAGCCCAGCCCAGCCCAGCCCAGCCCAGCCCAGCCCAGCCCAGCCCAGCCCAGCCCAGCCCAGCCCAGCCACCACATCTTTCCATTTAGCTACAGCTTTGTTAGATTCTGTAAGATCTCTCTTGATGTAGGGGACGGATGCCTTTTGTTTATCTACCCTTTTCTCTGTTTTGTGGTAGGGAGTTAGGGCTAGTTAGGGGAGTTAGAGGTAGTTTGGTGTATTTTTGTTTGCCCGTCCCTGAAGCCAGTGTCCCATCTGTCACTCATTTATTGACTATAAACTTGCACTTGTCCGGTGTTTGATCTGGCAGAGGTCAGGGGAGAGAACCCACTTTCAATTTCTGTTACGGCCTGACCCTAGACCAGGTTGTAACAGTTGGTCATGCAGATAATGAATGGATGCATGGATGAGTGGATTTTTCCAAATATATTTCATATGAAATGGAAAAGCTAAGTTTGAGGTGAGTGATGATTTAGATCATTTTATTTCCTGTAATCTTAAAAGCTAAGTTATAAAATGTGTCAAACTGTTATTTACATGTCTTTTGATAATCCAGCATACTATTCTATGGCCACCCTGCCCTACTTTTGTGTCCCTAATGTATATATGGTGGACAATGTTGGCTTCATTCCAGCTACAGAGAAGAAAATGCTTTTTTGAGTGCCCCAAAAACTCCTTCTCCAAAAAACATTTTTACCAACATGTCAATTTGCACAGGATATGACCAGGGCCTCTTCCTACAGATCAATTTATAAAAGTTAAAGGTGCCAGAATCTTTACTGACGAGGGCACGGTCTATAAAAAAAGACCTAGCGAATACAGAAAGGGCCAAATTTCTGAGAAATGGCAGTAAAAAGACATTACCTCACCTCCCTATGTACTAAACCTACAAAAATCTCATCTGAACGGTACTTTAGGGGCAGGAGTGACGTAAGTAACAATAAATTCCATGCATAAGATCATGGCTGTAATGTGATTACAAAAATATAAACTGTAATGTACTGTCTACTTAATAGACAGTCACTGTGTGAAATACACATGACCAGGGCTGTAATGGAGGCTGCAGGCTAGCTAACTTGAGTCCCTAAGTAAACAGAATTAAATCAGGCAGTTATATATATTCTCATATATAGATAAGAATATAGATAACTGATAAGTGACAGTGGAACTACTAGCCTAGCAGTTAACAACCTGCCTAATTCATCATCCACCAGAAGAAATCACACAAAAGATCCAAAAGATCTGAAAAGATCTTTCCATCTAACACAGTCACCCGACTGGCTAAGTATCATGTATCATCTCTTTTATATAATTACATTTCATCTATTTCTGATTCTCAGTGCTGCTAATTCAGCAGTCAGTGCAGCTAGAGAATAACTGCTATTGGCTGAGGACCTGTATTCATGTGTGTAAATACACTAAAATTGAATTTGAACCAAGGTTTTGTGTGTGAAATTGATCTGCTTCTGACGCTTACAAGCTTACAGAGAATTCTATTTAAGGTAATGCATTTTCACTCATGGCATATCACTGACAAACAGCTTGTCTCGAAATCAGTGATCTGAAACTCACCAGCGACCTTTACAGTACAGGCTTGGTATGATCTGTTTAAATCAAATGCTATTTCGTTTGACATTCATTTTAACACAGTGAATATACCACATTTTTATCTAAAGCACAGATGTTCAAATAAACACCACGGTATGGGTCTTTTGTCAAGCATGAACTGGATGGGCTGGGAAAGCTTTAAAACTTTGTAGCCATGACGTGGTTAGAGATGGCTGGCGCTACCCCCTATGGTACAGCATGCTTCATTTAATATGTTTAATACGTTTTTAATATAATTTAGTTCTGCAATAGGGTGGATGTGCACTGGATGCGTTTATCAGTGTTAGCCACAATATGAGGTAAGCAATGCACTAGTAGCTATCAGAAAAATAGCCAGCTACAATTATTTATCAAGCTAACTTAAGTTCTTTTTTCAGCTGGTAGTGTGTGTGTCGTAGAGTCCTTGCTGGAAGAACCAGTACAGACCAGCATGGTCACCAGCGAAACCAGCATATCTTGTGTTTAGATGCTGAAATTCTGGTCAGCAGCATTTGAAATTAATATGCTGGTCACACACAAAACCGGCATATATTGTGTTTGAATCAGTGGCGGATCTAGGTTTTTTCTGAGTAAGGGGCCATCAAGGGGCCACAATATTCATAGAGGGGCCAAGTATTTGTCCTCAGAACATGACAGCCAGAAAAACTTTCTCCGCGGGTATCGGGCAAATCTTCTTCTGCAAGCTTTATTCATGCTGGACATTCTTAGTTCCTCATTAGCGTCTCTGGTGTCTGGAAATGGAATTGCATCCTCCTATAATCTGATCATCGCTCTCGGGCAAACAACAGATAAGTGACAAGACAGGGGCACTTCAGAATGTCGGTAAACCAGTATGGCCATGCTGTGTGATCAGCTAAACCAGCACCAGACCAGTACTAGACTGGCATAAAACACTGTAATCTGGTTTAAACAAGCATGGAATACTGTTTTTCATGCACTGAAAAAAGTCAAGCATTAGATTTTCTCAGTAATGATTAACGCTCATTGTATTCAGTTTTCTTCCCGCAATAGTTGCACTGATGTAGTATTTTGTATTAAATTTATGTGAAAATGATTTTATGTACAGGCGCTAATGCTTTTGCTGGTAGCAGCTTATGTCTACGAATGTTTGACCTTGAACATTCAGTAGCTAGAAAATGGATCTTGTTTCTATCACATTCGGCCAGTGTGTACAGAAGAAGCATCCTTCATTTGCTGTCTAATGTTGACAAGTCTATGAAGTGTGGGCCTTTGGCTGTCGCAGGACACTATCTGTCACTCAAATGTGTTATGAGTCATTTCCTCTCTGCATGGCTTGGTTTTTTCTCCTCCGTCTCTGATGACTTCATTAGATTTGGGCGTGCTCGCTCAGTCAAAACACCATATGGACATGCCAGGATGGAGAACGGACGGTCACTTCCTCCTGTCTTTGGTCCCTGCTAAAATACAGCCATCCACTAATGCTCTGGGCTCCGTCTTCCTTATCTCCAAACACATGGATCATCCGTATGAGGTGGGGGTTGAGTTTGATGTATGACACCTGTTAACTCACTCTTTTTCCTTCTCTCCTGGTTATTTCACTCATCTAGTCCATTTCGTCCACTCCTCCTGCACCTATACACCACGCATGTGGGCATTCATCCACCTCCCACCCATTTCTCCTCCTCTTCTCCAGCCGCAGGTCTTGCCGGGGCTCCTTTGATTGCGGTGTTTAATGAGAGGCAGCCACCGCAGAGAGAGCGAGACAGGAAATCCATAACCCGGAGAACAGTAAACCCTGCCAGCCATTAATCACTGACAGCAGTGCTCCTCCATGGCCTTCACCACTGACAAAACCCTCCCTTTTTATCCGCACAAGGAACGTGCACCAGCCCAGCTCACAGCACACAACACACCGGACACCCTCGGCTTGCTAAACAGCCCGCCGTCAGCCCGCCCCATCGCTCTCTCTCCCTCACACACATGCGTACCTCTCAACTAGCCCGTTACACACACAGTCCCCTGAAGGGACATGTACTCTACCTACAGGACCGGCCAGCCTTCAACAGGGCAAGCAACCCAGACGGAGAGCAGAATCAATCCACTCCACTGTCCTTCAGTGTGACACTAAGCATAGTATAGTATATTAACAGGAGACATTAAAGCCACACAGCTGAAAAGAAATAGCTTTTAATGCACTTGATTGAGAGCAGTTTAGTTCCAACATGCTCTTGATGCTAATGGCATACCTGTATCTGAAGACATATTTGAAGATACCATCCATCTATTCATCCATTATCTGCTCACGGGGGAGCTGGAGCCAATTCCAGCGTCACCGGGCGAAGGCGGGGTACACCATGGACAGTTCACCAGTCCATCGCTAACACTCACTCACGCAAACACTAACACCTACGGGTAATTTAGAGTGACCAATCAACCTAACATGCATGTGTTTGGACTGTGGGAGGAAACCGGAGTATCCGGCGGAAACCCACTCAAGCACAGGGAGAACATGCAAACTCCGACTTCAATATCAAAATGCTTTATATATTTGTTAAAAAATTAATTAAAAACATAATAAATTTAGACTGCAGTTGTCTATATAGTTCTTGTATGTTTTTGAAGGACTGATTTGCTGTGTGTACAAGCCCATTAAAAAAAAACTGCAAAATAACAACGGAATGCAATGTGCAAATCTTTGAAACCCTGTATTTAATTAAAAACAGTACAAAGACAACATGTCAAGTATTTAGACTAATTTTGAATTTAATACCAGCAACATATTTCATAGAATTTGGGACAGTGACAACAAAAGACTGGTAAACATGTGCAATGATAAAAAAAAACACTCTGAAATCGCCTACTATTCAGTAGGTACTAGATTAGAGTCAGTACGTGCTGCTGGAGCGTCAGACTAGTAGGTAGTTTCAGTAGGAGAGTTTTAGGACCACACAATCTCAGACGTACTACGTCCACCATATTACCAGCGTCCTGTGATGCAAGACATCAGACCACCGTAAAAGTCCTGCTGTTCATTTAAGAGCTCGTTTACTGACAGATTTAGATCTTTTAGTGACTCTGATCTGTGTTTTTATCTGATTATGTATCAGACGGTGTGGAGCTGTAGATCAGAGAAGATGAAACGGGAGGAATGTAATCATTGTTTATCTCAGCAGTGGCGCTAACTTCTGTAGCAGCAGTTCACTAGCCGTAGCTACGTACACACAGCCGACGTTCAGCTTTACACCGTTTATTTACTCCACTTTGAATTCATCCACAGCTCCAGGTGAATCATGGGATAGTGCAGTGTGCTGTGTTCCCCTACATACAAATGGCTGCTGATTCAGGAGGTGATCTGGGTACCGTTTACCTACTACTCAATACCTACTGAGTATTCAGACATACTATATATACTATAAAGAGCATCTCAGGGAGGCGGAGACTTTCACAAGTAAAGATAGGGAGGAGTTCAAGTCGTGCAAGAATTCAAGAATAACTCAACTTAGCATATTTCTCAACATAAAAAAGCAAAGAACTTGGAAATTCTGTATCTCTGTACGCAAGGGACCCAGATTGGATGGCCGTGATCTTCGAACCCTCAGATGGCACTGCTTTAAAAGCGGGCACAGTTCTGTAATGTAAATCAGTGCATGAGCTCAGGAGCAACCACTGCATATGGAAACAGTTCACAGCTGGATCCACAAATGCAAGTTAAATCTTTACCATGCAAAGAAGAAGTCAGATATAAACACATCCAGAAACGCTGCCGCCTTTTTGAGCCTGAGTTCATTTACAATGGACTGAGGCAACTGCTCAAATCTGCCATGCGTCTGATCCTATATAACCACAGCTATGTCAGTGGATGCTTGGGTCAGTTTTTCTGTGACACTGCAGTCAGAAGTTAAAGGTATTTTCCAGACATGGCCAGTCTCTTAATTACAAAATAAAGTCAAATCAACAATAAATACTAATTATTCAGTTAGTCTCAGGAAAAAAGTAGAAAAACCTAAATACAAAATTACACAACTCTTAACAGCTAAATATTTTCATTATTATTCAATTTGGCATTATTAAGTGTGTGCAATCAATACCCATACTACAGCTTCCATTCTTTTTAAGAGAGGCTTCAATCGTTTTAAAGAAATCTGCAGGGATATTTTCCCACACTTCTGAAATTGTATCTACTTCTCTCTGTTATTCCCACACACAATGATCATCAGTGATTTAATGGTCTTATCTTTGATTTAAAAATTGACCCTTAAGCCTCGGCCCTCTCCCCAACCACCGTCTGAAAATAATTACTGTTTCCTCTCCTGATACACTGCAAGTCAAGAAACAAAAAATAAGATGCAACAAACAATAACATTAGTACAACATAGACAAGTTCTTAAACAAAATAAGTTTCCTCCTTATAAACAAACTGCTCAAACTGTCTTTTTTCCTCCTTTAATGCTTTATTTACTCTCGCGAGTAGATATTGTTCCTCGCGAGCGAAGAACAGTACCGCCGACTACTCTCTGCGTGAGAGAAATAGTTTTATATATATATATATATATATATATATAGAGAGAGAGAGAGAGAGAGAGAGAGAGAGAGAGTTTTCAGAGGGGGTGGTTTTGACAGTTTGGAGGCTGGACATGGGCTTCCATCAATACTCAGCATACTAGCCTAGCGTTAGCTAGCTGTTTCTCCAGCTAGCGTGGCCACAGCAGCGGAAATGATCATACAGTTAAACCCGCCCACTTAGAGGAGAGATATGATTGGTCAGTTTTACTGTCATTTGAAATTGGTATCGTGTATTGGTATCTGTACATGAACAGCGGGACCACCAATCACCAACATTCTGCGGAGGCATCACAGTCCTTATAGGGGGAAACACAGACTCACAGGCTTCCACTTAAGCCCTCACATTCCAACACAGATTTAATAGACATGTTGAATAATTTATTTGTCTATATTTTTATCATTGTTTAGATGTTGATTGTCAAACTGTAGGTAGAGAAAATAAAATGTTTGCAATGTGCAAATCAGTTAATTCCTATATTTAATTAAAAACAATACACAGACAACATGTCAAATATTCAAAGCCATGGATTTTTTATACCTGTTTTGAATTTAATATCAGCAACATGTTTCAAAATATTGGGTATAATGACAAAAAGCCCTGGTGGAACATCTCCCAGCTAATTAGGTTAACTGCTAACAGGTCATTAGCATTGCTTGATATTAAAGGGCATCTCAGTAAAGATGGGAGAAGTTCAAAGAGTGCAATTCACAGTCTACATTTTTTCAGGTTGACTTAAGTTGTGTGCCATTCTCCAACCTCTCTCTATCCCTTGAAAAGAAACAAGTTGCTTTAAGAGTGATCTAAGATAAATGACCTTGTTCTGATTGGCTGCACTGTATTGTGCCTCATTCAGAAAAGCACTCAGAGCTCACACTCCTTAGATTAATGGCCACTAACCTCCGTCTTGGAGATCTACCTTCCTGCAGAGTTTAGTTCCAACCACATTTGATACACATGCTCCAGCTCATTAACTTTTTTAGAAGTCCATGATTGATTGGCTCAGATGCATTAATGTTAGGCTGGGCTAATGTGTTAGACCCTTAAAGTAGCTGCCTGATCCTCCTCCTCTCCTCTGTAAACCGATTTTTGTGATATAGCAGGATGTTGGAATACTGGAGGAGACGAGAGAAGGTGCTTGAAATACCCGCCAAAGTGGCTTTAAGAGGAGGATATATCAGCGTATGTATGTTACCTAGAAAGACTTGTATAGATTTTTAAGTGACATCACTGCAGACATGCTCAAAGGTACCAGACAAACATGGAGCAGTCCAGCAATCCTTTTTTATACACATATATAAAATAAATCTTATGTTTTATTTGTGTTTATATACTTTTCTGTAATATGTGTTTTGTAATTGGGGTAAAATGAAATACAGAACATGGAGTAACTATGGAGTAAACAAAAATAGCAGATGAGGGCATGCTTTCAAGTGAACGCAGTGATAGGCTCGTTTTATCAATATTCAATGACGTATAATGAAGTCTGCTGTCACATTTCCTTAACATCTGCTTGTTCTCTTCATTCCTCCTGCTCCTCTTCTCTCCTTGGTTTCTCTGTGTTCTTCTGGAGTATAGGAGGAGCAGTAGGAAAGGAGGAGGGGGTCACAAACAGCCTAGATTTTCATGTGAAGGGTTTATGATTTTGTCTTAGAATTTCAATATAAATGGGTGGAGCTAAACTGCTGTTGTCTGAATGGATGTATATATGAATAAGTTTCCTGAGACATCACAGAAACCGTGAATTCAAATGTATGTAATAACTTAATCAATGTTTACCTATTATTTCAATCTCCTTTATATAGCAATGGAAATTCATACATACATATACATATAAAATCCAATGAAAAACAAGCATCTCCAAAATGGCAACTTGACTGGAGGGTTCAAAAATTGTCTTAACTTTCTATGTAAGTTAATGGAACTAGATGTTTTTCCAAGTGATTTTGGAGCAATGTAAATGGCAGACACACATGGAGCAGTCCATTTTTTTAATACATGTATATAAAAGAAATTTTATGTTTTATTTGCGTTTATATACTTTTCTGCTATGTGTGGTTTGTAGTTGGTGTAAAATAAAATATAGAAAGTGTAGTAACTATGAAGCAGATGACGGCATGCTTTTAAGTAAACACAGTATATATTAATATATATATATATATTACACAAACTACCTTTAGAATTTCATTTCATGCAATTCACAAACAATATTGTCCATTTCATAATTAATGTAAGTGTATCAGATGAATTTTAAAGAATATAAATATTTGTATTAAAGTCTATTTTTGTATAGAGGCTTATTTTGCATATAGTCATATTATCAGCAATTCTCAGTCCTCTGTCTAAATCTCCTGGTACGGCCACCAATCCAAGTTAAGGATGTTATTGGACTAATTGGTTGTTAGGACACTTTTGCTCAATTGTGATGCTCAGCTGAAAAACATTCTACTAAGATACTCCATTGAAAACAAGAACATTTCACTGTGATCCCAAACTTTTGAGCGGTACTGTATGTATATATCATCGCTGTCCAAAGAAAAACATGTAACATGTATATAAATTATACATAATAATGACTTTTCCCCTCTATTTCCAATTAGATTATATCAAATAGCCTCAGAAATATTTCCCGATAAATGCATAAAATTAAAGAATAATGATAAACAGAACCTTTACATTATGTAGAGGTTCTAAAAACTATAAAATACTTATTTTATGCTAAATTTGACCAAAATACAAAATGCATTTTTCTTCAAATGAATTGTTTGTTTGCGTTTGCAAGTCCAGATGGTTCCTCATCCAGCAAATTCCACACTTGCAAGCCATTTCTTGTCTATTTTGCCTTAGGGTAAATGTCCGGAGGCGATTTCCCAGTATGGGGTAAATTACACCACTGTAGTGTTTAGATCATCATAAATCACATTTTTATGGCCATCATTTATTGCTCATGTTCCATTTTGTAAATCCGTCATCCAGAAACGTGCTGTAGCTCTTTGTAAGGACCACAGTAATCTATTTCAAATCTTCAGACAAGAAAATCTGCAGAATGGCGTGTAGGGCTTGTCCTGTAGAAGAAAGAAAGGCTCTGTCTCCCTGGTTGGAGTGGCTGAACGATCTCTGCCAATCTGATTAGTCCACTCGTCAGCCTGCCACCCCTCTGTGGAAGTAAACAATGCCGGTGCCAGATAAGGCCCTGCTCACCTCTTTCAGCATATTTGAAGGCAATACAACAAGAATGTAAATGTGTCCTTCCCTCTCCACTTCCCCGTAAATACATGCAGGGTACACAATCGGAAATAGCAGGGGAGATTTCAATCCTGCTTATCTGATGAAAAGAAGACAAAGGTCTACATAACAATCAAGCTCTAATGCACTGTACTGCACGAGCCTCATCCCCAAAGGACTCACGGTCATGTTCCATCAGCTCGGCCGCAATGCATAGGAGGGCTGCACTGATACAGTAGTTCAGATGTTTGTGGATTTTCCTATTACAAGACTGTCCAAGCTTTTTATTTTTCAATTTGTTTTATTGCTGCTTCCTAAAGGCTAAATTCAGGAGCAATTGCTGTCCTTGGTTCCTGGAGCATGATGAAACTCTTGTACCAATATATCCTGTAATAGTGTTAAGCCTCTAAACCCCTCCTTCTCCAGTCAAAGTCCTGGTTAGTCCTAAAACCTGTTATTGGACGTGAGAGGTTTGAAAGCAGGAACGTTATTAAAAAGATCTACCTTTGAACAATTATGAGATACAAATATGAGTCATTTCAATTTCCACAGTCTAAAACGCTATAGAAAATATGTGAGCTGTTCAGAATTGACTGCTGTGAGGGGACTGTTTGATTGTCGTGTGGGTAAAGAATGGAGACTTTTTGCAGGGACTGCAGTAATGCTTGTTACTAAATGTGTGTTTTCACATGTAAAAGGGATGAGTCACACAAATGCGTGAGAGGGAATTTAATATATTTTTATTCTGAAGTGATTTGACTTCAGAGAAATGCTTCGCAACGCTGGATTAATTTTTTTCCATAATTATTTTCTTCTTTCTCACCAAAATATTTGCTGTAATTCAAATAATTCTCCTTCTTTCTTTCGATATGAAATATAGATACGGAAGGTCAGCTCCAGGGGTGCTTTTTATCAAAAGATATGGTCTCTTCATTACGTGGGGCATCCTAAATTGCGTTAAATGATTAATGTGTCATTTTCTTTCACAACAGCCAATTACGATATGCAATCAGAGTCATTGCACATAGCATAAGTAAGAGAGGCATAAATTACCAGTGGGACCAGTGGGGCCAGTCCTCAGACCCCAAAGGACAAGGGGGTTCAAAGGCTTGGGAAGATTCACTGCAAATACCAACATTTAATGAAGGCATAGCCATTGAACATGAACACATGGCTAATGAAACGAACTGAATGAAGACATGATTTCATTTAAATGTTATTATGTACACATGAGATTTTGTTGGTTTTCAAATGGGATGTTTCTGATGATGTGACACTGGGGGGTAATATTTTAGAATATTGCAGATTAACGAGGCTTTTTTAAAGGAGCAATTTGTGAGATGATACAACTTGTCAAAAGTTTCAGCTGGTGTTGCATTTATTCTTGCTTTCATTGGCTGCCTGTCCATAAATGATCCAATTGGGAGCAGGACCGTCAACATGATTGACATTGATACTTTATCATTTGTTCATGTTGTGACTCACTATCGCCTCTTGAGGTACAAAAGTGGTATTATGAGGCAAGATGGTTTGGGCTACATGCATTTGTAATCCATCATCCATCCATTATCTGCTGCTTAATCCCGCAAGGGGGGCTGGAGCCAATCCCGGCGTCATCAGGGATTGCTCATGCACGCACTCACACCTACGGGCAATTTAGAGTGACCAATCAACCTAACATGCATGTGTTTGGACTATGGAGGACCCGGAGGAAACCCACTCAAGCATGGGGAGAACATACACACTCCACACAGAACCACCCGGACTGGGAATTGAACGCGGATTGTCTTGCTGTGGGACGACAGCATTAACCACTACACCACCATACTAACCACTACACCACCGTACTAACCCCTACACCACCGTACTAACCCCTACACCACCGTAGTAACCACTACACCACTATACTAACCACTACACCACCATACTAACCACTACACCACCGTACTAACCACTACACCACCGTACTAACCACTACACCACCGTACTAACCCCTACACCACCGTACTAACCCCTACACCACCGTACTAACCACTACACCACCATACTAACCACTACACCACCATACTAACCACTACACCACCGTACTGACCACTACACTACCGTACTAACCACTACACCACCGTACTAACCACTACACCACCGTACTAACCACTACACCACCGTACTAACCACTACACCACCATACTAACCACTACACCACCGTACTAACCACTACACCACCATACTAACCACTACACCACCATACTGACCACTACACTACCGTACTAACCACTACACCACCATACTAACCACTACACCACCGTACTAACCACTACACCACCGTACTAACCACTACACCACCATACTAACCACTACACCACCATACTAACCACTACACCACCGTACTAACCACTACACCACCGTACTAACCACTACACCACCATACTAACCACTACACCACCATACTAACCACTACACCACTGTGCCGCCTGGAATTTTGTAATGTTTAAAATTAAACATCTTACTAATTGCACCTTCTGGGGCTAAAAGAATGCTGGTTGATAGATACTTTAGGCAACCAGTAGCTTATACACAACACAATCAAATATAGCACAATAAACAAGGGTAGACAAAAGTAGCCCCTTGAGACTATTACTCACATGAATGTGGACTAGTAAGAGTAGAAACCACATACTGTCCAAAAATAGATGCACAATAAAACACAGTGCCATTAAAATGAGGATAAAGTGACTCGAGTATAAGTAACCTGACTTGTAACATGACTGTCTGAGCCAAAAATGGAAAATAAATTGTATATGCATATAAACATGCATGTAACTGCTACATACTCACATGCAAAATTCTGAAAATATATAAATATACATACATACATATAAACAGACCTTTTGTTTACATATGCACATCACTGCACATCGTACAAACATTTCTATTAACAAAATATACCTTAATTGTGTTGTTTTTGATTAGTGTATTAATAATTAACAATCATTAATAATAATTTTTAATTTTAGAGTTTGGACGCCTTCAGAGATGTTTGTGCCCAGAGGCGTGGCAAGACTGTGGTCCATCCCTGAGGTAAGATACAATTCCCTCATACGTTTACACGTGTTAGAATAAGAATCGAGAGGCCATGTTTTGGAATGAAACATGCTTTCAGAAATGCTTGAACAGCAGGGGTACGGTGAGGATGGAGGGGGGCTCTCTATGGGTATGTCTGACAAGTCATCTTTTGAACGTATCTTGTTTGTGTTTATAATGATCAGTCTTTCATGAATTCTCTCTCAAGTATGTGCGGAGCTCAAGAATAAAAATACTACAGGGCTCCAGCAGGATAGCAGAGAAAATACGACTTGGCCAAACTGCACATCTGTGACACTATTCTGGTGTTTTTACTGCAATGCAGCTTCCACCGAACATCTGACATATAAACTAGGCAACAAAACGTCATCTCATGATATGTAAACACAGCCATTAAATTCTCTCCTTAATTGCTGTCTTAAGTCTTCCTTGTGTGAAATAATGATTGCTGTATTTGAATGTCCTGTAATTACAGAGAATTGCTTATACTGATGAAATAATGGAGAACGGAAGCACAATGAACAAGAAGTCAAATTAAGCTCATCAGAATTAATGGGTAACATCAACCGTACAATACTCCATGCAGAAGCATATAATTTTGAATTATACCCTACACTGATGATGGACTTTCAAAATTTAAATCACAGAATATTTCATGTCCTGATCTGAACTATAATAAATTGTCTTTCTGGACGTCACAAGAGAATGAAAATGACTCACTTTAGTCATTCTCTGAGGATGACTGTTCTCTGTCTGCTTCTCTACACTCAGCAAAAAGAACCAACGGGCTTGTTTGACTTACAAACGGAAAATATGTCAACATTAACCCATTCATGCCATTTCATCAAGTTACTTTAGTACAATAAGAAAAAGATGCCACAGAATTAGTTTCTGATGGGTATAAAAGGGATGGGCAATGGTTATGTCAAGTCAAGTTAAGTTTATTTGTGTAGAATTTTTTACAACGATAAGTTTTGAAAACAGACAGTTACAACATATATACCCCTGTAAGCAAGCCAGAGGCAACAGTAGCAAGAACACCTCCCTCAGACTGGAGGAAGAAACCTTAGGAGAAACCAAGACTCAGGAGACCCATCCTCCTCTGGTCAAACAGTATTTACAGTTTAATAACTGTAAACTGTAAACACCAAAGAAAAGAGTCTCTGTTTGAAATCTGGATAGAAAAGCTTTAGAAGCATGGTTATGGTCTTGGACTACCATCTGACAAAACTTTTGAATTAGAATTTTTGTTTACATATGATTTTAATAATATCATTTGCAGCCAAAGATTATTGTTAAGGTGCGTCCGAAATCGCCTACTAGTCAGTAGGTACTAGATTAGAGTCAGTACGTACTGCTCGAGCGTCAGACTAGTAGGTAATTTCAGTAGGAGAGTTTTAGTACCACACAATCTCAGACGTACTACGTCCACCATATTACCAGCGTCCTGTGGCGCAAGACGTCAGACCACCACCGTAAAAGTCCTGCTATTCATTTAAAAGCTCGTTTACTGACAGATTTAGATCTTTTTGTGACTCTGATCTGAGTTTTTATCTGATTATGTATCAGACGGTGTGGAGCTGTAGATCAGAGAAGATGAAACGGGAGGAATGTAATCATTGTTTATCTCAGCAGTAGCGCTAACTTCTGTAGCGGCAGTTCACTAGCAGTAGCTACGTACACACAGCCGACGTTCAGCTTTACACCGTTTATTTACTCCACTCTGAATTCATCCACGGCTCCAGGTGAATCATGGGATAGCGCAGTGTGCTGTGTTCACCTACATAAAAATGGCTGCTGATTCAGGAGGTCATCCGGGTACCGTTCACCTACTACTGAATACCTACTGAGTATTCAGACATACTAGCCACGCTTGTCTACTGATTTACTACTGAGTATTCAGACATACTAGCCGCGCTCACCTACTGATTTACTACTGAGTATTCAGACATACTAGCCGCGCTCGCCTACTGATTTACTACTGAGTATTCAGACATACTAGCCGCACTCACCTACTGATTTACTACTGAGTATTCAGACATACTAGCCGCGCTCGCCTACTGATTTACTACTGAGTATTCAGACATACTAGCCACGCTCGTCTACTGATTTACTACTGAGTATTCAGACATACTAGCCGCGCTCGCCTACTGATTTACTACTGAGTATTCAGACATACTAGCCGCGCTCGCCTACTGATTTCACTACTGAGTATTCAGACATGCTAGCCACGCTCGCCTACTGATTTACTACTGAGTATTCAGACATACTAGCCGCGCTCGCCTACTGATTCACTACTGAGCAGATGTCTCACTCCCCTGCATTTATCCCAGCACACCTTCACCTGCACCTGACTTGTCAGATCATCTGCAGCTCATTAGCACTGCTTTTATAGTCTCCCCGCTTGCTAACAATTGCTGCTGCTATGGTAACTAACTGCTATCTCGTTAGCTTTGCATCAGCAATCATTGGGACAGTTTGCTAGCCCACAATCTAGCTAACATTTGTAACATTAGTTGTTGTGTCGTTGTTCACCCTGGTTAGCAAATGAGACAACAATACTGTACAAAAGCCCAGCTATGATATTATTGGTTACCATACTATTTGTGAGTTTTAGTCAGGCACCTATGTTCATCAGTTTGAGACCCCCTCTAGGCCCACTAATTGCCAGTTCAGCAAGGGGCAAGGTGGAGCAGCAGCAGGTGAGCGTGCATCTAATGGTGAGTTTAGTCACTAGAAGTTAATTTATATTGATTCTAGTGTAACATTCTTTCTGTTATTTAGATGTTCTAAGCATATTTCTGTTAGGTGTGATATTTGCTATTGGATGCTAATCGATGCGATTAGCACTCTAACACAGTATTTAGCTTATTGTTAGCCTCATTGCTGCTTGTTCATGCTTATTTGTGTTTTATCTAGTGCTTAATTTGTGCCGGATCTTGCTGGAACAAGATCCACCACCTCTTATATTTTAGGCGCCTGCGTTCCAGAACTTATTTATGTGGATCCACCACCTCTTTTACGTCTTTTTTTTTTTTTTTGGAGCACATTAAAAGCTATTCGTCCAGTGGTATATCTCAGATTTTATGGTTGCAGCTCCTTAGTGTAGTCATTAAAGCGGAGATTATTTTATTGTATAGAATGCTACTATGATTTATATGCAAATTGTGTGATAAAGTATGGCTACGCTAAGTGTATATTGCTGCTTTTGCCAAGTTTAAGCTTATTTAGAGACACTAGCCATTTTTTCCCTTTATTTCTTTCATTTCAGGACCACATAAACACATTGCCACATATCCACTCACTCAAGCTATCATAAATACAGATTCTGAGTAGATGTTCTTCAGCTATCTCGTACAGCATAACCACCGTGTTACCACTGTGTTGTGGGTGTGAAGATTTAATACATTTCTTTCTGAACGACAAAACTTGACTCGTGTTCTAACCGGACACTCTGCCGAGGTTGCCACCGGAAATAGGAAACAGCAGTACGTAGTCATAATCCTTTTCCAATACCAACATACTGTTTCAGTGAAACAGCAGAAATAAATTAATGTAGCCCAACAGAACAAGCTCTTCTTCCATTTTCAACTCTTTTTCACCAGCTTCTTGTTAGAAAGGTCCCATTCCACCTTAAAAGGTGCAACAATTACATTCCAGCTCCTTGGCTTCCTCTTTAAATGTTCTTGTTTCACCTTGCTGCAGTATCATGCTGGCTCCTCAGTCTTCATGTCCAGCTTCTTGTTCAAGCTTTCCCATTTCCCTTAATGGTGCAGCAGTTTGGCTACAGCCTGTAGTTTGAGTTTTCCTATTACACCTTAAATGGTACATTAAGAAAGAAAATTAGAAACCAGAAGCTGGTTCACTTCAGCCTCTAGCAAAAGGTCTCTCCACTTATGTTAACACAGATCTTGACCCTTGTTTGATCTACAACTTGTTACTCAATCTTGATTCTTCAGATCTTTTAGTCTTTAACTGTTTCTCAGCTATCCCGCCTTCTTGACACTGTTCCCTGTGTAGCACCTCCCCTTCCCCCTGTCCTGTGCAGGAGCACTAATGCCCCCTGTTGCTCACTGGTTGGAAGAGTCTAGTGTAGCTCTAACTGATTTTCCTTTTACAGGGCCAACACAGCTCACAAAGAAGGGACCGCGAGTGGATTGTGTGGATGTATTGGGTTAAATTTGGGCAGACATATAGTTTTATCCCCACATATGTGCTCGACCAACATGTTAATAAAAGGAAATGAATACTGTCATTGATAGATTTATGCACTGTGCAAAGCATATAGGTTTAATAGGTCTCAGTGTGCACTGAAATTTCATTCATAGCTCTAAGAGTCTGACACAGCTTGGAGAGATGACACCCTGTGCCACTCATCGGCTTCCACAAATTCAAGCTTGCCAGCTCATACCAGGACCAGAGGAGCTTGCACCTAAAGCACTGCAACACCTCTGCTTTCACAGGTACCACACCAGGGCTTGTTACAGGAAGCGTGTTTTGACATGTGAAGGGACGAGTCACTGAAGCACTCCACTCGTCTGCAGAACCCGCTGTTCCCAGGGGAGACATGGGTACACTTTACCGGTTATAAGACAGAGGCAGGTTACTGAGTGAGACAGTGTAGCGCTGTGGAGCCTATGAGGGTCATCCTCACCATATCTGCACCAATAAAACACTTACACATGCCTCAGTGAGCAATCCTCAGTCAGCAAGACATGCTATGACTACACACTGATACTGAGCTCAATCAATTTCCATTATAGCATTTTCAGTGTTCTTTGGGAAACGCTTAATAAGTATTTATTTCAGTTATAGTAGGACCACAAAGACCCTCAGTTACTCCATATTGCACGGACGCTGCTTTTAACCCTTGCGTTCACTGGCTGACATTAAACACCACCAACCTTTTGGAAAGCAATTTCTTTAATTTTCTGGCCAACTCTTTTGAAAACCAGTTGTTCTTTTCATAGATGTATATTTCGTAGTTTCTCCAATGAAGAACAGGTATCTCTTAAATGGCAACTTTACAGAAGAGGCCAAAAATCAGAATCAGAATTGTTTATTCGCCAAGTATGTAGGAATTTGTCTTGGTAAGGCACACGTATGACGTAACAAGAACAATATTACACCAAGAGAAACACACAACACGATACAATAAATAGAATTAGAATAAGAATACTAAGAGTAATAACGAGCCAGGAAAGGTGCTGATGAAATATATGAAAATATGTGCTTATGTGTACGAATATTCTACACATAAGTGACTTTGAGTAGATTTTATATTTATATATGTATATATATATATACAGAATCTATACAGTTGTGCAAATAAGCATTATGTTACAAAGAAGTTCCTGTAATACAATGAGCTTCAGTTTGAGTTTGAAGTGCAGGGCGACCACTGTGGTTAATGAGAGTAGCAGCTCTGGGGAAAAAGCTGTTAGCATGTCTTGTTGTGCTGGTCTTGATGGTCTTGAGTCTTCTGTCAGAGGGAAGTGTCTGGAAGATGTGGTGTCCAGGATAAGAGGGGTCAGCTGTAATTTTGCCAGCACGTCTCCTCACCCTGCTGGTGTAGATGTCTTGAAGTGCTGGCAGATTGCATCCAATGATCCGTCCCGCTGTCCTGATTATGCGCTGGAGTTTGGCTTGTTCTTGTCTTCACTTTCAATAGAACTAGATCCAAAAGTATTTGTACAGTGACTCAGTTTTTGTAATCCTTTCACCAACTGAAGATAAAAGCGAAGGCTGAAATACCCACAAACCAACAGCGACCTAAGGTGGCTGCAGTACAGGCCTGGCAAAGAATCTCAAGGGAGGAAACTCAGCATTTCAAATCCTGACTGTATACACACTGGCCACTGCATTAGGTATGTTGTATCTACACTTATAGATCCTTTAAAGACTCATATTAACAGCTCCAGGTCTAAGCTGGCTCGCTTTGTGAACAAAGTTGTGTCCGGAGGTAAACTAGGATGTTCCAGATGTTTTATTGTTGCTGGGTTTTCTGAATACTGAGGACATTAGGGAGCCAAATTATGATTACTCCAACATGTACATGTACACTGAATTGGTATCAAACTACTAGGAACCACACCAAAACATCCCATACACGAGAGTATGCTTTGTTAAATGTGGTAATGTGGAGGTTTGGGCAGATTCTGGCTGCAGGTTGAGGATCTGGTGTTTGCATATAATGATGTTAAAGTTTAACACCAGACTGACTTTCCATCACTTTGGTGTGCAGGAGCTTTAGATCGCTCGTACTATGTGTTTAGCATTATTTGTATTTCGACTGCTTAATGACCTTGAAAAAAGTACAAAACTGACTAAACATATCAGCTTTGGAACATTTTTGTTCACCACAGGATGCGACAGCAGCGATTTCCCAAAACTGGATTCATTTCTTTGCTAGAACATCACCAGCACAGACCTGGAGTTGCTAATATGGAACATGACACATATAAAATTATGACACAACTTCAGAAGCCTGAGGTATATTTGATCAGGTCTACCATACTGGCGCACTACTATTAGATACAAGTAGATAAATAGATAGCTTGTGAGGGGGGTAGATACAATGTAGGAGAGATGCTTGGTGAGAGTACACATCAGTTCCTCCATAATGTTCAATAATGGCCTTCATTGTATGAAATTTACATTGGGATACAATGGGTGCCCCAAATGACCAAACATGGACCCATAATGACCAAAACATTTTTGCTTTTCATGGGTACACCTCCAAAACTTCCAACATTTGAGAAAAAAATACGCTGCCTTTCTTAAAACCGGGTGTTTATTGAGAGATGAAGAGAAACTGCAGTTACTTGATATTGTTCTACAGTCTTTAAGCATGTCCTACTGAGAGTATTATCAGACTTTTGGGTGCAGAGTTTCCTTTCATATCTTTCTAACACTCCCGAGGCTTATTATTCAGCAACGCTATGGACTACAGTGCCAGCTGGCTGAGTTATTCTTAGGTTATGGGTGAGAAATAAAAGTTTGCCTATATAGGGGGTTAATAACTGGAGCCTGTGATCACATACCATCCAGACATTCCACGTTATGCTCACTAGAAATGTAAAAAGACCAGAGATGCATAGAGAGGGGTTCAAAGGTCTGTCATAATGGTCACTCCATATTATTCAGTAACTACTTTCAAATGTTTTGCATGCACAGCATTTGAGAAACCTATCACTGCCTTCATACCTCTCTCTCTCTCACACCAGACATTTACAGAGAAACGCCTAATAACAACAAGATGTGATCACAACCAAACACACATGAACACACACACCAGACTCCAACTGTTCTCAAAGTAAGATCACAGATTCAGAGAGGTTCCTTTTATATTCCGCACTGTTTTAATCGCTGCTTCTGCTGCTCAGCCTCGAACAACCATCAGCTCTGAAACCCTGACTCCACCATTATTTTTTTTTTTTACCGCTCCTGGTCGTTGTCAGCTTGTGATGATGGTCAGTAAAGGTAGCAGAAGCGTAGCCTGGCCGCTCCGTGCTTCTTCAGCACCTTGTACAGCTCCGCGCTGCCCGGGCTGCTGCAGTCCCGCCCCGCCCCTCCCCTCCCCTTCCCTCCCCGCCCGTCTCCGGCTAACGGGGAGGCCACGTGACGCCATGTCTCCGGGGCTGACGGTCCCTGGCAGAGCTGGGCTCACAAACACATCGCACCTTTTTTCTCGGGGAGCGTCGTCCTTTTCTCTCTCCTTCCTTTTCCGCGCGTCGACGTCCTCGCTGTAGCTCGTGCGCTAGAGAATGAGCGGCTTGGTGAACAGCTCCACTGCAGGCTCGCGCTTCAGCCTCTGAGTCCTTCACCCAAACCCGGACTTTTTGGGGGAACTGCATAGGTGATTTTTTTTCTTCTTTTTTTTTTTTTTTGCTCTTTTGCTCTCCCCAAAACGATGCAGTGATTTTTTAAATACATTTTTTCCGTTTTCTTTTTTTTTTCTAAAAAAAAAAAAAAATCCTTCAGAAACTAAGTCGATGCGGAGGCCATCACCGAGCTGCTTCAGTGAAGCTGGCTGATCAGGGGGGGACCACACGATGGTGTTTCTCTCAAGGTAAAAAAAAAAAATCACGCTCTTCCATTTGCTCGTGTCTCATCTCGTTGCGCGGCGATGTTTGTGCACTGCTGGGGGGGTGAGGGGGTGGGGGTCATGACTGAAATCACGTTAGCACGCAGGTGGGACCTCTTTGGTCTGGGTACTGAAATTCAGCCCCGGGTTTCTGGCTGGGCAGGTCCGCTGTTATTGTGCGGTGCGATGATGTATTCGTGTCCTGGTCATGCTGTAGCCTACAGCGGCTCACCGGTAGAGGCGTGCTGAGAGCTGGGCTCTTTTCTCACTCTGAGCAGGAGATGGCTGATAATTGGCTAAGCTCTGCGCATCTGACTCATCCATCTACTGCACTGATGAAAGAAGGAAAACGCGCGTGCATTTCGGAGTCTTCCTTAAGGGCACCAGCAATGTGTAAGAACCGAGTCGTCTCTAGGTAATACATTCTTTTCCCTCGTGCTGCAGTTCAGCGCTCGTTCACGGCGGTGAGGGAAACAGATCCGCGGTAATTCAGCGGTGGTGCCATTAAACATGCCACTGCATTGTCGTTATCGGTCTACCGTTATTGTCATCCCCGTCGTTACGGTTCCGCATCTGTGTTTTATGAGAGCGAGGAGCAGCATAAGCGCACGAAAGGGCTTCAAGGATGGAGTGATTGGTTGGGCTCCGCTGACAGACAGCCTGGGGGGCTCCACAGCAGCGGGGCATTAATATTGAAACCCCTCTTTGGTCCAGTCTCCGCTCGGGACTTGAGCAAAGAGAGAGAGAGATAGACTTGCACTCACTCCCTCATCCCCACGTGTTGTGTCAAAGGTTGAGATTCCGTCCCCAGGGGTCTAGCTGGAGAAGATCCGAGCACCTTTAATAAACCTGCTGTGGATAACTAACACTGAAGGCTCTGCAAATGAGTTAAAGCAGCCTGTGGACGCAGATGTGGGCCAAAGCACGCGTGAAACGATAAAAGTTCATTCTGTCCGCAACCTGAAAGGTTTGAATGGCTGAGACAGATAGAGATGGTGGGGGGATTGAGGGAGAGAGAGAGAGAGAGATGAGTTAGGGGGGGGGGGGCGTACTGTGACGCATTTGGGATTTGCCATATTGTAATTTGCTGAAGATAATTGCAGCGGCTCTTAACTTTCATCATGCTTTCTTTCCCTTCAAATCACTGCCACATGTTATCTCGATGAAATAAGATCAACCTGAGGCTTAATTATACCAAAGCTCTGCTAGTGGAGAACTGTCCAGCAGCAGTGATTACTGGTGGTTGCCACATTCGGGGCCTGTGTGCTGTGCTCTCTGTCTGCTTTGTCATAATCACTTGTCTAAACCAGAAATTAAGACGCTTGTTTCTTGTTCTTTTCAGATTGCGGATCAATATGTCAAAGTGGATGTGATTAGAAGGTTTGTGAGCACTGAAGGCCCTACATGGGCCTGCTTATTAACTCTACTCTGAGAAGGTTCTGTTTTTCTTCCCATTCTTTTTTTTTTTTTTACTCTCCACCCGGCCAACGCAATGACTATTAATTAGGCTATTCTGACGACCCACGGTGGCCTAACTCACTCAGACGCTTCCTGTAAATACGTGACTTTGTGTGATGGATACCTTGACAAACGCACCCCACTGTAGCCCATTTAGATTCCGCTGAAGGGGAACTGCCTAAGTAGTCTCTAGATTAGGTTTTTCGCCCCCGCTGTGAAATCAGATGTGCTCCTTTATTTGCTTATTATCGTTCCAGCTAGATATAATCCTTGTTAAATGTGATTAGGATATAGAATAGGACCATGATTAAAGAAAAATCAGGCCAGATGTGTAGCTACCCCGTCTGCCACAGGGAAGCCAGTTATGTTTTAGGATTGGAAAACTAATAGGAATTATTACTTGTTTGACTTTTTTTTAGCTTAGTTTTATTCTAACCTTTGGAATTCACCATGAGCTTCTCCATGCGTAACGGCGCGCATTTGATTTGGATAGGACTTCTAGTTTGCTGCTTGGTTGACATAGGGGCTAGCATGGAGTTCACTGGCGCTGAAGGCCAGTGGGCGAGGTTCCCCATGTGGAACGCCTGCTGCGAGAGCGAAATGAGTTTCAACATGAAAACGAAAAGCTCGCACGGACTCCTGGTGTATTTTGACGATGAGGGATTCTGCGACTTCTTGGAACTGCTCATCCACAACGGTAGACTCAGTTTGCGCTTCTCGATCTTCTGCGCCGAGCCCGCCACGGTGCTGTCCGACACCGCGGTCAACGACAGCCACTGGCACGCGGTCACCGTGCGCAGGAATTTCAAAAACACTACGTTAGTTGTGGACGACGAGATCAAGTGGGTGGAAGTCAATTCTAAACGAAGGGACATGACGGTTTTTAGTCCTTTGTTCTTAGGGGGGATACCTCCAGAACTGCGCTCTGTAGCCCTGCGCCTAACGTCCGCCTCCATCAAAGACCAGGTCCCGTACAAAGGATGGATAACCGATTTGAAAGTGAATAGCTCCGAGCCAGTGCTAATTGGTAGCGAGGGGATCAACAGCGACATTTGTGAAGCTGACCATGTTTGCCTGAACGGAGGAGTGTGCAGCATCGTCAACGACCAGCCCATCTGTGACTGCTCCGAAACTGGATTCCAGGGGAAAGACTGCAGTGAAGGTAAGAGGCCTGGATTCGTCGTCCCTGTTGTTCAAACTGTTGAAATGTCTCTTAATTTCCCTGAAACGTAGCCCTTTCCTTGACGTTCCTTTCAATTTTCTTTCTTTTCCTCTGTTGAACATTCGCACTAGTACCTCAGAACGAAGTGCATGCTACATCATGTCTGTTTCAGGCCTCCACCGTGATTAGATTAGCACTACAGGCTGTCGTTCGCAGCAGAAGGAAGAGGTTTTATTGCTACGTTTTAGGCAACTCTTCCAGAGCACCCACAAAATGACTCTAATCACATTCTCGAAAAGATAATAGCACAACAAAGCTCTGGTGCTTGCAGCACATCCACTGGACTCATTCAGAGCTGCCCGGCACGGGTTGTCGGACTGAATGGTCAGGAAGCTGTTTACAGAGCAGCTGTGAACTTTTGGTGGAGATACAGAATGCATCGCTATCAAAACCCCACACGCCATGTTGTGTATAAATCCTAAGAATGGTTGGTGCAGGACAATGCAGCCTGATTGTGGTTAGCCTGTCTGAAGGAGAGATCAGTTACTGAGAGCTGAAGCTTCCAGTGGTAACTGTAGTTACTCTGGTTGGGTCCCCTGTTGGTGTTTCACTGCTTTTGAGTTTGTTCCATCACTTCCCTTTTTTTCTTTCTTTTCCTTTTTTTGTGATAATCCTCTCTATGGACTGATCTCAACTGGATATTGATGGATTTCGTGTTAGGTCTCAGGCATAAGAGATACAGTGTTGCCAAGGAAACTGCATACCCGCTGAGTAAACGGTGTTCTAGTAAAGCTGAATGGAGAACCTATACGCATTTTCTAGACTGTACTTTGGTGTGTATTCTGTATATTTCGAGTTAATGTACAGTTCTCTTGGGCTGTTGAGCAGGTAGTTCATTCTCATGTGCAGTGACAGGTGATATATCTTGGGTGAGTCAGAGAAAGCCTGCCTGTTGAGTAGGGCTGAAGGATTAATGGTTTTTATATCGAAATTGCAATTACATAAGTGCAGTGTTAACATTTCAAGGGCCATAATTTTAATTTTAAGGGAATTTTATTTTATAACTTATGACATGGAGCTTGGTGAACTGCTTTTAGATGATTTCAGCAAACCAGCAACCAAACATTCATCTGCTGTGACATCAGAACCACAAATAAGTGGCAGGCTGGTTTCTCAAGCCAGAGAAAGTATACACTGGTCTTTCAAAAAAGGACCATACATCTTTTTATGAAAAAAACAATCACAACATATATGTCATAATTGCAATAATTGCAATTAGATATTGTGGCAAAATCGTTCAGCCCTAATGTTGAGCCCTCACTTGACAATCAAGTATGTTGAGGCTACAGCACTAGCTACTAAGTGGCTCTGCTTTTAATTTCTCAACCCCTTCCAAGTGTATAACTCTTATTTTTTGGGATCCTGTATGACGCACAGTTGTTGTTGAGCTTAGCATAATGGGAAATCAATATCATTGACAACAGTACATCCATTTTCACTACTAATTGGGCGAGTATATATTGATCGTTACTGATGCAGAGGGCATGTTTCGTTTTTGAGATGTGTCCTTGTTTTTGAAGCCTGTATTTTTTTTCCAAGCTATATTTTGAAAGCCTCCAATGGAATGCAAATGCTTCAGGCAACGACACACCCAGCACTCTCTGAATATTAATATCCTTCCTCATTACTGATAGAAGCACTGGCTCTTTTTATGCAAAGCATTATAATAATAGTATGACTACAATAGTGTGTCTCTGCTTTCTTCCAGCAGGAGATAGGGCTAGAATGACCTTTCGCTACGTCGTTTAGCGTTGTTGTTATTAGCATACTCTTAATGGCAGTGAAAAGGACAGAAAGGCATTAAAATTTAATGCCTCATGTCAAATAGACGCCAGCGTGGAGCATAACGACTCCTCGGCTTTTAACTCCTCTTAGCCTGATTCTGTCCTTCCTTTGGTTATTAATGCAAATCCAGCATGTGAGCTTCGAGCCGTGACACAGTTCTGCTTCTGTTTTCCACCGTGTGCGGTGATGTCTGCTGTCAACCCCGTGGCTGAGGTGATCCGTCAGAGGCCGCCGCCTTGATTGGCCGGTTAAGTACACTTGGCCAAGTAAGGGGTAGTGTGTGGATTTAATGCGTCCGCTCCGAACGCGCAACCGCTTTGTCACTCTTGCGACAGGCAGTTGTGGTAATGACATTCTTTAGTGAAGCAGGTGTGGTGATCGCAGTGGGAGAGGGAGGCCGCACTGCAGAGAATAACTGTGCTACATGTAATGAGACACTTTTCCACTGCTGGGCACGGTGCGAGCAAGGCGTTTCCTGAGTGTTATTATGCTTTCACCGTTTTTTCCACATTTAAGAGCCATAAAGGATTGTTTTATATCAAGTGCCACTCATCTGTAGCCCCCCCATGAGACTTAACATGTGTAATATATAAAGGGCTTGTTCTTTCTAGATGGCTGTTAGAACGCTACGCCATTGGTATGCTTAGAGCGTTCGGTTGAATAGTGAAATTGGTTTGCGGGGCTTATTTGTGTAGGTCAGAGCATCGATCACGCCGCCGTGTTTAAATATCACTGTTGGTTTTACAGACAGAAAGGGTTTACAGAGGTATTATGGCACATTTGGGGCTGCATATGCTCTACTTCTTTGGTTAAGCCCTTTGTGCTGCTTTGAAGATGGAGGGGTGTCTGTGCAGCCCTCGCCGCGGGACCTGTGCAGTGAAAGGAGAGCTTTTAGCGTTGCTTTAATAGGCCGATAAACTGCAGGTGGGCTTTTTCCAGCTAAAGATTGATACTATAGCACATATATTGGCACCTATACTATATGTATGATCACCAATGATCCTATTGGATATCAGTCCATCACACCTTTGAATTTACAGCACTGTACAAGCCAATGTAATTCAAAGTGATTCATAGATTATCACACAGTTTAAGGACTTAGAAAAAGAGCCAGTGTTTTCAAACAGAATGAAAATAAAATACTTTTTTTGCTGAGGTTGGCGCTAACTCTGATCAATCCCACCTGATCCAGCTCTTTATGGGCTACACAAGTTCTCACAGCTCAGTAGAAATGGCCTGAAAAGGGCAACAGCTGGAGTACATTAATATAAAGCAGGCATATGCATACTATGTATATTATACATGTTCAGGGAGGCATACGTTCCCTGTTAACCTTGCAAAAATTAAATCAGGTATTGCCAAGGTATTGTCGCTATCCAAATATAACTGGTTCCACTGACTTGCATTAAAAGTAATGACGGTATTTGGCCTCTCCAGTAAAGTTGGCATTTTGGAGATGCTTGTTTATCTTTGGACAGCGTCAATGTATTGCCTGAGCTTTCTATTTTTTATTTTATTTTAAAATCTGACATCTCTAACATTAAATAGCAGGTCTATTTGAACTGCATCAGTCAGAGGCTAGTTCTATATAATCATCGCAAAGCACTCAATCAAAGGATCCAGGCATTTGGCTTAATCTACTGACCACTATGATTTACAAAAATCATTCCTCATGTTTTGATTCACCCTCCAACCTCAGTTTCTGCCCTCTGTAATCTTTGGTGATCGGAGTCGTATGTGTAGATGCACTGTAAATAGAGATCTAGCATGTCCTATCATATCATCTGGCACTCTTTTTAGACAGACTAAGCCTTTTAATCTTTCCCTGATACAGTGAACACAGTAAACAGCTCTCTGTGGAGGATATATTGGATTAGATTGGGTGAAGAGGATGAAAATATCCATCAGTCCAGTGCAGTAATAGCAAAACCTTACATTAGAGGGTTACATTGTACTCCAATACTCTAATGCATGAGTAGTTACACACGTTCACCTCCCTGAATGCTCCTGAAGTACTCCTTTATGTAACTGTAATTCAATTCATTGCAAGTTTATGGAATCCTTTTACACATCTAGCAGCTATTCTTAGACGAGAGATGCTTTCTATCCGCTTCTCTTCAAAAACCCTCGCTCATCGTTGGGTCAGCAGATGATTTTTATTATTTTTTTCATGAAGTTTGACAAAATCTTTGTTGACAGTGACATCTTTAGTGACTTTGCCATAGCCGAATGCCTTGTACAGCAGAGTGTTCACGGAGTGACCCCCCCCCTCCCCAAGAGGGTTCCATGCAGTATCTCTATCTCTACGCGTGTGTGCGTTTGAGAATAACACACTCTGACGAACTGAAAAACTGCTATAAACGAGCAGCTGGAGCCGCGGCCCTGGTTGCACAGGGCTGTGTGAGAGCACGCGTCACATTGCGTTTGGCCCATGCCCGCTCAGCCCAATACTGGTGCCTTGTCCTCTACTGCTAGCTTTTCTTCTCCAGCAAAAGCAGGGCACTGTGCGCGGCCGGCGCTCAAAACAAGCCGTCAGCTTGATGAGAGCCTGCGTGTCCCTGGCTCTGCATGGACTCTGCAGCGTTAGAGAGAGGCTACATGATCCTGATCTGTCAGTCAGGCCGGTGTAAATACAACCGCAGCCCTACCAGACGGGCTCCGAGAGGAAGCCAGCCTGCGTGTGCGTGTAGCCCTCTCAGCGCCTGCCTACGTCTCTTACGCGCACACAAATGGGATTAGCAGCGTACTGGCATATACTGTAAGAGAGATAATGGCATCGCTTACTAGTGCTAAAGGCCGAGGGTGATTGTGAACATAAAATCAATAGCAGTAGGCTCTGCTCTTCTCGAATGCTGCAGCAGCACGCCGTTAGGAACGGCTGCTTGAGATTTCTCCGCGTCGTCAACGTAACGGTTTGCCAGTCCTCGCGTTTAGCAGTGTTCTTTATCCCGAACCTTTGTGTTTTTTTTTTTATCCATTGTAAAAAGATTATTCAGTTGGCAGGGTACAAAGGTATCGCCCATTCTTCCATAAGCTGCCCGAGAGAGGACACAGTAGGAGTAGGCCTGCGGTACATAATGTCATCACGCGCTGCAACACTAACCGCATAACGTTGATTTGTCATTATTTCTGCCATGGCACGTTCTTTTAATGAATTTCATTTTTTGTTTTTTTCCTTGTTTTTTTTTTTTTGGTGCATTCATTCATCAGCATTTTTGTTGTAGTCGCAGTTGTGGTGCATGCAATTTGTATTTGGTCCAGAGGAGCAGACTGCAGCGGTAAGTTTTGGGTCATTTTTCCCCTTGAGGTGCAAAACGACAGAGGTAGGACTGGATGCTTTAACACTCTAAGATAGAAAAGACGACTGTAGGAAGGACTTGCGTGTCAGGGGCTGCCAAGAAACGAGCTGACCCAAGGGAAGAGAGGTGTGTGTGTTGAACGAAAGCATGAAAGGCTCATTTCTCTCAAGGTAATGTACCCTTTCTTTAGAGAAGGCAAACAGTAAACTTATTTTTTTTAAAAAAATGACTGTATGGGGTAACTCATCACATGCATATACACATATTTACTCAGGTACTGTACATTTCATTAGAACTGAACTGACTGACTGAGTTTTTTTATGCTACGTCACCTGTTTTTCTTTATTAAACACCTGCATGACTCGCTTGTATTCCCTTATTAATTTTCCTTAGCGATAAAACAGACTGCAGAAGTGATTAACGAAGCATATTGCCTTTGGACTGTGTTCTACTACAATGCATCAAAACATTTTGGATGTTGAATATTAAAGATACGTTGCATCATAGACACTGAAGCTTAGTAGAAGCTTATTTTGTACACAAAAGAAGGAGAAAACAATAATATCTGCAGAAATATTAGTCAATAATTATCACTCATTTCTCACTGTCTCCCATTTTGCTTCTAGTTATTTAACTTCCTGCATGTTTGTGCATGCTCTTTGAAATGTCACGGTTGGAATATGTTTTATCAGCATTAGATCCGTTTATTATATATAATGTGACCAGAAAGAATACGTTCAACCAGGAAGACTTGGTCTTTGAATTGAATTTCAATATCTGCATTGAAGCATGGTGGGTCAGTGTGTTGTTTCATTGTCAGCTGGAGCTTCCTGGAAGAAGTGAAGACACCTGACGGGCTGTAATTGGGTAAGAAACTGGAAAAATAAGGAGTCTCCCTGGTTGAACCTCCGTCAAGATCCATACATTAGTGGGACATTAGAGTCTGGACCGTACCCAAAGCTAGAAGAGCCCACAGGAGACTTAAAGGAAACGGACTCCTCTAGTCCTAGTCTCTACACAGCAGCGTTTGTTTCGGCTTAGGCATTTGCACGGAGTGATAAGACGCATGTAACCGTGGTAGTCCTCAAGGTTGGGCCACCTTCCAGACTGCATGCCTCTTAATCAATGTCTTCCTCTTTCTCTCCACGCCTCGGCCGATCCTTCCAGAAGAGGCCTTCATAGGTGGGTACACTTTTACCTGCTCCCTTCTATTCTCCTTTCATTCATCCTTTCCCCTTTGTCATGTACCTCTCTGTATTTCTCTAAATGCCTCAACTGTAATTTGTTTTTCGGGGCACAAGGACGGTAAGTGTAACCAAGGTTTTGTCTGCTTGGGGCCTGGAACCATCTTTAAGGTTATTTACAAGGTGTACACCGCAGGTAAAAGGTAAAATCTTTTCTTCCAGTATGTTAGCTGATGTGCAGTTCTTCTAAAAAAGCTGCTCGGTCAGAAGACTCAGGGTTCAGCAACTGTAGGTTGTCATTGAAAACTTGGAGCCACGACCAGAGCTGGGGGAAAAATACCTGCTCGGAAAAAATTGCCATATAAAATTCCACCTCTGATAAAAAAAGGTGGCTGCCTCTCTCTCTCTCACTTTCTCTCTCTGACTCACTCACTCACTTACTCACTCACTCACTCGCTCACCATCCCTCACACACAGAAAGACGCACACTCACATGCTAATGCATGCGATTGAGAACCGGCACACAGAAATTCCGAGGTAGCGAAATGCTGTCAATTTTTCGAAAATTGCGCTGTGTGCTTCAGGGACAGAGGGTAAGTACCGTGGACAAATCAGATTTTCTATTCCCCACTGATGGTTCAAATATGCAGGTTAGAGTGTAGGCAGGTAAAGTACGTGCTCCATTGTATTTCTTTCCTTCTGAGGCATTGTGTCTTTTACGTGTGTAGGAAAGTCATAGCTAACCGCAGTCTGCAGGTCATATTTTGGAAAAGATGAAATGGGTAATGCGGCCGCATTGCAGATCCATTCCAGTAGATGTACGCTACGTGTCCAAAAGTTTCCAGACACCCCTTCTAATTATTACATTCTGTTACTTAAGAGTGCAGCCATTGCTGACACCGGCGTTTCATTACACACACTGCTCGACTAATCTCCAAAGGAAGCATTGCCAATAGTATTGGACCCTCTGGAGCAGCTGCACATACACTACCGCTCAAAAGTTTAGGATCACTTTAGAATTTCATCAATTTTAATGCAATTCACAAACAATATTGTCCATTTCACAATTAATGTAAGTGTATCAGATGATTTTTAAAGAATAAAAATGTTTGTATTAAAGCCTATTTTTGTATAGAGGCTTATTTTGCATATAGTCCTATTATCAGCAATTCTCAGTCCTCAGTCTCAGGCCTAAATCTCCTGGTACGGCCACCAATCCAAGTTAAGGATGTTATTGGACTAATTGGTTGTTAGGACACTCTTGCTCAATTGTGATGCACAGCTGAAAAACATTCTACTAATAAGTGAGTATAAAAGGGAGAACAACATTCTAGGTTAGTTTAGTATCTGAAGATCAGCAGTTGATGGCTTGCTGACCGACTCACAATGACCAGAAAGAAACAACTTTCTTTAGAGACCCGTCAGTCCATTGTTGTGTTAAGGAAGAAGATACTCCATTGAAAACACAAACATTTTACTGTGATCCCAAACTTTTGAGCGGTAGTGTAAGGCCACTTTGCCCAATGCCAGGCATGGGTTAGAGGGGTTTCTGTGAGATAGGAACTAGTCTCAACAACATTAGGACCTGACCCCACTTATCGTTGCTGTACAAAGTAAAAAATGTATCTCTACCTTATTAAAACACAACACTTGCCCTGTATGTTGTGTGGAATGTTTAGTAGGAATCGAGCAAAAGAAATGAATAAAACATCTCTATATTAACCTGCATTGAAAGTGAAGTTTTAGTTTTTAGAGATACTTGTATGCAATCAAGTCTTCTTATAATTTCTCCAAAATCTAGTATGAAGCCTTTCTGGGAGCACGTAGGCTGTTACTGCAGCAAAGGAACTCCCTATTATTACCCCTGATTTCAGAAGAAACTTTGTATGAGCAGATGTCTAAAAACTTATGGACATATAGTGTAGATACATCAACTAGCAGCTTCATTTGATCTCATTTTATTTTACTTTATTTAAATACTTGCATTGGAATTAATCTATTTGAGTTATCTACACTACACGTAGGTCCAGTTTGCACATTCATGTTTTTTATTTTTTTGTTTTTTTGTTTTTTTTTGGGTGTCCACTCATGCTACTTGTCCCAATTACATCATATTATTTCTGGGAAGAGTTGTCCGGATGGAGGACATGTTTGATCTATGACGAGAACAAAATGATTGCTGTATAGATTTGTCTCTTTCAAGTGTGACAGATAAGTGTGACAGATAAAGCATTGCAACCACTGGGTTGAAGAAATGCTTTTTAACCCCCCCTTTCAACACACCCCCACTCTCCTCCTCACCCCCCCTCCTCCCGTCCCCCCCTTTCCCTCCCAAGTGTAACACCCCTCCCTCGCCTCACACCACAGGCATCCTGCATTCAGAAGATGCCTGCGTGTCAATGTGACAGAAACCTTCCCATGATCCCGTTCTCTGTGCTGACTGTGCTCTTGTCTTCCCTTAAGGTCTTGCGCACCTGATGATGGGCGACCAAGGTATGGGTTTTATTCCTTCCTCACCCTTTTTGCCTCCATTACCCTCCACTCCCTCCTTCCTCCATCCCTCCTCTGCCTCTCTCTCGCTCCTTGCGCTGAATCCTCCTCACATCCCCGTCACCGCTGGTAGGGATTTACTTGGGGCTGCTTTCTTTCCGGCTTGGCGCTGAGATGGTTTGGTCTTTTCCATTTATTTCTTTATTTTTTTGTTTCATTTATTTATTTCTCAACTTTCTTCTCTCTTTGAAATCCTTGACTGTGCTTCAATCCATCATGCTATTCCTTTCTGTTTGTTATTGTTTTTTTTTTTGTTTGTTTCCTGTGTCAGTCATCCACAACTGATTGCTATTCCATTGTTGCTTGCCAACCTCATTTTCATACCGAGGGAGAAAAAAAAAAGCTTTGGATGGGCTGGAGATTGAAGGACATCTCTCAGGGGTTTGTTCATTCTTTTGTAAATGTGGTAGTCTGTATTCTCAGGATGCGAACCAGGAAAGCGTTAGCTTTCCGCTCAGTACTCATGCTTTCCGTCCATCTCCCGCACCATAGTGTCTTGGCATGTTCCCCGACAGGAAGCTTCCATCTCTCCTCTGCCTGCCTCCTCCCAGCCGTGCTCTTAATGCATGGAGCTAGCGCAGACGTTAACCTTTCATATCCTTTCTCTGGATCTTACATAAGTTCATGACTCTTACTGTTGCCTCTTTCCTCTCCTTTGTATCCCCCCCACACTGTATCTCTCTGGAATTTCTCTTCACGGAACCATTATATCAATGTCATAGGTAAAAGTAAAGGTACATAATGTCTTTCCTTTTCCGTTTGTTTCCCATAATATGATATTACACAGTGTAACTAGCTCTCGCTGTAAGCTTTCCATGTATATTCCTGTATTTGTGGCTTTATACATGCATCCACACTTTTTTGCGTGCTTCTGGGTATCCAAAGTCACACTGATTTGCTGTATGATGCGTGATGTCCTGAAAGAGTGCCCATTGGGCTGGAAGGTAGGTGCGTACTGCGCTGGAAATGGTTACGGCTGAGTGCACAAGCAAATGCGAAATGAGGATTCAATCAGCTCGGGGTAGGATGAGATTTGCCCCTTTGTTTTGTGCAAAAACAGAATAATAAACTCCATGGGGGCACAGCAGAAGCTCGCTCACACAGGGAGCATCTCCCGCAACCAAATGGAAGATTATAACCACGGTGTAGCAATTACACAGTTATAGTCTAGTGAGATACTGTTCACTGAGTGTGAACTCTTATGGCAGTGAGATCTTTACAGTTTAAAATCCTTTCAATCGATGATTTAGAATTTATATAACTTTGTCTCTATAATGGTAATGTTTTTACTGTTAAATCACTTTGGGACCACCACGTTTGGTCCATGCGTGATGCAGTTTTCACACAGTATGAATGCCAGGAATAAAAAAAACTAAAAAAAAAATGTTTTTTTTTAGGTGGGAGGGGCAATACTGTACATAATATATGGAATGCATATAAAATAATTGACGTATATACTTTAGTTATAAATAAACATTACCAAGCAAATCGTTTCCCCCTCATTAACGCCGTTTGAGAAGCTTGAAACATGTGAATCTGACTGAAACATTGCTTTGCTTTGTAAAATCATCTCATCTACAGGTAAGAACATGCCACATGAGCTTTCCATAGTAGTGTTTATTTGAATTCCAGTCCCACCAGCTTTTTATCTCGTACACGAAGGCAAAGTACATTCAGTGGTGTAAGCGTTGCTGTTTGTCAATGAACTGCCATTTTGAAGAGCGCTGAGATCCTGCTGAGGTAAGTCTGCAGCACCTGCTCTGTTTCTGCTTGCAGCCACTCACTGTGTGTGCTCTCCTCACAGCCACTGCATGCTGGAGCTCACTGCCTTTTACTGCACACCAGGGCTCAACACACACACACACACACACACACATGCTTACACGTGGCTAAATTTCGACATGTCGTTTCTATGGATGTGAGAGAGTAAAAGGCCATGCTAGGTGGAGCAGGTAGGTGCGCTTTATATCTTTTTCTCTGGGCTTCGCTGCTGCTTCTTATAGCTGGCTGACCAGTGAAGGGGGTCACGCTCTTTTAAACTTCATGTTCTGGTCACTGGTCTGTCCTCAGTGTGCTACTGCCCATGGGTGATGGAGGGGCTAAAAATAAGGTTCTGTTGCAGCATCCGAATGCATTTTTTGGAGGCATTTAAGGTTTTATTCATTCCATTTTCCATAGGAGATTGGTTCTCATCTGTCTGTAAAATTGAATGTAATGGTGCGTGGTGCGAGTGACCCTGCTGGCTGGGTCATGCAGGCATTATCAAATGAATTTTGCATTTTGTTGTTTGTTTTCCTCTGTGGGGATTTACATTTGTGTGTGAGTGTGTGTGTGCGAATGAGGTTTGAGTGTTTGGATAGGGCCGCAGTTGCGGGTGGAATGATTGTGTTTTTGTATGCGTGTGTTAAACTGTTTACTACTACAGTACCGTCTGCTCTATGATATAGGCATGGTAAGCATCTGTAATTCAATTACAGTTATATTATAAATGTATTTAAACCAATATAAATGTAATTGAGTAAAAGTGACTGGTATCAGGGCATATCCTGCATATCCAGGTCTTAGTCTTTGAAAGCTAAAGTGAAGTGTAGGCCAAAAGTGGACACAATAAAAGTAGAACATAGACATATAATTAAACTTTTAATAGCTATAACAAGTTCGAGTTAGTTTATTTCTCGTAATCGTGTATTAAAATTGCATACAAAGTGTATTTGTAAAAGATTATTTAAACACAATTCTTGCCAAAACTAAACTAAAAGACAAAGTGTTCTGGGCGGCTTCGGCTGCTGGGGTTGAAGCCTGCCCCCCCTTTGCCAAGCAAAGATTGAGGAAGGGTTGGAAAAAGAGGGAGGAGCCAGGGAAGGTGGTGGGGTGCGAATTTCATCACGAGAAGGTGAGGGCAGAGGAGTGGTTTATATGAAGTCTGTAATAACTGAGGGGAGGAGTTTGGGCATGGTCCTTCTCCCAAACTTGAGTTATTTCATACTTAGTAAGCCAATAGAAAAGCAGCTTCGAGTAAAGCGTTTATATAAGGTGTGAAGAGACCTTCACGGAGTGTTGAAGTTCGTTTCTGGAGAATAAGCGGAGTTATAGGTAAACGTTTATCAGAGAATTTAGGGGATGATTTGGCCAAACCTTTAAGGAGTAAGCGGATTGCCGGATTTGAGAAGAGACTAGGATAGTTAGGGTCATGGCATCTGGCGTGGAACTGAATGCCTGCTAACATCCTACGAACAGAAGAAAATTTCAAAGTGTGTGTTTGGAAATTATGAACGGGAATGTGCGTACGGTAGAAACTAGAATAGGAAAAAGCGGAATTTTGAGTGAAAACCATGACCATGATGAATTATAAGCCTTGAGAGTTGAATTAGCCAAACCTTTGGACATATAAAAGTTGGCAGATTCTAGCATAGTAATCATAGTAATAGTTTCATAGTAATAGTTTAGTCTAAAATGAGGTCTGAAAAAAGGGGGCAAGGCGTTGGATTTAAGGTTGCAGCTGGACACTGTCGTCTGAACTCCTGAAAACGAGAATGAGAGAGAGCGTCAGTGAACGTACAGAAATGTCCCAGGATATATTCAACTTTTAAGATGAAATTTTAACTGCCAAGAGGACCCGGATGGCCCGCGGTCAGGAATGCGAGCACTGCGGCGTACAGAAGCTGGTGGAGATGGGGCGACGAGGCCATCCTCCGAATCAGAAACGGGAATATCCACGATAACGAGTAGTGACAAGTCGGTTCCTAAATGCAGCTGAGAGCGAGCGTACGTTGAATCCTTTTAAAGACAGGTGGCAGACTGTGATTGGTTGGCGTAATGAATGAAAGCGTGACGCAGCATTGGAGTCTTCCTAGCAGAACTTTCGCTAAAGCTTTCATTGAATTATTAAATTATCATTGTCATCATATAACTTCTTTTGAAATCCGTGTGTGTCATTGAGGCGTAAGTAAAGACGTGTGACGTGTGACCTCCTGTGACATCTGACCGACACCTCTGACATTTTTAAAAGACTTACTCAGGCGTTACGGGGTGACTCACAGCAGCACATGCACTCCACATCGTAGCCTTTCTCCTGATTCAGTTGTGCTACTTCTTTCAGCTGTAACGGATGAAAGGACATTAACATGCAGCTTTTATGTTCATGCAGATAACCCATAGCAGGTATTGATTCAGACTGCCCTCAGTACTGGTTAAACATATAAAGTCTAATGATTAGGAAGCTAGTTAGATAGCACAGTGTAATGAAAAAAGTGCTAACCTGGCTTTAGCGCAACCCTATTGCGCTCATTCCGTTCAGCTCAGATGGAATCTAGTTTATAACACTTGCATGCATTGGGCTGCTAAAGGTAATTAGTAAACATGACAAAAGATTACAGCTGATGAATTTTGGATAACACGTCTTAGCATCAGATAGCCCCACAGAGCAGCGCCGCTGAGGAGACGCAGCACACGTTCGCTGGTCTGTTTGCTCAGAGAATGAACCCATCACAGCAAGATAGGCTGCATATTAAACGTAGCATCACTTGACGTTTATTACTGATTGTAATCTGCCCTGAAATAAAAGCCTATCTGTTTGAATAGGGTCCATTCCAGGTGACTGCTTGTTTTGGTGATGCTTGTCTCATTTTCCATTTTGCGAAGTGCGGACCACCTAAGGCAAAGCAAGGAAGGGGGAACTCTGAGAAACTTGGGGGCTGGAGTTCTGGGCGGCTTTGGCTGCTTGGGTTAAAGCCAGGCCTCGACATGCCAAGCAAAGAGTGAGGAAGGGTTGGAAAAGAGGGAGAAGCTGTGAATGAATTTCATTACGAGGTGAGGGTAGAGGAGTGGTTTATATGGAGAGTGTAATGGCCGAGGGGAGGAGTTTGGGCGTGGTCCTTGTCCCAAACATGAGCTATTTCATAACTTCTTTACTAGGGTGGCGGGAAACGTGGTCATGCTTCATGTAAGGAGGGCACTGGCCACTCCTTGGCTACCCCTTCTGGACCCAAGCATGTAGTGTGGTTCAACTGAAACCAGAGTAAACTTTTTGGTTTAATTTTAATTAGAACATAAATGTGTGTTTGATAACTGAAAACACATGAAAAGAAGGTTTAGCACCGTCCGTTCCATTGGTCTGAATGGAGCATTTCAAGTTGAGATAAAGTTCTTAAGCAGCAAAATTGGAAATGCTCGTGTCTGTTCCTGAATCCCTCCGATTTCACATGCTTGTCCTCTTAGCATTCATGATGAAAGTTTTGGCTGGCTTAAGCCTGTTTTGACAATGAGTCCCACAAGATTAGGATTCGCAGAAACGTTCCGTAAAAATGTTCAAAGACCGCTCCACTCTCGGAACGAGTGTGTGGTTTAATTTGGCACCCAGTCACAAAAACTTGGCTGCCCAATTTAGCGATGCAGAGAGTCGAGAGAGGCGCAGATCTGAGGGAGGACGTTTTTGGAGCTCGGTGCGTAAGTATGATTTACTGCTCCTGCACTTCAGAGCCAGTTCGGGGTGACCGGAGGGCTTGCTCTCGCAGACCTGCCTGGGTCACCTGGTCCACTTTCCTCAGTGTCCTTGCTTACAGCTGGTGGAGTGCTCTCAGTTCTTGCACCAGGTCACCTTCAATAGACTTATCTGCTCAAGTGTCTGCCCTGCCGGCCTCGGAATTCATGAACCTTTATTTTTATGCAGCGCTGGGCGAACGGAAGACAAGTGCAAATTTGTGCTAAAATATGCACAGAGCAGCACAGATGAAGCGTGTGTCTGAGAGATTGCGCTTGTCTGCACGCTGCACCTGTATTTCTATCGTTCCTATGCTAAGTTGCTGCGGGGCGGATGAAAGATGTGCAGTAAGATGGGTGGCATGCGGAGGGTCGGTGGCTCTAATTGCTGCCATCGCAGACGAACTGGCTGTGAACCTGAAATGTCGCTCAAGGCGCTGTAAAGCAGCGCACGCAGGTGGCACTACGCTGTCACCACAGCAGAATTCTTTAAGCTTAATTGACGTAACACAGTAAGGAACGGATGCAGGTTTGGGATTTATTGCATATTTTCAGGGCTGCACTCTTTTATTTTCTCTGTCTAAATGAGAAAGGCCCCCATAAATAACAATCCACAGTATTTCAATATCTGAACACTTTATCGCTGTAAAGTTCTGCTGCAAGTCTCACAACTATATGTCTTTCGTAGCTTTACTAAAGGTTTCCTGATGTGTCGTTCTCAGTTAATGCAGGAACAGTTGGTGTTTAGTGATGAAACCAATGGAAATCCATGTATGGACTGTTCTACAAATAGAAATAGAAATAATAATAACCCTATAAATGAATAGAATCCCTACATTTCAGTGTGTGATTTTTGAATATTTCTTAAAGTGTTGTTTATCAAAACATCTTTTTGATTGCTTGTAAGGCTGAAAGATTTGGATGTATCATAAATATAACTGTTCGCCCCCAGGTTTCATGTCACTACCGAAGCAAAAGACTTAGTCCCTAGGTAGAGCCTTATTTTAAACACATCTCTACATTTTAGAGCAGGAAGCGAGATTGATTCCCATGGATTTAAAATAAATTAGTCAAAAATCAGAAATTTAGGGTGTAACATTAAAAACTACTAAAACATATTTTTTGCAATTAAGTTTTTAACTTAGTTAAAATTCTTTTCGTGTTTCAGTAAAATTGTCATGATTTTATATGTGTGTGACTCCTCAAGGCCGTGTTTGCTATCCTGCACTGGCTGAGCAATGTCAACAACACTACACTACACTACAGAAACATTCTAGTCTAGTATAGTGAAAAATATATATGGAAATATATGGAAAATGGTTTTGTAAAATAAATTATGGCTGAATTACAAATTAAAGCCAAAAATAGAATAGGAGCCAGATATCTTGTGAAAACTTGATTCCCAGCAGTGTCAGGGTTAGGATTTGGCCCAGGTATGAGTTAGGGCTAAGGTTATGGTCAGTGGAAGAGCCTTGGCTATATTTGAAGTTTGAGAAAAGCCAAACTGAATTGAATACATATGTAGTTTATTAAAAGCAGCAGTGGACTGTCTACATATCATCGATATCCAATGAAAAACATATATCTTTATTTTTGTAGATTTTCATTTTTCTACATAATTTAAGCACGACAGCTGCCATTGACATTGTGTACAACTGCTTTGATAAATGGACCAATAGAAATGCTTCAAAATCACTTGGAAAAAATTCTGGTTTCATTGACTTACATTGAAGATAAAGACAGTTTTTAGCCTCTCTTGTAAAGTTCCTATTTTGGGGATATTTGTTTTCCATTGGACAGCGACGATACACTTGAGATGGTACTAAAATCCATTATCTTAGATCCCAAATCTGTGCATTGGAGACTCCTCTCCAGACACCACCCCTCACGTGTGCCTTCAACTCAAATGGACCAGACTCTGGAAGAGAGGAGAAGAAAGCCTGGTTAGACGTGTTGATCAATACGTATTTAAAATCCCATTATGTCCGCCGTTGCTCCACGGATGCCTTGTTAATGTAATTACAGAGGCGACGTGAGGGGAAACGGCCCCTTAAATTACTGCAACACCAAGTCTTTGCTTACTTTCCAGCGGCAGATCCATTCATATGTGCACTACTATGCACCATGTCCAATGGACTGGTGGTGGAGTAGAAGTGCAAAACAAGGACAGGCTTCGGCTTCACCTCATCTTAATTAAAAACAAAGCACTCAGAATGTGTGAGTGCCGTGGCTGCTGGTTCACAGACAGTTTTAAGCTTCATGGCGGGACATTTGTTAGAGCACTAATTTGTTCTTTTAACATATAGTGCTGATTGAACCAGTTTTCATCTAATCATACGATACGCTGGGCAAGGGCACACATCTCACAAGTCCTAAAGCACTTAAAAGCACTGCAGTCTCCTTGCAGCTGTTCATCAATCACACATCTAACTCCTTACGATGGCCTCATTATTCACCACTCATTCACAGCAAAGTTCAAAGACATTCTAGACGGAGAGGGGCAACATTAAAAGTCTGCTGCCAAATTGAAGTCGTGTTGCTTAGCCTAAGCTGGCTTTCTGTGTAAGGCGGAAAGAAGAAATTAATTTTTTTTCTTTGGAGGAAACTGGAGTGTATTGTGCCATTTATTACTGCCTTTAGAACCTGCTTGGTCTTCATATCTCCAAGAAGCCAGTCCTGTGCTAGACCTTATCTCAAATTGGTTACCTATTTCAGTCAACCTCCTAGCTCCAGTTAGAATCACTCTGGATCGTATTTCACATGAAATATATAAATACATAGAGAAGAAAGATTATGACATCAGTGTCAAGTGGTTTAAACACTGCCTTTTTGTAACTGAAGTCTGCTTTGCCTGATGCTGTTCTTCAACAGGCACTGTTGCCGGGGGCAGATTAGCAGGCACTTACGTTGTTTAGAGGTCAGTGCGTCTTGACCATTACTGAGATACTCTCCGAGTGTACTCTTCTGCAAAGCCCTCCAGGCTCAGAAAACAGACTTGATTCGTGGAACTGAAGTTATGGATGCTCGAACGGTATAATACTTTGCGTCGTCTGTAATAGCGGCGCGCGACGGGTGGCTTTTGGCGGTGCTTATTTTCTGACATTTCCCTCTGTTAGAGCAGCGCTTAATTCAGGAGCGTTCTCATTTTGTTGGGTTCACTGCTACAGGTGACCCCATCAAAGCAGCAGCCAGGCAGGCCTGGGTGTCCAGTAAACGTCTTAGGAGAGCCGGGCGGCAGCAGGACTGAAATGGCTTCCCTGACACCCTTTATGTAAGGCCGATCATTGTTAATGAAATGATTTTCTCATTAAAATCCCATAATCAAATTAAAAAGTAATCAGCAGATGTCATTCCGAGGTTTTTGGATTGGGGTTCTCATTCGAGTAGATGTAATGATTTCCTGATAGGTCAGCCTGGCCGCCGTGGGACACTTTGCTCTCGAATGCCATTATGCCAGACCAATTCTAAATGTATTATACAGCACTTATAAATAGATTTCAATTGAACGCTGACATCAGCAGCCTCTTTTTGAACATTTTCCAGTGTGAATGCGTGGTGCTTTCTCCGTGGCTGAGATCTGTTAATAATGGATTAAAAAGCGGGCCAACATAGTTGATAATCGGATTATCAACTTATTGACAAGTCTTCAGATGAAGCGATGTCCTTAGACGGGAATGCGTTTCTTTGGGATTTCAGTCTACTTTCCGTCTCTCTGTTCAATTCTGTTTCAAGTGATGTGGAACTAGCTGTTCAGAGTGATTGATTTCCATTTAATCATCCGACCCCGCCATGGGATATTCCGTAGGTATAGATTTTTCCAGAAGAAAATAAGGCAGAAAATATTGGCAGTGAATAATTTCCCATATCCTAATGTACACAATGGGTTCTATCTATGCACAGATCTTTTAGATCCATATCAACTGGGTTCAGCTGAAATGTAATTTAAGCAAACGTTGGAGGCAGACCTAGAGTATTATTCTTGGCTTTATCTGTAAAAGATGTTTCTCTACTTTTTTTGCCTTTCACGGTCTTATAACGCAGTCACGTTAGACTGGAGAGAAAGCAACATCATATCATTAAGCAGCCTTTGAGGAAAAAAACCCCACCTAATTAGAACTAGAGAAAAGACTTTTTTTTTTCTTTTCACAGCCACACAACTAAAGCCACGCTCGCATTGTCTTATGTAGGCCATTGAAAATGGAAGGCCTAATTGGCTGGAGTGATATTCTTTGCTGGCAGTATTTTTCGCCATCAGGTCAGCCTATCTTGAAGCACCCTCCAGGCTTGAGTGTGCCTGGATTCAGTGTTGTGGTGTGACTGCCAGGATGTCATTACCAGCGCTGGCAGGTGGGTTCTATCCTTGGCCAGCGCTCTGCATGTTCACTGTCACATGAATAATAGTAAAGCTGAAGGCTGGTATTAGCTTCAGGAGGAGATTTAGGATATCGCACCTGTGGTTGCTTAACTGGTTGAACTGTGTCACTTGTGTTCAATTTATAGCTTGCAGCTTCTCCCTGTGATCGGCTAATTTGTTGAAAACCATTGCTTGGGCTTAAAAGCAATTGGTAGCTCAGAGCCTCCCTGCAGCACATAGCTAACAGATTCACTTCGTCTCTCAGACACACTCCAAGTGGAGTCCCAAATAAGGTCCGTGGGCCCTTGTCTGATTCCAACGGTTACACCGTATGACAAGAAGCAGAATTGAGCTGCTGGTTTTGAGCTCTTTGTTAAACGTTTGAATTAAAAGTCAGCGCAAGCCTTCGGAAAAAGAGGGGAAAAAAAGAATTAAAAGGGAAGTCATTGACAACACAGATCAATAGAAAATGGACACAGCAGCTCCACAGGTGAGACAAATGGAGAATAGGAGTTGAATCGATGCGCTGCAGTCGATGAAGGATAGCGGCTGTGGTGATGGAGAAGTGTATCTGAGGCAGCATGGTGAGGGAATGGCCCTACAGGCAGGGGGTTGGGGGGTGGGAGGAAGGGGTTGGGGGGTGGGAGGAAGGGGGTGGGGGAAACCAGCATCAACACCTTAGCTCAGCTTGAATGTCTGTTTCAATTTTAGCACGAGTAAGTCCGACCTTGGTTTTTCTGTATCAGCATAAATCTCCCTCGAGTACGGCAGGCAGTATCTCATTCCCTGACTTGTCGCTTATCTTCACGGAGTATCGTTCGTTATCGGACAAATTGTCAGGAAATTATATTTTTTTACTATATTTATTGTTTTACAGCAATAAAAAAACACAGCCATGTGATTTATTATTGTTACGGTGTCCAAAGTCAATGAATAAATGCAGAGTATCTGCATTCTAATTTAATTCGAGATAAATTACAGTTGCGACTTTGACCTTTAAAAGGATTAAATTCGAACCATTTCTGAGTAACACACACACACACACGGGCACAAATACAATCTATATAAAATCTTTTTTAATAACCTCTGAAGTGAGGCACTGACAGCTCGTGTATTGAAATCTGTAAATATGCATGAGAAAGGCTGCTAAGCATTTTCGTCTTCACGGTCAGTGGATTGTGAAGAAAAATTGTGACTCATATCTCATGAGTCATAAAGCTTATGCATTCATAGGTGTTTCTTCGACTGCCATATGTGAACCTCAGATCTAGGCTGAAAAGGGAGAGAAGAGAAAAGCATGCATGTTGAACCTTGAGCCTAATTGCCCTATATGGACTGATAATAATAATAATAATAATAATCAAGGGTGTAGGATTGGGTTTGACATTGGAGGGGGGGGGGGGCACATTTACTAATCAAAGCCCACCCTATTCCCTAACATATTACTTATATGCTGATTCCACTGTAGGTAAGGTAGTAAATGACTGTATGTGCAGTAACATAGAACAACATTTGTGGAATTACAGCAAATTATAAATAAATAAATAAATAAAATACAACATTATCTGTACGTATGTTTATTATTAGATAAATCCAGTTAAAGATCACTTTACAAACTAAACAAGATACTCCACATTACATGGTCCTGCTGTCAGAAAACTTTTTAAATTATACACGCAATGTCTGGATTATCTACACATATAACCAAAACAATTATTATTATATTTGGAGCATAATTCTAATATGAAATGACAAAACAATGTATGTTGAGGTTTCCTGACTAGACAATGTTAGACAGTAAGGCTGTGTCCCAAACAGCACCCTCTGGAACATTACATACTGCACTACTGACAGCACTTCTAACGATGGAGTCTTTTTATTTATTCATTAATTCATTTATTTTATTTATTATATTTTATTTTTTACGTATGTAGTGTATTAGCAGTCTGCAGTTTGGGGGCGTGGCCAGAGAGTAATGTAACTTTACGTTTCTGACTAAAGTATATCTAAAGTATATATAAACGTTAGCTAACCCAAAGCTTCCTAGTCTGTTACCATAACAACACATTATACTAAAGCTGTTTTATTCCAGTATATATGGTCATCGTTGCTGTTCATTCCTTTTATCACTGACCTCGCGTTTAAAGTTGGCACAAGCTACCCCTCGCTCCAGCAAGGCGAGAGCCCCCCCCTCCGTCCCCCAACTTAACAACCAGAGCCCGTTGCTAACAACTAACACAGTGCTTTTAAAATAAAAGTTTTTAAACAATTTCTGATTTTCTGTGGTTTAATTTTTGGGTGGGACAAAACTACTTGTTTCTGATATTGGGTGGAACATTTCCCCCTTATCCCCCCCGGTTCCTACGCCAATGGTAATAATAATAATAATAATAATAATAATAATAATACAGACTGTGTGACAGCTGGATTAAAAGGTCTATTGATGGAATGCCAAACAGGGTGGATTCGCTTCCCGCATAGTGCTAATTCATGCAGTGTTTTTGAGGCATTCACACCTGATTTAATATGGCACGCAACTGGAGAGACTTCACGTTTTAACTAGTCATTTAGCTGCATTTAATGTTACTGACATTAATGTTACTGAACACCCCTATGGGAGGTTGAACTCTGCCATTTCCCCATTCCTCCTGACCTGCCAAATGTGTAGCGGTCAGCTCCAATCTGTCCCCCTGGGGCTGCTCGGGTACTCATTAATCTCCAGCCTGCTGTCCCGAAGGGAGCAGAGTAATTGTTTAATAGTAGACACTGTGAGATGATGTGTTCTCTCCATTTGACATTTATGAGGTCATTTGTGTCCCCTGACCCTCATACCCATATTTATTCAAGCAGACACAGTGGACCGGGCACTCTCAGAGAAATTCTTAAGAGCGCACTTCATAGATATGTGGCGAACCACATACTTCCAGTTAGTTTCTCTTATTACATTGTTTATTGGTTAACACAATTACATCAGCCGCACTATTAATATGTATGTGATGTTTGACCTTGCGTATAGACTGTTTACGCATTCCCAAATGGATGTTTTTGAAAAAAAAAAGGGGGAAAAAATCGTGTGCGCCTCTCTAGTCCTCACCATTTACATAATTGGTTTGCTAATTATTCTGCAATAACGTAATGGTTGTCACTCCATATGTCAACTCTAAAAATATACCGCCATATTTTTCCAGTTGACATTCTGTTAAGCTCTCGGAATTTAAATGAGCGTGCAACGTCTAATGCATATTTAGATGTAATTGATTTGGGGACGTGGATTGGCTGCTGTTAACCCCTTATTAAAACAGAGGTCCCTTGTTATTAAATCCCCGCCCTGGCAATTAAGCCTTTGCTCCGGCACTAAAGCGGGGTCTTAAAGAGAGGTGTTGCTGGATTGTTTTGCAGCAGGTCTGGCCTGTTCGCTTTGCTCCGGGGCTGTTTATCAGCGTGGTCTGCCCAGTGCCTGCTGCCCTAATTAATCACTTAAGTCCACGAAAGAATTCAGCCAGAACCGCTTAACGACAAACAGGGCAGGGCTGGGAACCACGTTCAGCCTTTTATCGAGACCCGCCCACTACGATCCACTGCAAACGCCAAGCATTTCTATGCAGAACACTTGACGGTGCATTAAGTAGAACACGAAGGAAGAAAGAAAAAAATAACAAGCAAATGCATCTTACTTTTCTGGGCAGGTCACTTTACTCCAAAGCTCTATTAATCAATCAATCAATCACTCAACCTTTATTTCCACTCGGAAGTACATTGAGGGAGACTCAGTGTAGCCTTACAATTTCACAAAGGGATTGAAGAAAAAAAAAAAAAAAAAAAAAAAAAAAAAAAAAAATATATATATATATATATATATATATATATATATATATATATATATATATATATATATATATATAAAATAAAAAAATGAACATTAATATAGGAACATTAGAAAAGGAAAAAAATTATGTAAGACCATTATGAATCATAAAAGAAGATGGCTACAAAATAAAATAATAAAGAATAAGACAGGAATAAATAAATAAATAAATAAATAAATAAATAAATGGCTAAACAGGACATGTATAAACAAAGTACATAGAACCAAAAGTAAGATTTTAATAAAAAAGAGTAAATATTAATGAAGTTGTAGGCTCTCTCTCTAATAAATCCAGCAGATCCTTTCACAGCTTGCTCTAGAATTGGTTCTTGAGTGTTAAAATAGTGAATTCACATTGTACCTGAGTGGCAGCAAGTGTGAGCATCTTGTATGCCAAACCTAGAATATGCTAGTATATGTCAGTAAGCTACACCTTTGTAGAACTGGGGTAACTCCAGTGCAATCTGACCCACTGAAGACCCAGAGTTCTGAGTGGATTTGGCATGCTTTCAACAGTCTGTCAAGTAAACACTTGAGAAGTAAACACTTGAGTTCTAGGAGAGTAGTGGAGAAGGCATGTAGGACAGCATGATCTGTATTAGGAGTTCCATTAGTTAGGAATCTTCTGTGCAATCCTCTGTGGATTCGTGTCAACTACTGTGCCCATAGTTTAAATATACATAGTAACCTCTTGTTTTACGTGTGGGCCTCTCGCTGCCTCGCCAACAGCCACATCTTCAGACCTCTCCTGCACCACAAAGCAGTCTTACTTTTGCCTACAGCACAAATCTGTTTGCCACTGCTCTGACAACAGGTCTGTGGCCAAGCTCTGCAGGATGTTCTGAGTAGCCGCAGCCGTTCTGTGGGCTGACGGAATATCCAGCCCGTATGTTTTCAGGCAATTCCAAATCCTGAAGTAAATTAGAGCAGATAGTGTCGTTCCTCAGTAGTGGCTCGATTTTTCTTATTTAAATGGAAGTCTTCGTTCTGACCTGATCTCACATGCCAGACGTTGTGGTGAGGATGTCTCAGGGTGTCCAAATGATCCATAGACTTTCTCTCTCTCTCTCTCTCTCTCTTTCGTTGGTTGGAGAGAGGCTCTTTTTCTCCCACACATTCATTCTTAGAAACGATTCGTGAAGGAGCAGAACGATGTCATTAAGAAGGGAGAACAGTGATTCACTTACACTGACTACTTGAGTGGTGCCTGTAAGCATCGTGTTGAGAACATTGACATTGTTCCTGTCAAGCACTTGAATGGGAGGTATGGAGGACGTCAAGACAAGAAAGCCTTTATAGTGGCTTTGTATATTTGCTGCACACATCTGAAGCCTGTCCAGTGCTCTTGCTCATGTCCAGTTTGAGCTGTTTGAGTACTTCTGAATGACGCAGCGCTGGTCTTGAGAGGTCTTTCAGTTTGAAATGGCTTCTTTGATGAACTGTTGAACTGTATTGAACTTTTTTGTTTATTTATAAAAGCTGCAACTACAGGGCCTTGTCCCTTTTCCAGTGGAGTGCTTTTATTCATACTTAATACATATAGTAGCACCATGAGCTCTGAAAAACAACATAGTTGCTAAGTAGGAAGATGCTGTCTTGTTCTTCTATATCAGGGGTATTTAATTAGAGTCAGTAAGGTCCAGTTAGAGGAGATTTCCTCAGGCCAAGGTCAGGACTTTCATCATTTCTAACGTGTGTTATGATTCAGTGGTGTATCCTGTTTACTGAAGTAGCCTAGTATCAGCATCTTATACCATCAGCTACTGAAACCAGGACTTTAAACCTGGGCTAAAATTGTGTTAGGACCATTCCCACATTCATATGAGATACCTGTAACGTTCTGTGTGGAGTGTGCATGTTCTCAGGTACTCTGGTTTCCCCACACAGTCCAAACAAATGCATGTTAGGTTGTTTGGTCACTCTAAACTGCCCGTAGGTGTGAGTGTGTGTTGGCCATGAGCCCTGTCGATGGTGTCCGACTGCTGCTTCTCGCCTGTTTGTGCGCCACACTCCTGAATCTGCACAGATCTGATTGGCTGAGGAGCGCGCTTGGTGATTTTACTACGCACGTGATTGGTCTGTGAGTTTACTGGGCCGCAAAGCCTGTATACCGTAAAGACAAGAAAAGCTCCGCCTCCTAAAATGAACACTGTCAGAATTAAATCACTCTCAGTAGTTTATCAGTTTAGGTCCGCATTGGACAACGCCTGGGTCCAGACCCGGACTGCGGTCCGACTATTAGTGACTTCTGTTCTATGTGCTAATATGCATGTTCCCATTAGGGGTGTGTTTAAAAAATCAATTTTTCCATTCAAATTGATCTTCATTTGAATAATCCAATATTGATTCACATAAACCTGAGATCGACCTTTAAAATTTGCATTCCAGCCCCCACCGGTTGGGGGCGCACATGAGTTAAGCATGGCTGGAGCACAAGTGAAGGCGCCCCAAAGCTTGAAAGCAGATGTCTGGCTACATTTTGGATTCTGAAACCATGACGATAAATAAACACTAAACACTAAATAACGTTTTTAGTAATGGTAGTTTGAGTGTTCCTTGTGCATTTACCACATTAGTTCACTAAAAATCTCTTTTCATATTCAAACAAAACATATTATTGTAACTAAAAATATTCCTAAATGAATCCATATTGAATTGAATCAAATCGGAAATTGAATTGAATTGGGACTTTGTAAATCGGGATCGAATCGATTCGGGAAATCAGTGGCGATACCCAGCCCTAGTTCCCATGTACTGGATTACCGATGGCCAGTCCATCTCTCACTGCAACCCGCAAGTCTTTTTTTCAGTTCTAGCTAGCCCAACAGGAGAACCTAGCTTTAAACCTAATTGATTTTTGCTATCGTAAGAACCTAAGTGGCGCACTTATTTCCCGAAACTGTCAGCCATGACACCTCCTTAGAAACTAAGCCGTGATAACATAAACGGGCGCGCGGCTTCCCGACCAATTCATTTCGCTTGTTATTGGTTGAGTGTATGGCTTCGCTCAGAATGTATAGCCAGTCACCTCTTTAATATCAAGTGGTGGATGGGCCGACTGCCACAGTGTCTTCGGGTCTGATCATTTGTCTAGCGGGGAGAGAGGGGCACTAAATCAGGTTGGCTAGCGCTGAGACGCCTCGGACAGGGATAATTTGTGCTCATTCTGTTCTGGAGGAACTGGAATGGGGATCATTAGGCCGTAAATCACAGGCGCCGACACATGCAAACGTAAAACCAACGCCTTGA